>CM077221.1:37708879-38111379 GCA_039654775.1 Spinibarbus caldwelli
TAATGGTTCATAAGGAAGTATTTTCTAAAGGACGTCAGAGTAAGGGTCATCTTTATTAATGATAATGATAGTGGAATATTGATAACTCATCTCTTAACACAAAGCACTAAGGCATTTCAATTGTTTTTGAAGATGTACTATGATAATACCATCATCCTCTAAAGCACCACGGATCTTTCAAGTACAAATGTATAAGTTTGGTAAATCATTCAGTACCATGGTATATCTCAAACTATTGTCACGTCCCAATTCACTTATACTATGCCCTAAAAGTACTCTTTTTGTAAAGAAAAAGTACATACTTTTGAGTTTGTAGCAGAAATGTAGACAAGCTTTGGGACATGCCATTACGTCATTACTGCATCTTTAACAGATCGCTATGTTGTTTAGTTTTGTGCATCCCGCCACTGTTTAAACTTCCCTATCAATCATCTTGTCACAGTTAACATCATCAACATTTCATTTCATACTGTATTGGAGAGAAATGAAGTAACATGCTGATCTGCCAGTCGCATGTCTTTCATGCCTGAGAACTCTCCTCGTGTGTTTAAATAAGTATGGAATTAATATATATATTTTTTTTGTTTGCATAATATGTGTGTGTGCACTGTGTATATTTATTATGTATATATAAATACACACACATGCATGTATATATTTCAGAAAAATATGTTATGTTTATATATTAAATATATTTATTTATAATATAAATTAATATAATAGAAATATAAATGAATAGAAATATAGACATGTAAATACATGTAAATATTTTCAAAATATATACTGTATGCATGTGTATTTATATATACATAAATATACACAGAACACATATGCAAACAAAAACTTTTATGTATGCGATTAATCGTTTGACAGCACAAATATATATATATATATACATATATATATATATATATATATACACAGGTGCATCTCAATAAATTAGAATGTCGTGGAAAAGTTCATTTATTTCAGTAATTCAACTCAAATTGTGAAACTCGTGTATTAAAAAAATTCAGTGCACACAGACTGAAGTAGTTGAAGTCTTTGGTTCTTTTAATTGTGATGATTTTGGCTCACATTTAACAAAAACCCACCAATTCACTATCTCAACTAATTAGAATACTTCATAAAACCAATAAAAAAAAAATATAAAAAAAAACATTTTTAGTGAAATGTTGACCTTCTGGAAAGTATGTTCATTTACTGTATATGTACTCAATACTTGGTAGGGGCTCCTTTTGCTTTAATTACTGCCTCAATTCGGCGTGGCATGGAGGTGATCAGTTTGTGGCACTGCTGAGGTGGTATGGAAGCCCAGGTTTCTTTGACAGTGGCCTTCAGCTCATCTGCATTTTTTGGTCTCTTGTTTCTCATTTTCCTCTTGACAATACCCCATAGATTCTCTATGGGGTTCAGGTCTGGTGAGTTTGCTGGCCAGTCAAGCACACCAACACCATGGTCATTTAACCAACTTTTGGTGCTTTTGGCAGTGTGGGCAGATGCCAAATCCTGCTGGAAAATGAAATCAGCATCTTTAAAAAGCTGGTCAGCAGAAGGAAGCATGAAGTGCTCCAAAATTCCTTGATAAACGGGTGCAGTGACTTTGGTTTTCAAAAAACACAATGGACCAACACCAGCAGATGACATTGCACCCCAAATCATCACAGACTGTGGAAACTTAACACTGGACTTCAAGCAACTTTGGCTATGAGCTTCTCCACCCTTTCTCCAGACTCTAGGACCTTGGTTTCCAAATGAAATACATCATCTGAAAAGAGGACTTTGGACCACTGGGCAACAGTCCAGTTCTTCTTCTCCTTAGCCCAGGTAAGACGCCTCTGATGTTGTCTGTGGTTCAGGAGTGGCTTAACAAGAGGAATACGACAACTCTAGCCAAATTCCTTGACTACTCATCCCAATACTCATCTTGATGCCTTGACCCCAGCCTCAGTCCATTCCTTGTGAAGTTCACCCAAATTCTTGAATCGATTTTGCTTGACAATCCTCATAAGGCTGCGGTTCTCTCGGTTGGTTGTGCATCTTTTTCTTCCACACTTTTTCCTTCCACTCAACTTTCTAACATGCTTAACATGCTTGGATACAGCACTCTGTGAACAGCCAGCTTCTTTGGCAATGAATGTTTTGTGGCTTACCCTCCTTGTGAAGGGTGTCAATGATTGTCTTCTGGACAACTGTCAGATCAGCAGTCTTCCCCATGATTGTGTAGCCTAGTGAACCAAACTGAGAGACCATTTTGAAGGCTCAGGAAACCTTTGCAGGTGTTTTGAGTTGATTAGCTGATTGGCATGTCACCATATTCTAATTTGTTGAGATAGTGAATTGGTGGGTTTTTGTTAAATGTGAGCCAAACTCATCACAATTAAAAGAACCAAAGACTTAAACTACTTCAGTCTGTGTGCACTGAATTTATTTAATACACGAGTTTCACAATTTGAGTTGAATTACTGAAATAAATGAACTTTTCCATGACATTCTAATTTATTGAGATGCACCTGTATATATATTTTTTCCTTTGTTAGACAATTTTGTAACCATGTTGAGCTATAATGAACTATTGGGATGAGTAGTTAATCTAAAAATGAACTATTAAAAATGAATTCTCCGAAGTCTCCAATTTTTTACTCTCATGTCATATACAAATGAACATAATCAAACACCCTATTAAAAAAACAAAACAAAACAAAACAAAAAAAAACAAATAGGGAAGTTTCACAAATCTACATTTGCACTTGGCCGAAAACTGCATTTTAATAATTATTTATTATTTTATTAAATGATATAAAATAATAAAGTCTTCTTAATTTAAATCAATAATTTTAAATGATACTGAATTTAAAAAATAGAGTTTAAAAAAAAAAAAAAAAAAATTAGCGTCCTTTTACCAGCGGTGCGCCATATATTTTCAGCCATTTTCTCTTCTCTTTCGCCCAAAAACTGAAAATGCAGTTTTCGGCTAAAATTTCAGTGCATCCCTCCCGAAACTGAAGTTTTCATTTAGCGATAAACTGAAACCGCAAATAAAGTTTCGTAATTAAATTTGGGTAACTGGGTAATGATACTCTGTGTTGTTTTGGATATTGTGTACTTAGGTGATAAACTGAAACTGAAAACCAGCGATAGTATACTTTTTCATCCATCTCTCAATATTTTCTCTGAACAAATTATCCATATTTCACAGTCATAATGTGGCATTAGAGAAAAGGAAATCATACATAACTCTTTTGGTTAATAATTTTAGCCCTCCAAAACCCTTTTGGCTGAAAATTATTTTTCTGTTTTGGCTAAATAATTTCAGCTGCCATCACTAAATGAGAAGATATGTTCTCGTTAGTCAAATGTGACTAATCCTTTCTGAAAAATAACATCACTGTACCATAGTAATTCCACTACTAAAACTTCATTTTGCGTTTAAGTGGACTGAGCTCACTCATGATGCAAGAAAATCATTTAAGTTTACAAATCCCTTGGCATTACATGAGCCTCCATCTAGCCTGAAGAACAGAGAGCGATGGAGAGGAGACAAATAGGATGGACGTGGATTACATAAGCGCCATGTCATTCACAAAGCTGTGCTTGAGGATGGAGAGACAGAGGAACTCTACCTCCCACCAGAACATCCTGCCCTCAACAGCACCACTCCTCCGCAACACACGCAGCGGTCAGGACAGCATGATTAACAAATTGCCCACTTTGCTGGAAGTGCTCATGCACAAACATTCACAGCAAGCACCACTGGAACAGCAGCAAAACAACAGACTGGAGGACAAGGCACGACCGGTGATCAGGTTGCAGGGAAGAGTGCGGTCAGTCACGTTTGCAGACAGGGGCAGTATGCGATTATGGGCAGGTGGCATTATCTGCTCGTTTTATCTGCCTGCGTGCGTGGGATAGATACGCCTGGCCACAGCTCAGACTTCCTGTCAGCTCCCTTCGGCCAACTCTGATGTGCTGAGAAGACAGGGGGCAGTGTCAAAAACAAAGTGGTGCCATCGGGACAAACGCAAACCATCCATTGCAATCTAAATCAGAGTTACCACGAGCCTTTTGTCCGAAACGCACCTACAGCAAAGCAACATTGTGAGACAGGAATTTTTGCTGTGATATTTGTTCTTCCTGTCTGTCAGCCCAGTCGCTGTAACATGACCTGAACTGCTGCGATGTCCGTGAATGTGTACCCACATGAAAGATTTCCCTCGCTCTCTTTTGTACCTGAGCGGATCGGATTAAGAGATGATCTCTAGTGCAAACAGAAGAAATCATTACAGCTGAATCAGTTTGTGTAATCTGTTGACATCATACGCAGCACATAAAAACCATTCAGAGAAACTGTACTGAAAGGGCTGCACCAATCCAACTATAAATTATTCATTCAACATTACAGCTGGGTAATACAGATAAAATCTCAACATTTTCAGATGTAAGACTATATTTAGTATCTTGATATTTATGAATTAGCACCAAGTTTTTTTCTTTTTTCTTTATTCTTTATCTCTGCAATTTATATACAAAATGTTTAAACCAAGCTGGATTACATGTATAACATGCATAGCATGTTTTTCCAAATTTAATATTTATAATGTTAAATCAGTGTTTTGTTTTGAATTGACTGACTGAAATGGACGTTTTAAAAGATTTTTATCTTACAGAAATAAATTTAACTTTCAAATTCCAATTCCATTTTTGCTATAAAGGTTAAAATAATATGCCAATATTAAACATTACGTTCTCTTATACTCACAAGTTGGAGTCACAACATCAAAAGTAAGATGGAACTGGCCTATTGGAAACTTGACAACAAGGTAAAAGTGCATGAAATTAAAGTTAATTCATTTTACCTGCAAACAGCATATTGCACTGTAATAATTAATCAATCTAAAAGCTAGAAATGAGTCTTAAAAAGGCTCAAAAGATTAAAAAAATAAATATGCAGGTCTAGAAAAAAAAATCATAAGAGTAAATCATAAATATAACTGCATTAGCCACATTAATCAATCTAAAAGCTAGAAATGAGTCTTAAAAAGGCTTAAAAGTTTAATAAATAAATAGGTCTAGAAAAAAAAAAAAAAAAAGAGTAATAAACCATAAATATAACTTCATAAGCCACATTTGAGAGAAACAAAAAAAAAAAAAAGTATCCTCACATTTGGTAACCTCTGACACTCTGAAAACATCTCAGTAGCATTCTACATTAATGTGGCAAGTTTCAACTTTGCTTGGCAATTGTAAACAGCATAGTCACACCATGTTTACAGTGGACATAAAAATAATTTTGTTTCATTAAAATCAGCCAAGCTGTCTATGCTGGAAAGGCCTGTCTGTGACAATTCACAGTGATTTTATTATTCATTTCATTCTTTTGTTCTGTTCTTTAAATCACATAGCAGATATAACACAGATCATCATAATCACTACCGGCTGACACAGGTCACACTGTATATACCGTCATAGTGCCCAGCCTAAGCCCTGACGTTCAACAGATCTCCATAAGAGCATTACAAGTAGAGTCTGAATATTAATGCTTGTGTGTGTAATCATAACACGTTAACCAGAACAGATGGGATGGACCGTGATCTCTAGACCAGTGATGTCACTTCTCTCCTCATTGATAAGAGCTGCATGACCAGGCATGAGGGGGGAGAGAGAGAGAGAGAGAGAGAGTGTGCACTGATCACACCATCACTTTAGAGTGGCGCAGAAGATGAGTAATCATCACTAACACCCTCGTCACCACCTGTGCTTCCAACTTACATTAGAGAATATTTCATTTACCTTTACAGGAAAGAAATGATTTCAGAGGGCCACACTAGACCACTGAATGGCTACATTTAATGTCTATTGTTCAATCTGATGTTCCAGTACTGCTCCTTTAATATCACAGACATCCTGAAAAGGTCATTTCATCTGGCAGGAGCAGGACTGCTCAGAATCCTGCGTGACGCGTCCTCTGAACGGATAAGAATCAGCTGGAAGGGCCGTGACATCACTGCATGATACTGAGCTGAGCGATGCTGCTGAAAGCAGACCTCTCAGAGAATCATGTCTGGGCATGTCTGTGTGCCGTCCTTCAGGAGAGCAGCTTTCATGCTCAGTCACAGATAGACTACTGTTGCGATGTCCGACTCATTTCCGTTGGTGGTTCTTTTAGTACATTTCTATGAAATTTTTACACTGACTCAGTTTCGTGAGAAGTCGTAACATTTTGTATGAGATTGCAGAATTGTAAGAAATTGTACAAATATGTATTACCTAAACTTAAAGAAAGGCCAACCCCTTAACCAAAACCTAAATCTAACAACGAGTAATAGTTGGAGAAAAAAAAAAAAAAAAAAAAGCTGAGTGATAGAGTATCGTATAATTTCAGCATCTTGCATGAATTACGAGTTGTCATGACTGGGGTGTTATTTTTTTTTTTAATTATTTTTATAATATTGCATTATATTTACTAATATTTGGAACTACTTTTTTATATTTTCAGTTTTTGTTTCTAGTTTAAGCTTTAGTAATTTGTGACCTGTGCTGGCAAAATGAATCGCAAAGAGCAAATTTTCAAAAATGGGTCCTTTTTATTTTCGCAATTTCCATTTAAAAAAACCTTCAAAACGATTTATGATTTGTTGAAATCGACCAAAAAATGACTGAGCTTACAGCTGTGCAAATAATCGAATGAGATCATCATGTACATCTCGTCAGTAAAGCCGGTTCTGTGATTAGTAGTAAGTCTCCATCACCTGCTTTCAAATGGAGCGGCATTTACTATACAGAGCCGTAGTTCACACGTTCATAATCGAATGCGATTCATCTGCGATTATGCACGCGATATTGCGTAGCTTGTGGAAACACTGTGTTTCACAAAAGTAAAGGTTTCAAGAATTATGACTGACAAGGAGTGAACCGCATCTCATTTATTAGGTAACAATGTGCTCCTGGATGACAACAGAAGGTCACAAACGGACATACATGAGCTTAAGCTCAAAGAAAGATCGGAATCTCTAGGGAAGATATCAAGCCAGCTGACAAAGTCTGTTATGTAAATAGATTTCATTATTGCATATACAAGGCTGTGTTTGTGCTGTGTTGGGTTCTATTGGATTCCTAACAACAGAAAAACCACTACAGCCAAGAACAAATAGAGACTGAATCAATCCGCTTTAAATAATGCACTAATATTGTCTCATCACACGCCATCATGAACCAAGCATTATAAACCATCCAAACATGCTGTGCAGAAAGAGGAAGGTGAGAATCACAAAGACGAGGCCGAGACTCTCCAGCCCTCATCACCCCATCCCCCCCCATCCATAAAGCATGAGCTGGGCTCAGCGGGTGGGCCCAGTGGAGTCAGCCCACCCTGCAGACACGTACAGCACCTCCTCCACTACTGGGACATCATGATGCTTTCTCAAATCATTCTGCAATGATGCTCAAAACTGCATAATTTTTTTATTTGATTTTAATCAATTTGTACTGAAAGCCTAATAGGATCATAAGATCACAGGTAAATGCCAATTGGCCACAAAAAAAAAAAACAAAATATTCATCAACTTCACATCTTCAAAGGTATATTATTAAACTTTCTGTAATAACTTTACTGATGTTTTGGTTGAAATGTTTTCATAAATTTTAGTTCATCCCAGCAAAATATCAAAAGGGGCTGAATAATTTTGATATTTCACTACAATAATACAGTAAATTAATCATAATCAAATGCCCTTTGAACTGAGCGAAACGTAACGTATTTACATTGACTGTGGAAATGTTCAAGATTTTATTCATTTATGACTTTAAGGCAGTAATGCAAAAAAAAAAAAGTGTTTTGTTCTCACTGATGTTCAGCATGCACAGCACGTGCACAAAGACTGCGCTAATCGATAATGAAACTTCTAGACTATTTTCATTATTGATTTTTAGCAATTAGTCATTGCAGCCCTAATTCACATTATTTAAAAAGGGTGAAGGTCAAAAGACTGGTGCTCCTGTGCCATTGTTGAAAAGTCTTGATGCATTGGGAATCATTTTGTAATCACACCGTGTCTCCTTTAACCAAAAATGAATTTTAGGGCAAAAAACAAAGGATTCACAAAGGCCCAAACAGCTACATCCAGTTTCAAGAGTCCTAGAACATGCAGAATCTCTCCAGCTGCCAGGATGGGCAGAAATAAGGGGATAGACAGCATGCAAGAGCTTGAAGTCACGTCTGGGGGAGGGTAGACCTCAGGGGTCGGGTTGCACAGTAGAGGACGTAAGGGGAAGCACATCCTCAGGATTTCATGCTACAGTGACAATAGCATCTCTTTCACCTGGCCACCCAGTGACTCACTTCCTTTGGTCCTTTCTTTGTGGGGTCTAGCAAACAAACATGCGCCCCAAGAAATAAACACAATAGCCTGATTCTAGATTAAATGTGCTTGGGTGCCACATAGTACTTGTTTAAAAATTAACTAACAAGTATAATCTTAAATTATAATATAATAAATATAATATAATATACAAGTCAAAGAGCTAAAAATTACAACAAATATTTAAACTAAAATATCTATCTAAAAAACATATACATTTTATATACACTACTAGTCAAATTTTGTTTGTTTGTTTTTGAGAGAAGGCTCGTGTTTATGGCTGCATATATTTTGTCAAAAATATAGTAAAACAGTAATACTGTGAAATATTATTACAATTTACTGTTTTAAAATTTTGAAATTTATTTTTCTCTCTGTGATGACAATTTTCAGCAGTCATTACTCCAGTCTTCAGTGTAACATGATCCTTCAGAAACCATTCTAATATGTTGATTTGGTTGTCAATTATTATTGCTGCTCAATTAATAATAATGGGTCTTATTATCATTGCTGAAGACAATTTTTGATCAGTTTTGTTGTGTAATATTTGAGGAAACCATGATACTTTTATTTTAAAGTGCCCCTATTATGCCATTTCCAATATTGCCTTTCATGCAGTGTGTAATGTAGCTGTATGTGAATGTAAATGATCTGCAAAGTTGTAAATCCGAAAGTGCACGATAAATAAAGTTATTCTCTCCCAAAATAAAGAATCATCTCTATACAGCCTAACCGAGTCGATAGTAATTCGAATCCCACTTCCGTGACGGCTACACATCACGGGGTAACACATTTGCATAATTCCCGCCTATGTTCTGCGTTGGCCGGCCGCGAACAACTTGACCCTGCCTGCAAACATGTAATTTTACTGACGACTACTTCTCTAATCTCGGGGAGTTCAGCGCGGGATACACAAAATGCCTGCTCTTGAAAGATGGTTTAGTACCCAGTTTATTTGGACCAGCGGCTCCACTGAATCACTACCTGTAAGTATGATAGATAATAGATGCTTATATTTTCTATCGCGCATTCAAGATACAGAACTATGGCAATGGGCCTATTGTTTCCGACGCGCTGTACGCGGTAGACCAATCACAACAGACTAGGCCATCTGACCAATCAGAGCAGAGTAGGCTCACGGAAAGGAGAGGTTTAGAGAGACTTCTTCGAACGAATCGTTTGAGAATCGCTGGAAAATGAGGTGATATTAAATGCATATTTTGAGAAAACAAAAGCGTTTTTTCACTTTGCATGCATGTAAACCTATTGTAGGAGAATCCCAAAACAATATTAGGAACCTTAAAAATGGCATAATATGGCCGCTTTAATTTATTGCTTGATTGATAAATTGAAACTTTTGAAGAGTAGAGTATCATCATTTCAACAAAAATATTAAGCAGCAAAAATGGTTTTCAACATTGATATGAGCACTGCATCAGTATTTTTTATTTATTTATTTATATATATATATATATATATATATATATATATATATATATATATATATATATATATATATATAGATAGATAGATAGAGAGACTATTTATTTACTTCATTTATTTTATATATAAATATATACACACTTACACGCACACACATACATACATACACTCTCAGAAATAAAGGTACAAAAGCTGTCACTGGGGCGGTACCTTTTCAAAAGGTACACTTTTGTACCTATTAGGTTCAAATATGTACATTTTAAGTACTAATATGTACCTTTAAGGTACCTAAATGGACCCTTTAGTTACAAACATGTACCTTTTGAAAAGGTACCGCCCCAATGACAGCTTTTGTATCTTTATTTCTGAGAGTGTACATACATACATACATACATACATACATACATACATAAATAGATTTGAAATAGTATAGAAATAAAATTAAACTATTCTGAGAATGAAATTCATCTTACACCAGAAGATGTTTTTTCCTCCAAGATTAATACAAAAAGCAATATACTCCTATTAAATTCCCTTGTAATCATAACATTGATTAAGCTACAATTATACAGTTTGGACATGAACATAGTTTGCTTTAAAAGCTAGCTCGAAGAAGCAAAGTCTGCATACTGTATCCCAGCAGCCTCTGTGAGGGGTCAGGGCTTCAGAGTTTATGTGGGACCCTGCTGATTCGGTATTACTCCAGTGTGGTGCTCAAGGAGTTGAGCAAGGCACCGGTGTAGAGTTACACAAGCTCGGCTGCCAGGCAGTTTAATCAGCGGACTGCTTTTCAGACGTCATACGATAACAGTGCTAAGTGAACATCCTGGAAACGCTTGTGGTCAGAGTGCCACCTTTCCTGAAGTGCTGATTCATCACTGAGACACAAACCCTGCTATGGGACATGTATGGAGCCACACAGCCCGCATACTGTCCCAGATACAGCACAGGAAGAAGACTTATACACAGCAGAAAGACACAAACCACTTGCACAGACATCCCTGCTTAAACCAGCAGAGCGGCAGACATGTAGGCTTACACACAGCTTTACTGAGACACTCGTATACACGCAAGCTGTGCTGTGTGCTGAATTATTGATCAGTTGCTGCTGCCACCCTTTTCCTGTCTCCTTTGGTCCAACACACCCCTGAACTACACATATCATTACAAACATATCTGCTTAACTTCTACTTCAAATGTAAAAAGGGCAAATGTTTACTATAGTTTTTTAAATATAAATACCAAAAAAATCATGAATACCTGATGATACTTTTTTCCTCCAAAAAATGACAAATCTATTACCAATTACTCCCACTCAAACCAGTATGAAATATTGTATAAAACTGTATTGTATGGTAAATATTGCATTTTTAATATAATTATATTTTATTTTTAAATAGACAGTGTATTCTGGTTGGTATGCAAGCTTCTGTTCAAATCTTTGGGATTGTTACGGCTTTTGAAAAGTTTCTTATGCTCACCAAGGTTGCATTTATTTGATAAAAAAAAATACAGTAAAACAGTGTGTAAAATGATTTAACTAATTTAATATATTTTAAGAAGTAATTTATTCCTGTGATGGCAAAGAGTTTTTAGCGGCCATTAGGAATGTGTCTGACTGCTGAGCTTGAGTCTTGTGCACGACACAGCATTCTAAAAACATGGCGTTTAGACCAGTGGTTTTCAAACTTGTTTCTGGGGACCCACAGCTCTGCACATTTTCCATGTCTCCCTAATTTACACACCTGATTCAGATCATCAGCTCATTAGGAAAGAGCTCCATGAACTCAAATGAGTGTGTCAGATAAGGGAGACATGCAAAATGTGCAGAGCAGTGGGTCCTGAGGAACAGGAATGAAAATCACTGGCTTAGACAACTTTATAAAAAAAAAAAAAAAAGGTGCCTCAAGACCATGTGTTTTTTTTTCCATTCCACTGTCCAAGGCTCACATTTTTCGAACCGGCCCTAAGAACACTTACATTAGGTGAATTAATGGCACTAACTTAACTTTTCTTTTATGAATTGATTCAGGACATTGCAGATGCGATTAGAGTTAACAGTAATGTACATGAGTAACAGTTCTGTTCACATACCCTTATTAGTGCTGTCAATTGATTTAAAAAAAATTTAATAATTAACCATACATTTTTCAGAAATAATAGAGATTAATTGCACCTAACATTAAAGTTTTTAAATATACTTTTATATTGCAATAATTTCACATTCAATCTTCAAATTACTGTAAAAACAACATAAAACAGTATATTTTTAATATTTGTCTAAAGGCATCTTTTATGACTGAAGTCGAGTATCACTGATACCTACATTACTCTCTAGGATTTTTTTTTTTTTTATAATATTTAACCATTGACTATAGCAATTCAACATTACAGTATAACTGAAAGCTATCAATTTCAACATTTATTAGACACTAAAAAATAACAACTTTTAATTTAAATGAATTTAAAACAATCTTCACATAAACCTATTGTAATAAATGTCATATTTACCTGTGCCCTTCAGCAAGTAGGAAATATACAGAAATAGAATAAAGTTATCAAACACTAAACTCCAATTTAAATATAGATTAAACCTTAAAGCTACAAAAGTTATTGATTTCCTCTTTTTCTTTTGTTCTTTGATTATCGGACATCACAGCAGCCGGGTTATTAGGTTATTTTGGCTGCTATTACTTTAAGAGCTGCCACTGCTGAACATGATCCAGATCTGACATGCATCGTATTTTCTCACAACTCTTTATGTTTTCTGACCCACTTCGGGTCTTAAAGTCTCTGCTAACGAGCTGACGAGTTGAATCGGGTGTGTTAGATGAGGGAGACAGTGCTGATGCTCCATGACAATATTGAAAACCACAGCATTTCAGAAACGTTCTTAAATGTGACTCACATATAACAAAAACTTACATGCATGCACAGTTTTAAGGCAGCTTTAATCACATTTTTGGCAACTTCATGACTTAACTGACAACATAACTACGACACTGCATGCTTGTAGTTTCTTTTGCACTTTAACATGAAATGATACACAGCACGCGCCACTGCATTTGTGTGTGCAATTGAAGAGCTGAAGTGCCGCAAGCATAGTATAATGGCTGACAGGACAGGAAAATTTGTTTTTACTGATATGTGGCCTGACAACATCTCATCTGACCGCAGTTCACCGTTGTTGGAGTGCACGTCTGAAAAGTCTCCTGTTTGATGTGGTTGTAAAGACGTTCTGCGTCTAAATAAATGCAATTCTTCACAAAAAAAAAAAAAAAGAAAAGAAAAAAGAACCCAAGCAGCAGTTGTGAGTGAGGTAGTCAACCTTAGCTCTGTCCCTACGTTAATTGCGTTAAATATTTTTAAATCATTAAACTAAAAACATGATAATAATAATAATAATCGCATGTGTTAATGCGTTCATTTTGACAACACTAACTTTAATATTAACAGTTGTAATGGCTGTCAAATCTCAACTTGGTTGACTGTAAGAAGCATTTGCCTTGATTAAAAACTGCAGACACTGCAAATCAGTATCATGTCACTACATAATTACATTTTTAAAAAGTAAAACGGCAGATAAAAACGCAATTGCAATGTCAAAATTCATTCCAGCCAACATAAGAATAATATTCAGTCAGAGATTAGCATTTTATGAGTGCATTTTCCTCTCATAAAATGCTAAAATGCTTCCGTTCAAATTATTAAATGATAAAGAACAACATCACAATGGATTTGACATTTTTGTGAGGCGGCATTTCACTGAGACAAATATACAAAGGAAAAGCGCTGAAGAATTTATTTTGTCAGAGGGACTAAATATCTTTTAACATGATCTGATCATTCCTGACAAGTTTTCTCTATTCATCAACCACTGGTAGGTGAGGCAAAACATGAATTTTGTAGCAAACGAGTAGATTTTCATTTCTGTTTTATATATATACGCCTAGGCTCAGTAGTAAAACAAACCGTTCTGTAAGATCAAAACTGAAGCTATGACTCAACATGTTAAATACTCCAGAGGGGAAAAAATTCTCAATCCAATACAAAGGAAACATCCTTACAAAACCTGCTCGGAAACTGCAGGCTTCAAAGCAAGAAAAATAACGGTAAATCCCCGTCACAAAGCCTAAGCGCAGTATAAACAAAGTCATGCACCTGGATATGAAGATTAAGGCTAAAGGTAGATGAGCAAACACATGGATGTGAATGCAAAAATATAAAACACAGCACATGAAAACACGTGAAATGAATATTATCCGAGTAAACAAAGGAGATAAATGCAGGTCATAGCAGCGCTGGTGCTGATTATAATCTTACCTGCACTGCCTAATGTTTTGTAGAACCGGTACTCCAAATGTAGCTGTGGTGCCCTCGATTTCACAGGTTCCTTTAGGAGTGGCAGAAAAAAAAATTCATTAAAACCCTGTTATTCATAATAAGTTCATTTACAACATACAAATGTTCCAGCCAGCAATACACATTTATTTCCACACGTCTGAGGGACATATTCAAGTAATCAGTTCTAAAATTATTGTAGTTTCAGTTTTCTAAAATATCTGTCTAAAATACATCAGAGTTTGATTCCAGATCTGCAGACATGCTTATACATTATAACTACATGTTACAACTAAACGTTAATAGAACGCCAGCTTCTGCTGATATAATAACTTTGCAGAAAACAATAAATATACATGCACTTACCAACTTTATTGCAACATACTCATTTGTATAGAGATTCTTTCCTACAAAAGCAAAACAGAAAAAGGGTGACCAACTGCAACTAAAATTAGACTGTTTAATCATGAATGCAACATGGACATTTTTGCCTATGCTTGTTTTCAATTATTGGATTTCTGCTAATATTAATCTTTACACCGTTAAGGCTGCTCTGTGTCTGCTCAAAAGTCAGCATAGCTGCATAAAAGCCATAGTAAATTATGCCTGCTCAGACCCACCTCAGCCCCTAATATTGAAGTTAACTACTATAATTGCAGTTTAAATGAATTTATAGAAACACTGAGCAGCATTAAACAGTCTGTGTAAAAACACCAAAATAGCACTTCAGAAGTTCTTCTATGTCATATTTGCAGTGTAAATTTGGCATAATTAGATAAGAAATCTATTGGAGATTTTGATAGGAGTGTGAAGGTATAGCAAAGTGGAACATGTTTGGGACATGACCCAGCTTGGTTCTGAACCGGTTGTAGGACAAAAGCTCCTTATGTGTGTTATGAGCAACGCACTACCCTCACTAGAGCAATTGTTATCAGCGGAACACTGTGAAATCTTGGTTGATTAACATAATTGGTAGCTCCCTTTTGTGTTACTTCCAGTATCTACCAAATTTGTTGTCAATTTTATAAGTGAATTTCAAGCGAGTTTACAGTTTTCAGAAATTTTGCAATTCTTGATTACATAACAGCCATTGGCCATCTCAACCATTAGCTGATAACCAATATGGTGGCTGACATAGTGTCATGCGAAAGTTTGGGAACCCCTTGCAGAATCTGTGAAAATGTGAATAATTTTTAACAAAATAAGAGAGATCATACAAAATGCATGTTATTTTTTTATTTAGTATTGTACTGAGTAAGATATTTTACATAAAATATGTTTAAATATAGTCCACAAGACAAAAAAAAAAAAAAAATTGCTGAAATTATTAAAATAACTCCCTTCAAAAGTTTGGGAACCCTTGGTTCTTAATACTGTGTGTGGTTACCTGGATGATCTACGACTGTTTTTTTGTTTTGTGATGGTTGTTCATGAGTCCCTTGTTTGTTCTGAACAGTTAAACTGATCACTGTTCTTCAGAAAAATCCTCCATGTCCTGTGCAATATTCAGTTTTCCAGCATCTTTTGCATATTTGAACCCTTTCCAGCAGTGACTGTATGATTTTGAGATTCATCTTTTAACACTGAGGACAATTGAGGGACTCAAACACAACTGTTAAAAAAGTTTCAAACAGTCACTGATGCTCCAGAAGGAAACACAATGGATTAAGAGCTGGGGGGTGAAAACTTTTGGATCTTGAAGATCAAGGTAAATTGTACTTAATTTGTCTTCCAGGAAACATGCAAGTATCTTCTGTTGCTTCTGAAGGGCAGTACTAAATGGAAAACACTGCTGGAAAGGGTTCAAATATGCAAAAGATGCTGGAAAACTGAAGAATCTGCAGGACATGGAGGATTTTTCTGAAGAACAGTGCTCAGTTTAAATGTTCAGGACAAACAAAGGACTCATGAAAAACCATCACAAAACAAACAAACAAACAAAAAAAAAAAAAACAGTCGTGGATCATCCAGGTAACCACAAACAGTATTAAGAACCAAGGGTTCCCAAACTTTTGAAGGGGGTTATTTTAATAATTTCAGCAATTTTTTGTCTTGTGGACTATATGTAAACATCTTTTATGTAAAATATCTTACTCAGGACAGTACTAAATAAAAAAATAACATGCATTTTGTATGATCTCTCTTATTTTGTTAAAATTATTCATATTTTCACAGATTCTTGAAGGGGTTCCCAAACTTTCGCATGCCACTGTACATATGACTGAAATACTACAGAAATATTGTTTGCAGGTAAAAATGTCAAGAAAAGTGAAATGGTATTAAAATTACAGAAGAAATGATGGATAGAACAGATTAAAAAGAACCAGAATAAAATGTGTAACATTTGAAAAAAGGCCTTGTATTATCTGCTTCCAATATCTTCCTGACAGAATTAAAATATATTGGCTAATACTTCTATGTTCATACTATGTTGTGCAGACCAAGCTTGAGTCTTCCTTAAAAGGTGAAGTGTGTTCTGTGAAAACATTATTTTTGCAATACAATTTGTTGCACTATCAGTGCACAAATTACACACTTCGGCTTTAAGGACCTTTCACATGACTCAAGTCAACGTTCCCCAGTGGATTAACTAATGATGGTGACCCAGGAACTCCAGAGCTCCTGAGATTCACTCCTGCTTGGCACCTTTAAGCAAAGAACTTCACCCCTAGTTGCTCCATGGAGACTATTGTGAACAAATAACACACTAATGGCTTCTCTTACCGAGCTTCAGCTCTCCAAAGTTGCCACAGCCGATCTTCTTGCCAACTCTGAAGTTTGGCCCAACCATAAGGACCCCAGATGTGGAGGAGCTGGAGGGCCGTGAGTGCCCGCTGCGCCCCTGGGCCACTTTACTGCTCCTGACCGGCCTCTCGCCCTCCTTCTCTCTGGGGTGATCCATGACTGCGGCGCCGGAGGCACAGAGATCCAGACGAACCAGGCCGGAGCCCAAAGCAGACAGCTCAGGCCAAAAGAAAACTCATGGGACGACTGCTGTTGGCACCGCTGCCGCTGAACCACTCACTGCTGCCAGCACACTGAGGGAAGGAAACATTCCATCTCAGTATGTTTTAAGCACCATTACACCTCTGAAACAATAACAGAGTGTAAAAAGTACATTACTTCTTCATTACATCAAGTAAAACATCATGAAATCACCTGCTTTCTTACTAAAACAAGTTCACCAAAGCTGAAATATTTCACTCTGAATGGCAATGCCAAAATTCAACTCAAATGAACCACTGTTCACCTCTGGAAAATCTATAGCGCCATTGCTAAAGAAACTGCATTTTACCAGTGGGTATTTTGTCGGAAACAGGTTTCATCCAGGAGTGGAATAACTGGTCAGCTACAGATAAAAATCAGCCAATTTCCTTTCTAATTACACAATCAACAAACATCACATTTGGCAGACAGTGAGAACAAATGTATGATGCTAAATATATGTGCCAATATTTAACCTTTTCTTAGAATAGCAAATCTGACCTACATTGTGTCAATAACAATTGCAATATTTGTAATTAACTTGGATTGTAATAATTTTCTCCACAAATTTTCACTCGTCATGACAATAATTATTGTCATGACATAAATCAAAATTTTTGGAGGCATTACATTTTGATTAAAAAAAAAAAAAAAAAAAATCATAATTTTCTTTTTTTTTGGGCACAGATCAATTGTCCACAATAAAACCAGAAATGTGTATTAAGAAAGTAAACAGTATGACCTATGATATAGTTTTCAATGTTGACCTTAAAATGAATGTCAAAATGTTTTAAGAAAAATTATATGGAATAAGTAACAATCTTACACTATTAGATCGGAAGCCAAAATATTAGGCAGAAACAGCGACAAATAATTTTCAGTTTCAGCCGAAATTATTGATCGAAACAGCAGAGTTTAATTATTGTTTCTGCAATGAAGCATTTTGACTGTGTTAGTGTCTATTTTGTGCATAAAAATGGATAAGTTATGACAGGTAAACACATCAGCAGTGTGGACAAACGTCACTTTGAAAAAAAAAACTGATGCTCAAGTAGAAATTTGCAACTTGTTTAGATGAAATATTGAGAGGCAGAGCACATGATGTTGTTGTTCTCAAATGTGCACATGCAGGTCTGTTCACGGATGACATATGGGTCACTTACAAACTTAAAAAGCAAACTAGATCTGAGAACAACAAAAATCAGCGTGACACCAAATTATTGCTCACACAAGCAATCAGGCACAAGGGCAGCTGTGGCCACATAAAACATGACAACAAAACCACAATACCTACTGAGAAGCCTTAAAGTTCCATTAGAAGAATAAGAAGTTCGCTTTGATGAATAAAGCCCAAACAAACAGACTGAAGTGCTTCTAACTGACCTATATCACACACAGATCTATTGTTCCTAATGTCAGCCGCATTATAGCCATGCTAAACAATAGCAGTTGAATTACACTAAATATAAGCCCATGAATGTGCATACATTTTGACGTATCTCTAATGCCCACGGCATCATTATTTGTGATTATCGGTGATGCAGCACTAATGCAATATGCCGTATCCATTAGCCGTCTCATCTCAAATCATTAACCTTTTGAAAAGAGATTAGCTCAGGAGGAAGTCGGGCATCAGGGAGGGATTCCCATTGTGACACAACCAGTGAGGAAACGCTTCCCTGAACCCCTGAGTAAGACTGCACACTCTGTGCTTTAGGGGGTGATCACTGAAGCAAAAACCTTCAATATTGACATTCAAAATCAATGGTTGAGTCAAAATCAGTGAATCTCAATACAATACAGAAACATATACACTGACTGGCCTATTCAAACTCAGAACGATAACTACAATGATAACTTTATTAGCGCCCACACCAGCAGATGATAAGATTTTGTTTATCATCGCGTGCTGCGGTTATGTCATTTACCACCTTAAATTCTCAACTAATGACATAATGATAAGTGTGACGTTTTAATAATCGTTCCAATTCTCTGAGAATTGGGAAGTCTACACCACATCTCTATTGTTGGAATCATACTGTTGATAATATTAGAATCACTTTCCAAACTTTTTTTATTTTTTATTTTTTCAGCTGATAAAATCACTGACAGCCAATCAGAATCCTCCCAATAGCTTGAGCATCTAGAACGGCAGGCAACATTACTAGAGCATGAACATTATTGTTCTTTGGTGCGGATGCTAATATAGTTATCGTTACAGTTAACTTTACAGTTATTCTTGATGTGAGCAGGCCTTTAAAGTCGTGTGGATTCAGATTGGCGGTTAATGTTTTATTGTTCATCAGCAGGAAAAAAAAAAAAGGTTTGGAAAGTGATTACAACCAAATTGATCCACTGCGCATTATCATTACAGTTGTGGTGTAGAATTCACTATTCTTGTACAATTAGAATGACTATTAAAACTTTATAGTTATAGTTATCGTACTTTGTGTGAACGCTTATCATTATTAATGTGACTAGGGCTTTAAAGTTGGGTGGATTCTGATCAGCAGTCAACGTTTTATCAGCTGGAAAAATAATTGTTCCTGTGCCATTATAGTTATAGACTTCCCTATTCTTATAGAATTTGAATGATTATTAAAACTTCATAGATATTATTATAGTTATACTTAATGCAAATAGTCCTTTATTCAGTCACTCATTTGCTAACATAAATTATCCATAAGGATTGTTTTCCTAAATGTTGAATATCTGCATACAATTCATGACTGTAGTCAAACTACAAGCACCATCTGTTACAACCTTAATTTACATATTTAGGAAACAATAAATATAATCTGATAATACAGAGGAATTATAATTGTATAAGCAAATTCATTTAACATTCCTGAGCAAGGCATGCAAATCAGTAATCAATGAAATCAATGAATGTTTACAACACCACTGACAATTAAATACAATTATTAAAGGAAGAGCTCACCCAAAAATGAAAATTCTGTCATAATTCAGAATAATCTCAGTCTCATGTTGATCCAGACGCGCAGGCCCTGCTTTCTTTCTTTCTTTAGTGAGAAAAAAAGGTGTTAAGTACTTATGGTTGACTGACAGCCACAATTGTATGGATAAAAAGATGCAATGAAAGTGAATGCCAACTAAGGCTGTCAAGATTTTGGTTTTTGTGCTGGAAAGAAACATTAACACTGACAGAAATTTCATTTTAAGGTGAACTAGTCTTTTAAACTCGCATCTTTCTCCATAGATCAGAGTCTCAGACCTGTGTAATGGATTCTGTAATGGTCCCCCAGTGAAGACAAAAGCCTTCTAAAAAAAAAAAAATATAATAATAATAAATAAAAATACAAATAATAAAAACAAATAGAAATAAAAAACAAAGAACTTTAAATATTAAACACCACCTACATCCATATATTTAATACAACAAAATAAACGTAAATAAAAATACACAGTAAATAAATAAATAAAGCCTTCTCACGACATTGAATGAGCTTTCCTCCTGCTGCGGGCCAGAAGCCTCAATGTTCAATGTTTTCAGCCCTTAACAGGAAGCAGGAACACGATATTTCATAAATCACCTGCCAGCTGTCTAGAGCACCAATATATCTAACTGCTTTGTTGATAATCAATCGAGCTGCTCAGATATCGATGCATATCTCATCCAAACAGCGAACAGAGACAAGTTACTAATTTCTGTCACTAATATGAGCCACAGGGCGAGTCGTGATGCGCAGTTATTGTTCAAACACTGAATACAGATCACAGCCTCAATCGATCAGTCAAGATTACCTTTAATTATAGGCAGGATTACCAGTCAGCTAACCAATATGAACTAATGGAGCTAACAGCTTGACAAACACCTTTAGCTCGTTAGCTATAGCAGCTTTATTTCTTTCACTCACTTCCACGATGAACTTCGCCAGAGGCTTCAGGGGGAGATGATTACTGAGATACCAGCGTCTGTAGATTATATGACACCTTTACTGAATAAAATCAGTGTTGATATCCGCTACCCGCTTTTCCTCCTTTCTTTGGTGTTCCAGCAAGTAACGTGAACCTTTTGCTGATCGCCAATGACTTCCGCTCCCGGACTCTAAGGAGATTTCAAAACAAAAGTCCCTGTGATCATTAGGGGCATTTCGGCTACAACAATGCGTTGTCGTGTTTATAAAAAAGTATACCAGACTTAAAGAAATATATTCTGTTAAAGAAAATTAGATATAGCTTAATTAAATATATTAATTATATTAAATATAGCTTGATTATTTACACAGTGGCGAGAAAAATTAACAGGACGAAAATAAAGAGCTAAAGTTAAGCCATTTCTGAGTGGAGGACTGAAATCTCACATGAGGATGTTAACATGAAGCATATCACCACCTTATGCAATTTTGATAAAATATTTTCTGCACAATTTCTGTAATTTTGTCTAACGGGATGAGATAACGTGATAAAAAGTGAGACAAACAACAAAGAATTCATGTTGCTAAATCTTTGTTGCTGATAAATCTTATTTATGACTTGTCTTTTGTTAATTAAAGGGACATTACAAAAGGCTACCAATATGAAAATGCCAATATTGAGGACCCCTGGTGAAAATATTAATTCATTATCAAATAAAAAAAGATTCTCATGAGAATTCAATAAATAGAGAAAAGGACAAATAAAGAAAATCTAAAATATTTAGTAATAAACTTCTCAGAAGTAAGTGCATCTCAAGTCAAACTAATAGTGCAGCTCAAATTAAAATTTAAATATGATTTCTATCTTCACAAACTGTGAATTCATTTTTTATCCAATAGTGGGAACATAAAAATGGATGGCATAACAGGAATGACCCCTAAGAAAAAAAGTTTCATGAGGCCGTGTGTGTATATTTCAGTTTAAAGCGCAAGAGATTAAAAATAATTAAACAAGAAAATAATAATAAAATAATAATGTAAGTAATAGACATGCTCTGTTTAAACTCAACTCTGCAGTTAATTTCATTGTATATATTGATGTGTATGTATCATTCCTAAAATAAGAACAGCAATTTAAATAAACATCTAATTTAATTATCCTAATTGAAATCTAACTTACCTAACATTGAAGCATGCATATGAACTTAAAAACATAGATCTCGTAGTAACACATAAGATAATTAATCTTATATCCATTTGTTTCCAGCAGCACTGCTATATTTGTGCTATACTGCTTTAAATAACTTTTTAAAGAAACCCAAAGGTTACAGACTTTTATTGGAGATTGAATAGGCTACTCTACAAATTATAATGTTGTGTGTAGCACCTCCTGGTGGATTTGTTTTAAATGTTAAGAAATGACGCCGCTATAAACAATTCAATAACATATTGAAAACATATTTATTTCTAAATTTGAAATGTGTGTAATTTGGTTAGCTGGTATATTTTACATTTGCTACTATAGACCCATGTGATTTATGGCCTATTGATTTTAGTAAGCTGTCAAGTTTAATGTCATTAACAAAACCAACTTTTTATTTTATTTTATTTTATTTTATTTTATTTTATTTTATTTTATTAGCGCACTACGAAATGGACAAGGCTTTTTTTCCCTCATAAATCCCAGGTCAGGTTGTCATGTGTTTAAAATATTAGAGATGTATTATATTATTAATTACAGATACATTATGGTTTTTTTTTAATGACAGAGTTTGTACCTTTTTTGTTCTGTTTCATGTTTTATATTATATTTAATATTTAAACTGATCTGAAAATGAATAGGCTGTTTAATGGCAAGCTCTGCTGTGATAATATAGTGTGACAGCATGACCTGCTGTGTATTTAACGGACTGTACACGGCAATAACTGTGAATGTTCAATAGATTTTTAGACTGAATGGTTTGTCTGTTTGCATGTATTTGCATTGCACACTGAGCTTGTCAAAAAACATGGCAAAGTCCTTTTTAAGGAAAGTCCGTTCACTCGGCCGCCATATTTGCAACGCGTCAGTAATATCGAAATTAATGGGGGAATCCTGAAATCTCAAAACGGCTCGCTGAACACGCGATTAAATTACATATTTCAAATCAGCAATAAAATCTGAAATAAACTGCCTCGTGAATGTTGTTTCTTATGCTTAAATAGCGTTTAAAACGCTTAATTTTCAAGCTAGACCTGCCAATGCGCATGCGTAGCTCCAACGCGCTTATGACTGCGCATGCGCAGCTGCTGGTCCAGCACCATGTTTCTATGGGAACCGGAGCTTCTAAAGGCCGCTGCAGTGACGCAATGACTTTACCAATCAACAATTGGCTCTTTCATTTAGAAGGCGGGACTATCCCGCCATATTGCGCGTCGCACTTTCTCCATTCATAAGTACAGGAGTGAACTGTCTTTGTATTTCTATAGTCTTTGAACATGGTTCCGAGAAGAATAGAGAAGGAACAGCCTACAGAGAGCGCTGTTGCTCTTGTTATTACTAAGTGACTGCAAAACCCTCAAATATTATTTATCTTTAGTGCTTTCACATTATAACGAGACCAGTGTTTACTAAAGTCAGAAAATGCAAGTATATGAAAACCTACAAGTACAATAACTAAAATATCCCGCCGTTAGTTGTTTGGACCTGAAAGGGTTAACTCGTGTAATTGGATCAATGGGCATAATGCAGAGCCCCAGCATCTCATTTCATCCGTGAACACTGCTCTCATGCGCGCCTGCTGCTGTGGCTGGAATAAACGCTATGAGTTACTGTTGACGATGGGCCTGTTTGCTAAAAACAACCTGTTGAAGGTGTTTCTCCTTGATCCTGCCTCCTGGTAAATGTTTATGGGGATATTATTTCGTTGCTCGGTTGCTATAGCAGAAAGGGAAGGTGTCTGAGCGGTGTCAACTTTTCTTCACATGGCGCTTTTCTCGCTCTGAACGCAGTCTGCATGTGAATGTATTGGAGATAAACCGCTTCACATCTTACTGAGGAACTCTGGGAGAGTTTGGGACATCGAGTGCATAACTGTTTTCGCCTGAATAAGAGCAAAACAAGAAGTAAGCAGATTTCAGTTACTGTGTATCTCTATGGTGCTTAAGTGGGCACTTTTTTTTTGCCTTAAGTATGTGTGTGCATTGGGCATTGTAGAATATAAAGCCAAAACACGATAAAGGGAATAAACAAGTTTTGCAACGTATTTATCTAGCAGAATATGTTGTGTGCCACCCAAAGTTCGTCTAACATCCGTTTCCTTTGACATTACAGTCATACAAATCCCTTGAAATTTGATGAGACTTCACCCTTTGCTATATGAAGAAAGGGGCTAATGTCTGCAGACTGTTGATATTACCTGTATTGTGATTAAAATAACATAGAAATGGTGTTTGTTTAAATATGGGCACCTTGGGCCTGGTGGTTTTTGCAAAATAAACTCTTAAAACACACTTAGTTTGTCCACAGCAGTGGACATACACAGGAGGATTTAACCCACTGTGTCATTTCCACCACATTTTAATTTATGTATTGTGTCCAATAATATTATGTGAGCTTTAACTGTAAATGTACAAAGTTACAGTTAAACAATGTTTAACATTTCATCTCAAGCATGCTCTTCACAGTCAGTTTATTTTGGTAAAAATCACACTATTAGTACTAAAGTACTCTACTATTATTTGGTACTTAGTATTTGCACTAGTAAAAGTGCATTACTGCAGCAAACGTCTTGGTTGTTTTAGAAATTATGGTATTGTGTATGCAAATATAGCAAAATTCAGTTGATGCAAGTCATTTTCATAAATATTAAAATAATTAGTTTCACTAATTGTTTAGATCGTTACAGTTTTAAATTGAATGTATGTTAATATATGGGTCTGGACCAAGGTTAAATGATACATTGAAAAGTAGCTAAATAAATGAAGGTTTGTTCCTGGGTGACCTTCATGTAATCAAAATATCAAAAAGTAGAAATCTGTTAGTTTTAGTAGAAATCAACCCATGAGGCTTCAAAAGTTGAAGAAACACCTAAATGGGATTATATTCTGAATATAGGCTATAAACTTTTGTTTAATAATTTGTACCACTGTTTGTGCTGGCAGTGTCAAACAGGATCAAGATTCAGGAGAAATCATTTAATTTGTCTTCTCACTCCAGATTACGGATAAATGGGAATGGCGTATAAGAATATATGTAACCCTCTTTTCGTACTTGCATAAAATGCAGTGTTTTTGCAATTTAACATTCAGGTACATCTCCTTTTGTTGCAAATTGTGTCATTTTATCTCAAGTGGAGGGTGGTGGAGGGCCTACTGATTAGACTGCTAGAGAAAATATTGTGGGTTTAGTGAAGCATGATCATTGTGTAACTCTAAAATCAAGTTGCTTTGGATAAAACGTCTGCAAAATGTCAAAGTGCAGGCTTCATGCTCTTTAGTAATTAGGGTTCTGCACTTTTAAGCGAAGAGAGTTAAATTGCAGATCCGTGAGAGCGCAGGTGATCCCATTCAGCTTTCTTTGTTGTGTTCCCATCAAGTCTTATGCCTAGATGTTTTTGTATTGTATTTATTGCTTTGTTCAATCATGGAGACCTTTCATGGATGCTCACTGATCTTAGACTAAACTCACTGGGGCAAATGTAGGAAACTATCTCTGTTGTTGTGCGTGGTGCTGGAGAACGCTGGGTGGAGAACAAAACTGCCTTTGTTTTCTTCATGGCTACACAAGGACCCAGAGTGCATTGAGCCTTTGAGAGCAGGGCTATATTGAGCTGTCCTGGTGCCAAATTCAGGATTCTTTGACAGATCAGTGTTCCTGGGAAGATGTGTGGAGGGAAGGTAAATGTGGGGTTTTATGTGAAAAATGGTCACATGTATGCCTGATCTTTCAGACTGCTGGTGTCATTTTGGTCTAAATAGTCTTTCTGAAAATTTGCAATGTGCTTTTAATGAATGTAATGCAATTTCAATACAATTTCTTTGATAGGCTGTTGAAACATGCAGAAAAAAATATTACTAAAATAATAACATAGAGAGGACGGTGTGATGATTGTGTGATTGTGTGTCAAGGTCAATAAAATAACTTGTCCTTTTTACGATAAAGGTTAGTTTGGGTTGTAAAATGTCATGTGGTGAACTGTTAAAAATTGGTAGTTAAAATTGGTAATTTTGGTAGTTGAATTTGGTAGATCATATTTCCCAACACTGTATTGCCAATACATACACTACCAGTCAAACGTTTTTGAACAGTAAGATTTTTAATGTTTTTAAAGAAATCTCTTCTGTTCACCAAGTCTGCATTTATTTGATCCAAAGTACAGCAAAAACAGTACAATTTTGATTTTTTTTTTTGGCTATTTAAAAGAACTGTTTTCTATTTGAATGTATTTTAAAATGTAATTTATTCCTGTGATTTCAAAGCTCAGTTTTTAGCATCATTCCTCCAGTCACACGATCCTTCAGAAATCATTCTAATAATCTGATTTGCTGCTCAAAAACCATTTATTATTATTATGTTGTAAACCGTGGAGTAGAATTATTCTGACTCCAAGCTTTTGAATGGTATATCGTATAATGTTACAAATGCTTTTTATTTCAGATAAATGCTGATCTTTGGATCTTTCTGTTCATCAAAGAATCTTGAAAAAAAAATGTACTCAACTGTTTTAAATATTGATAATACTAATAAAATGTTTCTTGGACAGTAAATCAGCATATTAGAATGATTTCTGAAGGATCTTGTGACACTGAAGACTGGAGTAATGATGCTGAAAATTTAGCTTTGATCACAGGAATAAATTACATTTTAAAATATATTCAAATAGAAAAGAGTTATTTTAAATAGTAAAAATATTTCAAAATTTTACTGTTTTTGCTGTACTTTGGATCAGATAAATGAAGGCTTGGTGAGTAGAAGAGACTTCTTTAAAAAACATTGAAAATCTTACTGTTCAAAAACTTTTGACTGGTAGTGTAGGCTAATAAATGTTTTATTATAAATGTTAACTTTAAATTATTTTAAATAAATATTGTGTATATGGACATTATATGTCTTGTCAGCTCCTCTGTTGTTGAGATATTGCCATCCGTATTAGCCAGTAATTTTCCTCACATCTGTCTTCTCACAGACTTTCTGAAATGAGCTTAAGGCACAACATTTACTTCCGTCGGTCTGCTATTGTCAGTCATCCATTTATGAAATTAGGCCATGGTTCCCTGTAAAATAATCCACTGCTTCTGTCAGTTCAGTCCTGCTGCCCTGGATATGTGCCATGAGCTGTAACAGTGGGCCTTTTCACGTTTCACACAAGTGCTTCCAAATCTGTTATGGTTTGTTGTCAGGTCATTTCATGCAACATTTTGGCTCTAAACATTTTGAGGGATACTAAGCATATACTAGAACTAAACAAGGTGTATGGGCGAGTGGAGCCTTGTTTAGTTGTGTAGGAGTGTTTAGAGGCATGGGAGGGCCTGATGATGTGAGGCGGTCGTGTGCTTGGGGTCTAATTAGAGAAACATGCCTGAACCTGACAGCAGGAATGTGCTATATGTCATAGGTGATGTCACATTCCATACTGGGCTTCTTTTTGGAAAAGGAACGTGTAATCTACAGATGTTCAGTCTAGGGTTGCAGCGATTCGTCGACGTCATCGATTACGTCGATTATAAAAATACGTCGATTAGTATGGAATGCGTCGACGCGTCGCACCTTTAGCCACGCCCATTGTGCGAGTCTGCAGTTATCCCTGCTTAAGACTGTTTTTCTGCCATGTTTAACACAAACAAGACACTAGAGCAGAAGGTAAAGGCTAGTATGGCAACATCACTTCACTTCATAGAGCGTTCATAGAGCATTCTATTATTATACGACCGTCAGAACCGCATGTTATGAACTGACACCTTTACATTGTCAGGATTCACAACCACATTCAAAGCTGCGCTGAATGAACGGAACACCACGGAACATCGAGTTGCCTGTATAATCATGACGGGTTTAATTCACCCACAGAGACAGAGAAAAGATTGGCGTTCATCTTAAGATCCACTGGAGCTGCCATCAGTGCCGTGGGCGCGATTGCGCGAGCTCTGAGACGCGCGCACCAAACGCGCTCTCTGCACTTGCTAACAAAGCATTGTTAGTTGTTTAACTGTGTGATGGATAGGACAAGCCTCATTTATTTAAAAACGGGCTGTCAACTGATAAAACTTCCCGATGTTATGACGCCATTTTTGATTCTGTCACTCTAGTGTCCTGAATGCGGTTGTGACTTCAGCTGTTCATTCATACAGATATGTATTCAAGCAGATGTTTTAATCTCCTGAATAAATAAAACATTTCAAGTCTCTCACCTGTAAGCAACTGCTGTCAGCCCCAAACAGTAACTGTGAATGCAGCTATAATGTGCATTTCTATTGATTGTGCTTTTCTAATGTGTTCTTTCATTTTTAGCAAACCGTTGTGCTGCTTAATACACATTACGTGATGCACTATACCATTCAAAAGTTTGGGGTAATATTAAAAAACACTTATTTGAAAAGATGCAAAAAAAAAATACTTTTATTTGACAAGGATGCATTCAATTTATCAAAAGTGAAAGCCAAAACATTTCAAATGTTCTAAAATATTTATCGAATAAATTCTGTTCTTTTGAACGTTCTATTCTTTAAAGAATCCTAAAAAAAATCCACAAAATATATAAAAGCATCAAAAAGTCTTTTCAACATTGATCAAAAGACCCATTATTAATAGGTTACCACCATATTAGCGTATTAGAATGATTTCTGAAGGATCGTATGACACTGAAGTCTGAAGTAAAAATTAATCACATGAATAAATTACATTTTAAAATATTTTAAAATACAAAACCGTACTTTTAAATTGTAATATTTCACAATTTTACTTAAATACAAGTCTTTTTTATTCTTGTATCAAACGTTAAAGAAATCCTATTTATTCCAAACTTTTGACGATACTATCTTTGTGTATATAGTATCTTTGCTTTCATCAAATTAATAAATAAATATATCAGTAATGTAATTGTTTTCAAAAACTGTGACTTAGTACTATTTCAAAATATTTACAAAATGTCAATGTTTCTAAATGCTTCTTTTTTTTATATTTAATTCAGTGTCTAAAAGGAATGTTTTATGGATCGCATTTGTGATGTCTGTGTTCCCCATCAAAAATATTTACTTATCCTTCAGTATTGTTGGTTAAGCAGTGATATTAATCTTTCAGTACAAAAATGTTATTTAAGCTATGAAGTTGTAAAACGTGATCTCTGATTACTATTCTTGATGTATGAACATCTGGTTGTGTGTGGGTGGAGTTTTCTCTATAGACACTCTTTTTGGTAATGACGTATTGTTGAACTTGTTTATTGTAAGTGTATTACTATTTTTTTAGATGAAATATTTTCTGTGGTAATTGTACCACAGATGCTGTCCATAGAGCTTAACTTATTGAACCCAGGACATTCCTTGAGTGAGGTGTTGACTTACGGCTAGGTCAGGTTTGAGGCCAGTAGTGCATAGCCGAGGTGTTTTTCAGTGTCCTCATGATTGCCTCTTCAGGTCTTCTATGTGTGGCATTTCACTCTCCATCTCAGAATGTGCCACCTTTGAGTGCCTGGGTTTATATTAACCTGCTGCTTTCTTTACCTTACTGCCATCTTAAGAGGACCAGGAGACTCTTTCTGCTGCTTACAGTACATCTACTCTGGCTTACTTAAACCTGACAAAAGCCTAACATCTTCTTCCTCTCACAGGGCCACCGAAGAGGCCGTTTTCTTGGGCAAAGCACCACTAATTTCTAACATTCTCCTTTGCTTGTGGTAAGTTCCTCGTTTTAAGCTTGTTTCTCTTTGGTTTTGTGAACGTTACTCTGCATTTCCATGTATCTATGCCATGTGTGAATTATGTGAATCTCTTTTAGTGGTTGACCAGTATGGGTTATTCAATAGCTAATGCTGACATCTAGATGCCTGAATAATACAATGCCAAATAAGGAAAACATTGCTGAAATGAATGCTTATTTTAAACAAGATTTATGCCAAAAAATTATGTATTGACAAGGCTGTTGGTAGATTTACACAATATGTCACTTCATTGACCATTGTGGGTTAGCAGTACTGTATATTCCAGTGCACTAATCTCAAAATGGCCAAATATTGTGCCAATTAATCAGTGTGGCCGAAATATAAGTTACTAATCTGTTTACAAATTTGGGATCATTTGGATTGCATGATTTCTCTCATGAGAATAATCTGACCTTGCCTTTGTATTGTCTCTCTGGCATTTAGTTTCCCTTAACCATGTTTTTTGCCGGTTGCAAAAGAGTCAGATCCTGTTGGAAAAAATGCCCTTGTTGGAAAAAGTATGCTTGGATTAATGGGCATTTCTGGAGTTGAAATATTGTAGACACTCTGTAGTCTTATATACATTAATCAGATTAATGACTGCAAGTTTCCAGCAAGGCTTATGAGAGCTTCAGCCCCTCCTTCCCATGGCCTCATTCTGCTCAGACGGAAGCCATTGTTTTCATGGGTCTGTGGTAGCAGGTTATCCAGAATTTGTCATTTATTTGCTGACTTGGCCCACGAGTCAAAGGTTTCTTCTTGTGTACCACTGAGGCTGACATGTATTAACGCTGTTTTCAAAGGTGTGTGTCAGAGAGATCTGTGTGTGAGAGTCATACAAACAAATCCCACATGCTGCAAGTTGTATTTTTAAAGCCACATCTAACAACTAGAGTTAATGTCCCTCTAATTGCTTCCAAATGTGCTGCCATGTATTACCCAAATTTTGTTCAAGGACATTGGCACATGCAGCCAAATTTGTCTCCAATGTCACCTTATAGGTGTAGTTTACCCCAGAATGAACACTTTAACGTGCCTTGTTTTTGTTTCAGATCTGTTTGATTGTCTTTTTTTTTTTTTTTACACATAAAATGGTGATGTTTTGCAGAATGGTTATGTTGCTCTGCTTCCACACAATGAAAAAGTGAATCAGGAAGGATACTGTCAAGCCAAAGAAAAAAAAAAAAGCACCCTAAAAGTAGTTTGTGCAATATTTCCTATCTCCTGGAGCTTTGGTGCAAGTCACACACAGAAATTAGGGCTTGAAATGGTTAACCCTTGGTCATTTTAAACCCTAGGTAAACCGGAATCCTGGGTTATCTTGCTTAGCATTTCACACTGCCCATAATTTACACATGGTTAACAATTAATCCTGGGTATTCATACACTGATGTTTCACACTGTACTAGGGATGCTCATACTGACCGTTTAACCGTTAACCGACAGTAAGAATCTTAACCGATTAATACTATCAGTTAAACGGTTTAAAATGATTTTTTTTTCTACAATTTATTTTTTTATTTTATTTTATTTTTTTTTTACGTTTGCTGCATGGTGAGAGAAAACATAATGCTATAGAAGTTATTTGTTTACTCACGGGCACGTGCCTAGGCTATACAGACATATTTCGCTGAGCAAGCATCTGCTTCACCTTCGCTTAGTTAACTGATGTATACGCGACACAATGGCAAGTGGCAATATTGGATAAATGGTTATCAGAGAGTGAATCCACGAGTGAATGTATTCAAATTCTGAATGGATTATTATAGCCTAAAAAGTGCGCAATGGGCGCTCACCTTATAATCACTGGAAAGCTGTCACTCATCTTACTGTAGTTCATCGCAATCTCACAAAGTTAATAAAAAGTAATAAAAGAACCTTTACACTGCACAGTTAATCTCGTTTACATCATCTACACTTTCTTTGTTTTAGTGAGAGAGTTCGCGAATGTGTCAGCAGAACTGAACGGAACACCAGCATTTTGGATGGTGAAAGGATTGTTACGTAACCACCTCTGATTGGCCACTGCATTAGTGAAATCAATAGATATGTCTGTGATTGGCTATATTGATCAACGCTGCAAAAACGTGCTATGAATAGAAACATATGACCAGTGGATGAAAAGTCCTGAACCGCAAATTGACGGGATTTTTGTGATGGTGTTTTTGCCACGAGTCTAACAGTTAACAGGCAGCGCTCCTGTCTATCCGTACATCATGTCCACATGTTACATTTAAAAAAATAAATAAATAAAAAACTAAACAGGCTGTACACTGAGGTAGGCCTGCTGTATAGTTTTATGTCTGATGGGAAGAACAAGACAAGACAAGATCTTAATTAGATAATTATTTAATTTATAGGCTATATATTTAGTGTAGGCCTATTTATTTTATTCTTTTTTAATTTATATTATTTTATTCTGATTTTCTCTGTTCTCAGAAGCTCTGCTGGTGCGTGATAATTTGAAGATGTGTGAATCCAGTTTTTGTTGTTGCTCTGTATGCTGCTCTTTGCACATTAAAATAAAATGTTTTATGTATCTTCACAGATACTTGTCCATTCTATTTTTATTTAATACTAATTTATTATTCTAATTTGATCAGTTAACGGTTAATGTTCGGTTAACGAACAGCGGTTTTCGGTCAGGAAAATGAACTGAAATGAGCATCCCTACACTGTACATTACTAAACCTCGGGTGAACATTCTTATTTGTGTATTTGCAGTGTCGTGTAATTTGACGAATATAGCATGTGACTTGTTCACTAGAGATGCATCGGTCAACCGGCCATAAATCAGAACCGGACATTGTTTTGTTTTATTTCAGCTGCTCTCTTTTGTGGTCTTGCACACATATTGCGTTGCAGTCATTTTCCAAAATGTCATTTGTGTGAAAATGTTACAAAGTCTGCAAACAGCAGTTAACAGAGGCCCAAGACACTAAAGACGGATGCAAAGAGGAGACAGAGCAACTCACTGTTCACAATGTGTAAAATATAAGAAAATCCTAAATATTGACTTGGGGGGTTTTATATGAATGTGTCTCTGAACTGACTGTCATCAAAAGTTTTGATGTAATTTCCTCCTCCTCTTGCCTCCGTATAATGTAGATTATAGTAGTGTTTATAGGCACAATGCTGCTGTTCCATAAGTGCCATCTACTGTCAGAGAGTGAATTTGCAGACTAATTCAGCCCATCTGCTTTTTTTGTTTTGCAGGTATGTTTTATGTAGCCTAATTTGCCAAAGCTAAAGTCAAATCATTCTGTTTTTACTTCAGATATTCAAAGTATACAATGTAATTCAAATCAAAAACTGCTCATGCTTTCTCGTGTTTGTAGCATCAGTTGCCTCTAAATTTAAATGGCTACAGATAGTTACAGATAGCCTCTAGCAAATAAACATCTTGTTCTTCTACTCCTTTTGATTCTTTGTTGCCTCTTGCTTTAAAATAATATAAAAAAAATCAGTATCAGAATTGACCCATTTGCTTGTGAAAAATCGGCAATTGGAATCTGTCTTGAAAAATCAAGATAGGTGCATCACTGTGGTTTACGGCATTAGCATTGTGCATCCTTGTATTGTACATTGCAGACTGTATTGTGTTTTCTGAATGGACTTTTCAGACTATAACCGTGTGTTCACACCGAACGCGGCGAGAGCGTCAAAGTGGCCGGAAGTCATTCATTTTCAATGTGAGCCGGTGTCCTGACATTTTATCCTACCTGTCAGATTTTCCTACCACGGCTTACTGCGCATGCGCACATCAATATTGCATCCTTTTTCCCGCTGAACAACAATATTTAATGTATCTGCATTACTATAAGGGTAGGTTTAGGGTTGGGGTAGGTGTAGACGTTAATAAAACACAATCTATTAGGCAGAAAAAATTCGAATTGTACTACCCACTGTTTTAATGGGAGGGAGCAAAATCTGACAGGGTAGCACAAATCGACAGAACACCGGCAGCGAGCAGCGGCGAGAGTGGCGTGGCGCGTCTTGGACGGTGAGAGCATCGAGGAGAGTTGAAGTCAGGTCAATTTTATGGTAATGAGCTATGACGTGGTTGGGTGGCAACCAATCGGAATGTAGAAGTCCACCGTTTGAGAGGATTCCAGAGAACGCAGCCCTATAAACTTTGGTTCCAACCACATTAGTTCCCAAGCAAAATGGAAGAGAGGCTGATTATTGCTGTCGCGGGTTTCCCAGTAATCTACGACGTGTCCCTGTTTGCGTACAGGAACATTAAAAAAAAAAAAAAAATGATGCGTGGACCAAGGTGTCTGAAATTGTTGGTGTTCCTGGTGAGTTGCTGATGTGCATTAACGTTATATATTTTCTGAAAATAAGCGGGAATTTCATGTTAACTTTAGCACCAGAGCATGCAAAACAGTGTTACTGCTGCAGAATATTTCTGACATATCGACATATATTGGATTAAACAAAAAAATTAAAAAATAGGTGTTGTAGAGAGCTGCGGCAAAAAAAAAAAAAAAGAAAAAAAAGTTTTACATCTGATGGAGACGAGAGGTGCATGTCACATATTTTAAAATAAAAGCAGTGACTTCTGCCTATTTTTTTTTTTTTCTTTTCTTTTTTCTACAAGGAAAAACAAAAGTGTTCTATGGTCTCCCCTCTGGTTTTGTCAACAAATTGCTTAGCTGGAGAAAATAATGATAAATTAGGCTTAAATATATATATACATTAATGTTAATGTTAATTAAAGACCAAGGCTAGTAAATGTCTCCTGTAATGTTGAAATTAGACTAGCACTTAACCATGAACACAAAAGCCACACCACACAATTGGCTTTTAATTGGTTTATTTCGTTAGCAAACATGTAACTACAATAAAGTTCTTAACATCGATCAATTTCTTACTTTCACATTTAAAATATTTCATGAGGTTAACTTATACCCTCCTTATGGTCAGTCTGCACAAGATCAACATGATTGTTTGCTTTGCGGCCCCTTTAAATACAAGACAAGCATTCGATCTACGTCAGGGTGTCAGAGCATCCACGAATCTTTCTACAGCGTTGCTGGCAGGGCGGTGAGGGCGAATTTTGATGCTCTCGCCAAGTTTGGTGTGAACGCACGGTAAGGGTCAGTGCAAATGATATTGTTTTTTTCTTTCAATTCACTGAAAATTTTCCCCTCTTACAGCTCTCAAATGATGATCTTAATTCTCACATGCTTTTACCTATATTTAAATTCAATGTGTTACGAGACTTCTGAGGACCAATGGAATTTGGCATCGTGGTGAATCTGACTAACATGACATTTATGTGCCATTTAGAGGGCAAGATTTTCAGTAAATGAGTTACATTTTGTTCTGTTTTACAGTCAAAGATATTGTATGAATGCAGAAGACTTAATAATGCACAAATCTTATTAACTACTTTGTTACTTTTATGGTGCTTTTTTTTGCCTTAGCAGCAGCCCTTGTGTTATATGGAAAAGAGGAGCACAAACATTCTTTCAAATATATTTATGTCTTTGCGTTCCATGAAAATAAATATGTAATATGGGTTTGGAACAGCATGAGAATGCTTATTACACTTATTTTTTTATTTATTTTTTTTTAATAGGATACTCCACCCTGAAATGAAAATTGTCATCATTTACTCACCCTCATGTTGTTCCAAACTTTTTTCTTAATTACGCAACTTTAAAACTCACTAAACCTTTTTTTTTGTTTTAAAACCAACAGCATTATTTCTCTCGATCATCTTATAGTCCTGTCTTCATGCCTATTAAATTTGGTTCTTAGTTGTTTGACTAAAGAAATGGTCTGTTTTGTAGTTATCTAACCTGACAGACTTTAGCACTGGTCTGGCGAAAACATCTAAACAGAGTCAACGACCTATGAAATGTAAACTTCCCCAAAAGCAGGGCCCCTGACACTCTGTTAGTCTCTGAGAAACTTGTGCAACAAATTGTGAAAGGCATTTATAGAAATGGGAGTTCATCACATCTGTCTTCTCTTGGGAAAGGGGGTTGCCCGGTTTAAGCGGCTGCACTAGATTACAAATAACATGCATGATCGGCCATCTGCTGCTGTCTATTTTTCATCTGGGCTGATTGGTGCAGTTTTCTATACCATAAAAATTTAAATTGTTGTGGAAATGCAATGGATTGTACATTTTAAACCGAAGCCTTTTCAAGGATTTGGACGTGCTCTAGGACAAGGAAATTAAGTAAGTCCAAACAATTCTAGGTAGATTTTATCGTTGTTAGTCATGGGTAGTGTTAATATAATCAGGTTTTGAATTTCACAAAGTTTTTGTCTTTTTGCGCTCCAAAAGCTGGTTTGGTATCCTAGTTCTCAAGGTTTCTTTGTCAACAGCAGGAATCTGTTAATACGTTTGTGCCATGTTGTTCTGCACAGTGTTTCAAAGGTCAGCACGCAAGCATCACTATTACTTTTACTCATACTTGGGTATAAGAAAATGTTCAAATCCTTAACTTTAAATATTAAACTTTTCTGCATAACTCATTCCGCACCATTTATGATCTTCAAAGCCAACCTAAAGTGGACATAACACACACAGTTTCACTCAATCTCATGTTAATCTTGAATACCTATAGAGTAGTATTGCATCCTTCATATCTTCAAAGAGTCTTTAGTTTTGTCACATTTATAAAACAAAGATACAGCTTTACGATTCTCTCTGAAAACAGCCGAGCTCCTAGAGGCACGCTGTGGGCGGAGCTAAAGATTGACAAGCACTTGAGCGCCGATTGCCAACAAAACACAGAATGATGCAGTTACACTTACTGTCTGCAGTTCCGAATCATGACCGGGATCTTTTATCACTGGGACTGCTCCATCTTTCAGTATCAAACGATGTGCAAATCAAGCGTCGAACTGGGCCTTGTTTATAAAACGTTCGTCAACAAACACACTTGCGAAACTCCGTTGCTGCCCCGGAAAAACAAACTGCATCTATTGTTTACGTAACGCTGGGATCTTTGGCAAGCTGAGCAAGGTTATCTTTCCTCATCAGTAAAAACACGCTGCTCTGGAGACATTCTTCTCGAGCAAGTCCCGTGCAGCGCTGCCGAATGATGAGCACGCTCTTGCTTTCGCTTTAGTCAATGTGTGTGCGGGTGCTCTCTTCCGGGAGAAGTGCCCATACAAGGAGTTCCACCCTTCATGACATCATGAAGAGCCATGCTTGAAAAAAAGCTTTCCAAAACTTGTACAAACCCGGAAGGAATATTTTTGGCACAGAAATTCTTCATTCTACATCCTTAATGTCCATTTTATTGCAGAATTAAAACAATAAATGCCATTTTGATGCTCTTAAATGTGGCATGACCAATCGCTGTAGCATCCCCGGTTCAAGCGGCAGTGCAGAGCGCGAGTCTCTTCCACTTTAGTGCAAGTTACAGTGTGAAATAAACATGCATGAACATCAGAAGGTATTAGGGCTGGGCAAAAAAAAAAAAGATTTTTTCGATTAATCTTTTTTTTTTTTGTTTGTTTGTTTTAGATGACGTCGATTTGATATTGATTCTCAAAAGCTGTGAATCTATATTTTCCGGTATTTATTTCAGCAAACAAGATCTGATTAACGTGAATCTTATCATTAGATTTCTCCATTAGATGTCATCCTCTTATTTACCTTGCGCAATGTTACAACGGAAAGCCTGTCATTCATTCAGTGCTTATGGTAGAGATAGCCAACTCTTGTCAAGAACAAAGCAATGTGCGTGATTTGCGATGCTCAGGTGAAATAGTAATTTACAACAGTAATACTACAAATCTGCGGAAGCATTTGACATCACGCATAAGACGCCATGATTTCCGCAATGAATGAATGGTGGATGGTGCAGATGCACTGTTTTGTTTACTACACACATACTAAAATGTGGACGACGCTCGCGGTGTTTTCAGCCTCTGCCGTCTCACTAGGATATGGCGATGTGAACACACGAATATCATCTCCAGCTGACCCGAGAGTCACTTCATTAGCATTTTACTGTTTAATTTGTGAAAACTACCATCATATCACATACACAACAGGTGCAAGTAAAAGTTTGGTTTAATGTGAAGAACCTGTGACAGAAATATATTACTATTGTGCCGTCTTAAGACTCTATGCAACAACAATACTTCTATTACTACTACTACTACTAATAATAAATATTAATAAAACTTTATTTTGTAAAGAAATAATCACATTTGTTTTCTTTTTATTTTTAACAGTAAATCTCTGTTGTGCAGCACTTTGTTTGCCAAAAAATAAAAGGGTTTAATTTTCATTTAATTAGGATAAATTAAATTAATGTTTTATGCCTTCATTTGATTTCCAGAAAAATTAAGAAAAACATTTTATAGGACCCTATACAAAAAAAAAAAAGAATAGGTTTAAAATACAGGTCTGTGGCTCTTTATTTCTTTTTATTAATTCACCATTTGTAAACTGTTTACTGTTCATGTTTTAGAAATATCGCTAGCATTTATTAAAACTATATTCACTGAATGTAATCAAAAATTGAGAATCTGAATCAAATCGGGACATCTGAATCGATACCCATGTGCTTAGCTGAAAGGAAATAGTGAATAATGCGTAGAGACCCTGTCAATCAGAACGCAGCTCGGTTCATGGAGCTCTCTCCTAACAAGCTGATGATCTCAGTCATTTGAATTGGGAATCACTGCTGTAGCAACTGCCTAGCAACATACTAACAACCAGCAACTGCATTGTACCAGCCTAGCTTCATGGTGTTTGGAAAAAATGCATAGCAACCATTTAGCGACACGTTAGCAACCGCAAAACAACACCCTAAATAGTGGTTTTGCAAGGGAAAACAGGACATTTATTTCCCTGGATAATATAGTAATCTAAATAGTGCTGTTGATTTTTGCTGACAACATGCACTGTAGTTTGCTGTTTGTCGTCTGGGCTGTCCTACACATCTTTGCGCAGTAGATCTGAGAGCTGCCTGCTCTTCCCCAGCGTTTTACTGACACAGCCGTGTAATTACAGCCGCCGTGGTCACGCCTCTCCCCAGACATGTTCGTTTTTAGCTCGGATCTCCGTGAGAGTGCTGAGCTGTTTTACATCGACGTGATGGACCAAACCAGAAGCACCACTGTACAGCACAATAGAGGCCTACACAATGAAAAGGGGGCCGCACTCCTCCCTGCTTGTATTTCAATTTTACAGCTCTAGGATCTCAGTGAACACGTCCATTGTTTTGATTTACCTGTTGCTAGGCTCTTTAGGCCACGACTCTGACAGTGGGTATTTGACACTTCAAGTCGGAGCGTAAAGGTCCTCTGTTCCATCTGCTCTCAGCTGTTGGAAATTGTTGCCTGCTAATGGAAGAGGGTTATTAGGATCTGCTGTGTTCTTGCTCCAGCTCGGCGGGATCTCTGAGGCTTTGATTATTTCTGGAGTTCAACATGACACAGCTGCTTGCTGTTGTACTTACAGTGTGACATGCTCCATGGGAATGGGTGTGTCTGGCTTCTTCAGTGCCTTGTGCACACACTGTATTGTTGGGAATGCTTTGTGCATTTTCTCTCTTGCATTTCCTTGTAGTTTTCACATGGTTTCTTGTATATTTGGTAATAGCAAGCAACACCTTGCTTTCCCAGTATGTGGCACAGAGTGATATATGGACTAAATACTGAATCGTGGCCTTTTTTTATAAGTAGTATATAGGGGTATACTGGTACACAAAATGACGGTTCCGTACGCACCTCAGATTTGAAGTCATGGTTCGGTATGTTTTTGGTACAACTGGGGGGTGGGGGAGTTTTTTTTTTCTTTTTTATTAAAGGGGTCATTACATGTATTTTTAAAATTATTTTAATATGATCCAACTAACAGCTCACTTATAATGTTAATGAAGTTAACACATGAAAAGCACAAAAAAAAAACATATATGCAGAATAATGATTATTCTACCCTCATTCTCTCCTCTCTGTCTGAAATGATCCACTTTTAAGGGCTTTAAAGCTGCAGCATGTAATAATGAAGCTAGCAGTTGAAATGGGTGCTGCAGTCCAAAAGAGAGAGTTGTTTCTCCTGCCTCCTCCTCCTCAGACTTGACATTCACATGGGTTGCCAGATTGATGGCTCGCAACAGAAACAAGCGCAATTGACAATGAAGTGCGATGAGCCTTACACTGTAAGCTGATGAGTTGATTTATCTGTGTTTTATTATGCCTCTGGTCATAGAGCTTTTTAGATGGATGCTGAGGCTTTTTATACGGGTAGAATCTGTAGTTTCTAGCCCAGTTCGTTTGCTGACTTCCATGGGTGAAATGCGCTGTGTTTTCTGCCAACTGGCAACTCGGGGTGTCGAAATAATATTGGGTAAATTGGGAGTGAGCGGAATCACACAGCCCACAACAAAAACAGACATTCCGACACGGAACACACATTTCAAAGTACAGTACTCAACATTTGAAGTGGATCAAAAAAGTTGATCAAAGTTTTCCTAAGACAAGAATGGGTATTGTTTTGGTTTTAAGACAACTTTGATGAAAGGTTTTGATCCACTTCAAATGTTGACTACTTGGCATGTTTTCAAAATATCTGCAAACATATTATTGTATTTTTATGCTTTTATACAGTCAAAAATTACGTACAGCACCTTTAAGGCTTATCATAAATGGCCACTGTTATGATTGGCTCACGTCATTGCACAGGAAACATTACCAATGCCCCGCTGCTATTGCACGAATAAGTGTTTTGCAAAAAAATTATCGTTTACAGACAAAGTATTATGGAATCTTTTACATCACCCCGTGATGCCTCAGGTCCCCCACTGAAAAAAGCTGTTGTTGGAGCTTGATTAGCTGAATGCTTTGTTTATAATGAGGAGGACATTTTAATGTTACAAAGACCTCTTATATGTCAAAAGATCAAGGCAAATTTGATTTCTCATGTCATGAGCCCTTTGTTTACAAAACGAAGTATGGCTTTCTGTTTAAATAAATAAATAAATAAATAAATAAATAAATGTCATTACTGCTGCAACACACTCTGTAGCAATGAGTCAGGACGAGTCTTTTTGCCAAATGGAAATACTTGTGGGACTTTTTAAAATTTACAATTAAGAATCAATCCATAATATGCAATTTATTCATTTAGGAAAACGTTTCTCAAATGTATTAAGCACTGACAGGAAGGCAAGCTGCTCTAAACTGTATGCTGAGTTAGTTTAAACTCTTATTATTAAATGCATCTCATGTTTAGGACATTTTTCCTGAGGCAACTCACTCTATGTTTTGCCTTTTAATTTTCAGATGCATTTTCAAGATTGAAGTATATTGATAAAAACAGTATTGTCTTATATATCTTATCATTAGGGTGAACGTACCTATTAAGCTCACATGCCCATTAAGCACACTTCCATTTTTGAGCTCAGATTATAAAAAGAAAAAAAATATTTATTATCCTACTTGATGTCTTAACCAATTGATGTGTTTGTTACTGTATACCTCCTATAATTTCAAGTCAGTCAGATAATTGCACACTGAGATATGGGTCTACACTGTCTGGCGGCTATTTTGAAAGCTGTCTAAAAACTTTCACCAAAAGAGGATCCCTTTAAACGTGCATTTTTTTTATTTTATTTATTTATTTTTTTTAGATGTTTACGCCTTTATTTTGGGTAAGTTTCACTATTTACTGTAAAATTAAGAGTTTAATGTTCAGACTTTTGCATATTATAACCTGGAACTCGGATGCGGGAAATAATTACAGTTAGATCCAAAAGATAGTTTTAGCAACATAGCGGAGATGCTACAGAACACAGTTAGCTAACTAGCTGTATAAGATTGTGTGCTACACTAATATATTACTTCACAGGCATTACTGGCTTGTACTTTTACATCCATAATATTATAAATTGACAGTTTATTGCTGGTCTGTGGTTTTACAGTGCTGTAATTTTTAAAGATTTCATATTATTGTAAGGTGAGCTTAAAGGGTACGCTACCATGAAAATCTCATAGCTTCAGTGTGACATCAATAAGAAAAAGTATAATTTTATAGATATTGTTAATAATAGTTGTATATTATATCAAACATATTAAAATATGTTTGAACTTATTACATGACGTAGACTATTTATTTAGCAAAATCCTGTCATTTTAATAAATATTACATGAAATTTATCAAAAATTGTTGCTGCTCCAATTAAGCTCAGTGTGCTCTCTTTAAGCTCTTCCACATTGAACGTCTATGTAAATACTTCATAAACAGACTTTAAATATTAACTGATTGTCACTTTAAGTTAATCTTTATAAAATGGTTAATAACTTATTTTCACATCTTTAAGATGACAAAATCTAGATGTAACTATAGTTTATGCCCAAAGATTAAAGAGGCATATCGTTCGTACAAAGGAGCCATCAGAAACCTGTATCTGTCCAGGAAAAAAGCAACTAAAGGCTGGAATACACTATATGACTTTTAAAATTTGAACAGATTTTTAAAATACCAGGCATCATACACTTACAGACTTTGTAAATAGTCAAAAAGGAAAACTTGGCATCATACACTAAACGACTGAGGATGATACACTACCAGACTTTTAAATTCCTTCCGATCACAACAAACTCAAACAGAAACGTGCACATTGTTGCTAGATGTATGACAAATGAAAACAATGTGTTTTAAAATCTGCTGAAAATATCAAACATGTTTGATATCCTCCAACTGGATGGAATTGAAGCCTGAAGCTGAAAAAATCAGTCTGTGATCATCATACACTACGTGTTTTTCTATTAGATATCTGCAGACTGTCTCTGACCTTTGGCAACTAGCATCAACTTCTCCAGACTGTAAATCGGTGGAAAATCAGGGCAAAAATCGTTTAGTGTATTCCAGGCTTAAGACACTATAGATAAATTGACATCCATTTAATAAGAGGCTTCATAATGAAGCTAGTTTCTGTGTTCATCCCCGTGAATGAAATGTTTTATTGGTTTGTTTTGTTCTTTGATTTTTGAACACTTAGCTGAACGTGGACTAGTCTAGATGTTACAATGTGCTTAAATGACACTTCACTATGAATAACTGATCAAATTGAGTGCCTTGTTGCTTGATTTTAGTGTTCTGTTTTTTTGTGATTGACTTTGTACCTTCAAATAAAACATTTTTCAATTATTCTTTAAAAAGTTTGTTTAAACAAGAATTTTTAATAAAATATGATGTGAGCTTAATGGGAACAAGGGTGTGCTTAAACGGTACAGAAATGTACCTATTAAGCACCGCCAGATTTTTGTGTGTGATGAAGTATATCTTAATCAAAATGCTTTTGTCATTTAAAATAAAATTTAAATATGTTTTGTGAGAGATTAATATTTTATTTTAACATAACTTCTTGTACCAAAATCAGTATCTTGTGCACTAAAAATGTCTGTGTAGATTTTCGTGAGCTTAATAGGTATGTTTACCCTATATCTTGTATCTTATTAATTTTTTTACAAAAAAAAAACATAATAAAATATATATATATATATATATCCAAAATCCCTTTTAACTCTTTTATGTCAACCAAATGCAAATAGAATTTTGAACCTGGATTTTTCCAATGTTCAGGTTTCAATTCTCTAAATGTATGCAAATTAGTGCATATTTAATTAGCTAATGCAATGTTTGCATATTTAAACATTAACAACGGAGAACTAGCGATACAAAACAGTTTAATGCACTGTGATTAATCATCTGGAGAAGTCTGGTAATATCTATTAGTTAAAATATTACCGTATTCACATGTGCCTTAATGAAGTCATTTGACTGTGTTTTAAATGTGTATTGTTAGCTTACATAATGTGTACTGTTTCACATACTTTTTAAATAGTGGGCAGCATTCTGTTTATACTACACCATAAGCAGTGTGCTAGTATTCTGTACCAATGATAATATTCCGGACTTTGATTTTAAATTAGCAGCTAAGGTTCAAGTGAAACTCTCATATCAGTGCTCCTCTGGCATGTTTGTGGGAAATACCATCATCAGGAGCTGACTTTCCACTTCCACCCCTGCCTTCACCTCACAGGGAGGAAGTTCAGGGGAAGTAATCCAATCTTTTTTTATTTGCTGGAAAAAAACAAAGACTTCTCCTTATTTGCCCTACTGATCTTTAAGGATGTGAAGTCAAATGTACATTTGATTTGTGTTGAACTGCATCAAACAGCTGTTTTAAAAGGATCTATTTGAAATTAAGAATGTGCCAACAACACAAAACGTAGGGGTTCTTGAAATATACATGAGCAATTTTTATTTATTTATTTTTTTGCTTTAAAAGGGACTAATTGTAGAAAAACTTTCTATTAGCATGCTAACACTAACTGTTGGACTCTTAGCATGGTAAAAGCAGTTGTGTTTCTAAAATGCTGGACCAAAAATCATATTGTAATTATCTTGTTACGGTAATTACAGCTAACATTCATTTAGTCAGAATAATTGCATTCGTATTTAATTCCACTCCATCTGTTTGACATGCATGTGCACTCCGGCACTCCTGTAAATTCTGTGAAATTCAGCTGAGATTGTCTTATCCCATGTTAATTTTTTAAAATATATATTACTAAATTGATATACTGTCCAGCCCTAACATTGTGTCGTATTTGAAAAGATATTAAAAAAGCAGGTTTTAACAAACCATTGTATGAATTGCCAAAACTAATACATCAACAGCAAATGCTCTTCAACACTCTGTTAGTTCTCAAGCCCCCCTTGAGGATGCTAATTTTCCATTAGCATAGCCAGTTTGGCCTAAATTGGGAGCAGATGCTTCTGCAAGGCCGATCCCACTCCTTCCTCCCATTTGTTATGTCTGTTTGAGGAAGCTATATGACCTTGGCTCAGACAATATGAAGAGAACCCAAGGCCAGAAGCTAAATGTACACAAGCACGGGAAGAGTGTGTACAAGGTTCATTAGGTGTACACTTACTTGTTCTGTTTGGACTAAATATAGTTTATACAACAGCCAAAGCAGTATGTGCGTTAATAAACAGGTTATTTTAAGGCAATGATTAAGCGAATGAGAGGCATAGTGTCCCTATGAGCAATAGCGAATGGACACTTCCATGTCATTGGACATATTTTTAATCTTGCTATACTTCTAAAAAATAAAGGTTGCATAAAAGGGGATTTTCCACTATTTAAAAAAAAAGGTTCTTGATTGGAATTTATGCTTCGATGAATAACCTGTAACATCCATTGAACGTTTCCGTGCACAAAAGGTTCTGTATGGTGGAAAAAGTTCTTTAGATTATTCAGATATTCCTCACACTAAGAAATTGTTCTTTTAAGAACTGTTCACTGAAAGGTTCTTTGGGGAACCCAAAAGGTTCTTCTATGGCATTTTGCACTGGATGAATGTTTTTATAGTTCCTCTAACTATTGGTGGAAATGCCTGATTTTTGGTGTGCTTGCAACCCAGGAACTGGGAATGATTTTATTTATAGGAACACCTTTAACTAAATACCTAACTAAATTACAGTGCACAGCATAAATGAGTACACCCCCTCTGAATAAATTCTGTAACGGGGCTAACGAGACGTGAGACGTGCGGATCTAAGTGCAAGCTTTACTGTGAAACGAGGACAAAATACAGGCAGGGTCGAACAACTGGCAAACAGGTATATAGAGGGCTAGACGAGAGGTAATCCAAAACGTGAGCAATAATCCAGGCAAGGCGCGAACAATATCCAAAGGGCAAGGCAGAGAGATAGTCCAGGTACACAGAAATAATCCAGGCAGGGCAAACAGAGTCCGAACCGCTAGGCAGAGGGTAAATCCAGGAAACACAGGCTAGGGTCAGAACACGAAAAAACAGGCAAGGCAAGACAAAGACTAAGGTTTCACGGAATGGCAGACTAGGACTAGGGAAACACGGAAATGGCACGGTAAGGCAGCTAGCGCTTGAGGAGTGCTATACGCAGATCAATACTTGGCGATGTGACTGAGGAAGTCCATGGCTTATGTAGTGTGTGTGATTGTGTGATGGGTATCAGGTGTGAGTGTGTGATTAGGGAAATGGCTGCTGGGAAATGTAGTCCGGGGTAATGTGTAACAGTCTGTGTGGTGTGAGAGTCAATGTGATGACTGAGCGACCACTGGTGGCGAACAAACGGAAGTCCGTGGACCAGATTCATGACAAATATAAAGATATATTTTCTTAATGATAACTAATATAATTCATGGAAAGATGGCAAAATTTAAATGTATTAAACATATACTTAATAAAAACAACAAAATATATGCCAATATTTTCTGTGAGATAAGTAAATTAGCCAATTTTGTTTAAATGAAGTATTGCAGAAATGAGTACACCCTAGATTTAATTCAGCAAATGTATAATATTCTAGTACTTAGTATGTCCTCCAGAACTTTAAGTATACTGCTCTGACCCTCTTGTCACTGAGTGTACAAGTTCATGACAAATTTTCATATCTGTCCTGTTTAACTCCTGGAGGACGACCTCCTTAAATGCTCTGGTCTTTAATGGGGAGTTTTGCTCAGCTCGTCTCTACAGAATCCTCCACAGCTGCACAAGAGTCTTAAGATTGAGTGAAATACATGTCCACTGAAGGATTTTCACCTTGGGAGAATGAATATCTTCATTGTCATGCTGAAAAAATGCCCAACAATGCAGGGAATGAGGGGAGGGTAGCATCTTCTGTTTCAATTTTTTGTATTACATCACACAGTAGTGTGTGAATTCATGACAGTGTTGATAAAGCACAACTCCCTCACACCTTCAGCACTCATTCATCCCTATATAAAAGCTTTACTACCACTGAACGTCACTGTGGGTACCAAGCACTTCTCACTATACTCCTCCTCTAGCAACACCAGAACATTTTGGATGCTTTTGGATCCGAAATGAATGACTTGGTCTCTTGAGGTCAGAGTATGGATTCCCAGAAGTCTCTATTTTCTAAATATGGGCCTTGGAAGAGGTTAAATGAGTTTACTTTGCTTTGGCTACAGTTGGTAATTCTAGTGGTGACAACAACCATGCATGTCACTTCTGCAGGCTGCGTAATACTCTGTGAGATAAAGTGTCACTCTTTTCATAGCTTTTGCTGGCTCTGAGACACTTGCATGTTATTTCTCCTGCTCTTTTTCTAGCAAAAATTCACTCATCACTAAATGAAAACTTAAAGTGAAGACCTGATTATTTCAGGAGCTTGTCACAAGTCCATTGTTTTTGAATATCGGTGCTACTTCTGCTATTTTTTCACACTTAAAACAATAATTTGGTATTCCTCTTGTTCCATTGTCCTCTTTTATGCTAAGAAATAAGTCACCTGGCAGTTCTCTCCCAAGTGGTTCCACTGCTGCCAGCATTAAGTCTGAGTATGATTCAGTGGGCTATATAACACTTTTAATTGTCAGGAAATGACTTGTCTTTAGAAGTTTTGGTTCAATATACTTACCTGTTGATCAAAAATAACCTTAAACTTATACACTTTTTTTTTTTTTTTTTTTTTTTTTTTTAGTTTTATTTAGTAACTTTCAGGAGGGTGTACTCATTTTTGAAAATCTTATTTTGCTGAATAATTTTGACATTCTTCTTTGGTAATTGATCAAGCAGGCTTGATGGAACATTACATCTCCAAAGAACCCTAACATGTCATCTAAGTGAAGAGTAATTGCTGAATTTGTTAAAGGTGACATTTTATGCCCCTTTTTACAACATGTAATATAAGTCTCAGTGGTCCCCAGAATGTAACTGTGAAGTTTCAGCTCAAAATACCCCACAGATCATTTATTATATCATTTTGAAAATGCCTATTTTGAGTGGAAGCAGAAACAGTCTATATTAGAGCATGTGTCTTTAAATGCAAATAAGCTGCTGCTCCCCTCCCGCTTTTCCAGAAGAGAGCTGCGTCATTACAGCTTGTACCTGCTAAAAACATCTGTTTTGGTTCTGATTATCATGTTTATCGTGCTGAAATCATGCGTTTTAAACCATATTAGTTTAAACTTGTGATATACAGTTTTCTGAATGCACACATCCGAAGCATAAGGACAGAAAGCGGCTGTCACAGGCATGTGAGTACTAAACTAATTTCTCATTGGGTTATGACTGTGAAGGTAAACAACTGGGAAATTAATCGCATGTTTATTTTAGATCTGTGTGGCAGCAGCAATATACAGTAAATAAATCAATAAATCCACTGCACTGTTGTCTCCTCAGAGGCTACGACTGTAAATAGTGTTCTGTGATTGTCTGTGCAGACAAAGGCAGAACAGTTAGCATGTTTTGCTCAAACATTCGCCATGGCATTAGAGCTGGTGCACCGTTGTTGCTTGCGAAATCAAAATGTCGGCGCCATGGGTGGAAACTTACAGATTAAGGGGCAGTAATATTATAATGAGATCCCTTTGCACTGTCACTAGGGGAGCGAGATCAGACGCGCTCGTTTTTTTCAAACGCTTGCAGAAAAAGGCTTACCAAAACAAAGTTACTGGGTTAATCTTTTTCACGTTTCCTTGGTTGGTAGATGCACCAGGGACCTGATTATAGCACTTAAAACCTGGAAAAGTCAGATTTTCATCATATGTCACATTTAAGTTTTAGAGGGGGTGTACTCATTTATGCTGTCCACTGTATCTCCTTTTTCAGAGTAAGGACTAACCCAGCACGATAGGAACTCCCAGTGATGTAAGTGTATATTGATTGGCTGAACACATGCCATATAAAACAATGGCACCTACCATTTTGAAAAAAAAGCCATGTAAACACACAGTTTACAAATACTTACTCCATGAACTAACTCCACAGACATGGATAACAGAAATAGATGGACAGATGGTGAAGTCCAGGCACTTCTCCGTCCTTCAGTTATTGACATTGTTGAATGTAACGCTTAAATGATGTTGCTGTCAGCCGGCTTATGTCACTTCAGAGTTCCTACTAGCAGGTGTTCATTTTGCCAGCCATTTTTAATTTAGTCTTAGTCCTGTCTCAAATGTACGTTTTAGTTATTATCATATGTAGTCAGCCTTGTCCTGTTTTTTAGTCAAGTTTTAATCGACGAAAAGTCTGAGCATTTTAGTCTAGTTTTAGTCAATGAAATGTTAGTCACATTTTCGTCATGCTGTATAATGGTTACAATGATTATATATATATATATATATATATATATATATATATATATATATATATATATATATATATATATATATTTTTATTTTTTATTTATTTATTTATTTTTTTTGCTCAAAATTATAATCGTAATGATTGTTGTCATTTGAGAAATTTACTTTCACCAGTAAGCACAAATAAATAGAATGTCGACTCATACACATGGTTTATTTTACCTCATTTACCCCTGGTTTCACAGACAAGGCTTAAGCCTAGTCCTACACTAAAATGTAAGTCTGAGCTGTTTCAACTGAAAGGAACTTGATTTGACTGATCTTAAAATATATCAGTGCCTTTGTTTTGTTTCAAGATGCACACCAGTAATGTTTTTTCCTAATCACGTTTATAAAAATTACTTAAATGTCCTAATTGAACTGTGGCTTAATCCTGGCTTAGTCTAAGCCCTGTCTGTGAAATTGGGCCCTAGTGTACTGATTTATCATAGGCTATTTATTATATAAATTAATATCAAAAACTTATGCTTGCTCTCTGTCTACATTGGTAAAACAAACAAAAAATATTATAATAGAGAAATTCCTAATAGTAATTCCAAATTGAAATACCCTGTGTTTCTCTATTAAAACAATAGCAGTTAAATTAATGTATTTATTCAGCAACCACAATTGCAAACAATATAACCAAGATCTCATGACAGAACACATACTGGCTGAGTGTCTCCTCTTTTATCGTCAAGGAAATTGCATGCTGATATAGTCATAGTTATTGTTTATTGACCTTACTGTCGTCTCGTCTTCATCTCATTTTAGTCATGGGGAAAGATGCTCGTCAACAAACATTTTTTGTCATAGTTTTCGTTAACGAAATTAACACTACTACCAGCAGTGCGAATGCAACATTTAGTTCTAAAGAGATCACCCTGGTGGCTACTACCCATGTCAAAAGCCCCTAATGTGAAACCCCCACAACCTTTATTTATAAAAGTGTGCAGCAATGGCATAGAAGAACCATTTTGGGTTCTCTAGAGAGGACCTTACAGTGAACAGCTCTTAAAAGTACCATTTTTTTTTCTTAGTGTAAAGAACATTTTAATGATCTAAAGGTCTTTATTCCACTATAAAGAACCCTTTGTGCAATGGAAAGGTTCTGTGGATGTTAAAGGATCTTTACGGAACCATCAATGCCAATAAAGAACCTTTATTTTTGGTAGTATACTCAACATTCAGCCAGGAACAAATTAGTGGGAGGACCTGAGTGACGGTGGCATCATTTTTTGTGACTCCACCCAGACTGGTGTAGAGAAGCTTCTGCCTCACCTAGGTTGCCTTAGGCAGACACAAAGCCGCTCAGAAGTGAGACTGGCCTACGCTGGCTTCTTCTCTGAACTGGAATACAGGATTACTGTGCATGGGCAGGTGTCTTAACTGTAGAGGCCAAGGAGTGTCGGGTCACAACAGGTTGCTGGCAAGACCGTAGTGAAATGTTTATGGAATATATTTTGAATTGCCTCTGCTTAGTTTTTTGGATTGATCTTGAGGGCCTGTGCCATGTAGAGCAGAGACTGGATGAACTAGTTTCTTCTCTGGCAAGACTGCTGTCTTTGGTTGTCTTATGTTGTTATAACAAAATTTTGCTGTTACTGACTACAGTTGTTGGCTCAATTTGATTTCAAGTCTTGTTCTTCACAGTTTAACAGACAGCCGCCATCATTCCGTGCTGCAAGGGTGACCCCAAAATGTCCTCCAACGGCGATCTGCAAGACGTTGGGAGCTGGGACAGCTTCTGGGAGGTAAGTATCCCCAACCGCAAATGCACATATGCACACAGATCTTCCTGGCAGAGTGGGCTACATACTGTGGAGTCCAGCCAATGAGTTAGAGACTACAGGAACGGATCCCTGCAGATCTGACATTTCCATGAGCTCTCTAAGAGGTTTCCGCCCCTGGCGAGATTTGTAGTAGTTGTACCTCTTCTCCACTGTTTCTTCAAGCATGCTTGGGTCAGGTCCATACTTGCCTTGCAGAAAACTAACAGATATGAAGTGCTTTTAGATAGTAAAATGAAAGTGAAAGGTTTATTTTGCCGTCAGTGTAATACAGACAGAGAGTAGTTTAGGGGTGAATGGGGGAGATTGTACCATAACAAACTGTGCTTAATTTTTTGCCTCATTATGTATTTAGTAAGGGCTCTTCATATACAGCTGCGTGCAATTGAAAGAGACGCATAAAAAAATGTATGCTATAAGTTTACAATATATCAATTTTATGTCACAACCAGGTGTATAAAGCTATATCAAATGTATTGGTTAATTGACATGGTGTAAAACTGTAGCAATATAAAGATTAGCCATAGCTATTTATGTATTTTTTAAAGTGGTAGCTAGGGTGAAGTTTGCCAAATGCTTCGTGGTAAGCTGTCAGTGGCTCAACTGATAGTGATTGTGAGCTTTGCCTTCAAATGCAGAAAATGTCATTACAAAAAAAATTAGAAAATGTTAAAATTGTTTTACTTCTAATATTCTGAATATTAATAAATGTAAATATTTGCAGCAAAATAAGACTTTTGGAATAGTTTATGTAACTTACATAAACCATTTTGGTTTATGTAAGTTACAGAAACTAGAGTCATAATGAATCTAATTCTAAAGTCTTACATTTAACATATATTAGACTGTAATGTACTTATTCACTGATAATCCTAACTATTAACTATTGTGACAAGATCATTGAGTCAGTGAGTTAAACTTGAGAACTGGATCAGTCAGATTTAGAAATGAAATATTCCAACTCTGTGTGCAATACTGTAGTATGACTCTAACATGACTTCTGTTTATCAGCCTGGGAACTACAAGAGGACGGTGAAACGCATTGACGATGGCTACAAACTGTGCAATGAGTTGGTCAGCTGCTTCCAGGAGCGGGCCAAGATTGAGAAGGGCTATTCACAGCAACTGAGTGACTGGTCCAGGAAATGGAGGGGTGTTGTGGAGAAAGGTATGACTTTGAGTCATAGTACAAAGTATGACTTTGAGTCTCATAGTTCATCCTCTTAAAGTAGATGCATCCCTCTACAGTTACATCAATACATTCTATTGCGATGAGCTGATAAGTGCTTCTGTCAAACCCTTAATAGTTGCACAGTAGTTTCTAAGTTTGGGGAAAAGAAGGTATGAAAGTGTAATATGGAGTAATGCTGCCTCTGTCGCTTATGTTGTGTCATGTGTCAGTGATCATTTACTTTATATGATGCATCATTCCTTTAGCAACCAGTGTATATTGGATATACTGGATTTTGACTACACAACCTGCATGCATGGATGTGTTTTGAGCACTTGCAAAAATATTGGATTTGAAAAATGAACTGTAAATGAATGTAATTTAAACAAACCACAGTATCTTGTATTGACCTTAAGAAAAGTCAAGGATATGAATGGATTTCCTCCCAGTGAGAGCCCTAGGCTGGCGACATATTCACTAACCAGACCATGTGACCTTAAAGGGCCAAATACACAGACCTACAATTATTATACAGTAGACTTGGGCTTTTAAGCAATTATCCAGTGTTTTGAGCTGACAGATAAAGCTAAATTTTGATTTCTGTCCTGCAGGCCCACAGTATGGGACTCTGGAAAAGGCTTGGCATGCTTTCATGAATGCGGCAGACAGACTGAGTGAGATCCATATGGAACTAAAAGAAAAACTAGTTGTTGAGGACAGCGAAAAGATTAGAAACTGGCAGAAGGATGCCTTCCACAAGCAAATGATTGGTGGGTTCCGTGAAACCAAAGATGCTGATGAAGGCTTCCGCAAGGCCCAGAAACCCTGGATCCGAAAACTGAAGGACGTGAGTCTCCTCCTGTGCAGAATACAAAGCCATCAGTATGGATTTCATCCATTAAACAATGGCAAAGATAATTTGTTTTGTTTTGTGTTTTGTTTTGTTTTACTTTGTGGAATATATATATATATATATATATATATATATATATATATATATATATATATATATATATATATATATATATATATATATATATAATAAATATATATATATATATATATATATATATATGTGTGTGTATATATATGTATATATATATGTATATGTGTGTGTGTGTGTGTATGTATATATATATATATTTTTTATTATTATATATATATTTTTTTATTATTATTTTTTTTAAATGGGCAGCTCACACAAAATGATCTGATGTTATCATCTACTCATTGTAATGGCACTTGAACTCATGTTGTTTTTTTTTGTTGTTTGTTTTTTTTTTTTTTTTTTCTGTTAAATGTTAATTTAAAAAGTAAATTTTCATCAGTGACCAGTGATTGTCAAGCTGAACAAAATGGCCAAATGACCAAAAATGTAATTTGGCTGGCTCATATAATTTGTTTGTTATATTCCAAGTTGTCTAAGGTCATGTGATAGCTTAGTAAAATAGCTTAACCACCATACATATTTGGGGTGACATTATGATGAATAAATAAATGGTGGCTGAATCTTTATTTTTGGGTGAGCTGTCCTTTTAAACAATGTTTAAAGAGAATCATGTGGGTACTTACAGTGTATCTAAGAATGAGTAAATAGTATGGTTGTGTAAATATCTTTGGGGTAGGTGGAGTCTACCAAAAAGAGTTATCACCAAGCCCGGAAGGAAGAGCGCACAGCATTGACCCGTGAAGCTCATGCCAAGGCTGACCCCACCAAATCCCAAGATGAGATCCGCAAGTTCACAGATCGCCTGGAGAAATGTACCCAAGAGGCAGAGAAGGTAACATGAGAAAAAGCATAGACACAGCAGTTTTTTTTTTTTTTTCAGTTTTATTAAGGATTATAGTCATTTTAGTTTTTAAATCTTTATTTTTTTCCCCATCATGTCAGTAATTACTGTATTAACTTGTCTACAACTGTCCATGTCTAGGTGGAAGGAGATGGGTGGGGATTGAAATGACAGAATTTCCATAAACTTAGACAAGACAAGGCTTGTTTGTTGCTTGTGCTAATAGTAAGGCCCCTGTGATTGATGTCTTTGGACTTGTTGTGACAATGCAAAATTATGGGTGTGAATAACATGTTGTTGAAGATGTAGTTTCATTCACAAAAATATACTTCCTACAGTTTCTGTCTCCTCAAAGGTATAAAGGGAAACATCACCCGATTTTATATATTTAATAGGATTTTGCTTTCACTTTTCTATAGTTTATAAAAGCAGACTTGTTGTCTGTTTTATAGACAGTCATGAAATTCATATTAGTACATTTACATTTCATTTAGCACATGCTTTGATCCAAAGTGACTTATAAATGAAGAAAGTGGTACAACTTGCTCTTTCAGATTCAATAACTCTCAGTCCAAACATTGTGAATATGCACTGGTCCATTAGATGTATTCTGAACAGGAAATTGATCTTTGGAATTGACCTTGTAAACCGCATCCCATGACTCTGTCCCATGAACTTTTCCCTCAGGCTAAGGAGCGTTATGAGAGAGCCCTGGACGAGCTGAATCGCTGTAACCCGCGTTACATGGAAGACATGGAGCAAGTGTTTGAAATAACGCAGGAGGCAGAAAAAAAGAGGCTTCACTTTTTTAAAGAAGTGCTGCAGGACATACACCAGCACATGAACCTCTCCAGCAATGAAGGGTTAGTTTCTCTGCTTCACTGTCTAATAGACACTTATCTTCTAGGACAGCATCCAAATCAAAATATTTGATTTAAAACTTAATGTCAGCAGCAAATCACATGCACCACACAAACAGTGCTTTAGTGATTTAGAGTAGAGTCCAGTAGAATCTAATGCTGCTAATGACTCTTTACTCTACTGTGCATAATAAAGGTGTAGTACACCCATTGTGAAATTATTTTTAAGTAGATTACAGTATTTTCAATGAGTATGTTTTAGTATTTAATATAGTATGATATAGTATTCATAATTTGCAATTTCCTTAACTTTAACCAACTTCTTGGGTTAATAATTCTCACTGGTTTGTCGCTGTGCATTCTGGGATTGCCTTATCGACAAAGTATACACGTGATATTTCTATAGAATTTGACTAAAATAAGGTATTTAGAAGGCAGCTTCTAATAGACCTTAGTCAGGGTAGAGCCATGTTTAATTTCTGACACAAAAACGAGGCTGTGACGAATAGAAGTACTGTGTGTATTATATTATATTATATTATATTATATTATTTCATACAGTGTATATTATTATATTATACTATTGTTTAACAACATACTGATTGTTCAGCTAACGATACATCTTTCCAAAAGACTTTCAGCAGACAAAAACCTGTATAAAACCGTTCTGAAAGTTGAGTTTTGAAAACTACGTGATATAGGACATTCATACAGTACTTGCCATTGTAAAGACTGTGAGTCTATCTCTCTTTGTTTTCATCCATGTAAAATTTAAATTGTCATCTACCCTGACTAAGACCTATAGTTTGTGTTAGCAATGTTGCTTAAGCTTAACAAGACACTGATAATCATGAAACACAAATATTGGGTAATTAATTTTAATTTAATTGCGTATTTTTAATAGGATAAATATTTTTAGGGGTACTTGAGGTAAAAATATAACAGTCAAAACAAATATAAAAACAAATATTTGGTCAAATGGGCTGTTTTTCATTACAATGTTATTTTCATTGAGTCAATGCTTTTTGAATTAATATAATTTGTCTAAATTTGGCATCTTTAATTTTTTTTATGGTAGCGCTTTATTTTACAGTCTTGTTCCACATGTACATACTATGCACTTGTTATAATAATTACAATAACTGGATAATAACTACGTACTTACACTGAACCTATCCCTAAACCTAACTTAACCTAACCTAACCCATGTAGTCACCTTATATTACCAGTACATTCTTAGGTAAGTACTAGGGGTGTAACGATTCACTCGTTTTCTCGATGCATCGATTACAAACCCTGACGATGTATATGCATCGATCTTGAAACATGGATTTTTGAATCGTGACTCGTCGATTTCGGACAGTAATCGATTTAAAACGTTAAGAATCGAATGAATAGCGATTTCTATAGCGATTCAATGCCTTCAAAATATATACACATTAAATTACTACAAGCACGAATTAATGGAGACCTTGAACAGCGTTCGTGCCTCACATCTCTCCTTCACGTCACAGGATTGTGCTCGCGCTCCGTTCGTCTCACTGACACATTTTTTTGAGCAGCTGATGTGTGATCTCTCCTTAGTACTCTTGGGCAGTACTGCTAAAGTGAAGTAGTTTAGTTTTCTGTAGTTTTTCAATGGCTCTCGGTCATAACGTCGACATTACCTGAGCAAGGCTGCGCATTTATTGCATGGACGGAGCAAAAATGTAAGTGACTAAAGCATACGCACAGTTCCATTGAATGATTAATGTGTTTTCACAATGTGTTGAAACGAATGTATGAAGAAAACTGTTAAAATAACCACAGCATTAACAACAACCTTGAAATAAGAGCGCAAGGTTTATCTGTTAATCAGATGCACAAGTAGCATTCATTGCTATAGGAAACAGACATCGGGCGCTTTTTCTTTCAGAATCATCATTCACCGATGGAGAGGAAAAGTTAAATACCATAGCATTTTATTTTATGAAAATGAGAGAGAAATTTTTGCACTGAAATATAAGTGATATTGGCTTGTAGAACTTAAGACGTGCCAGGAAATGCCTAATATGGACAAAGGCAGCTGCAGCTAAGCTGAATAAAATGAACTGGTGAAACATTAAGACAATAAACACAATAAATAAATAAAATTCATGAATGATGCAGTGCTAATTGACATATCATTTATTACAGTACAGAAACGATAAAGTTGTCTTCCTTATTCTGTGCAGGAAATTTAAATAATTGTTTGTAGTATATAAAACAATTATGAAATTGCCATTAGGAAAAAATTATAGATTACAAATGATTTATTATTGTCCAGCAGTGTATTTGATTTCTTATAGCAAATTCAAAGTAAGAGATAAGAAAAGAATTTCTTGTAAAAAAAAAAATAATAATAAAAAAAATAAAAAATAATACATAAAATTATTGTATTTGACATTTGTCACTTCTGAAATGATGGCTACACACCTGGTGTGACAAAATGTTAGCCTATACATAATACTTTTAAAGCTCTTTTTTTTAAATCTTGGCGTACATAAATTTCTACATATGCCGTGTCAAACCATAGCATCATTAAACTAGCATCTAACAATGGATAAACGTGTTTTTTTTTCTCTAACCTATGGTTTTCTAACCATAAAGGCTGTTGTGTAATTTGCCCTCTGACTAAGCATTTAAAGAATTTAGGGGAAGCATTTACATAATCCTGTGAATGCACTGAAAGAATGCAGAGTCGAATCGTTAATCGAATTGAATCGAATTTAATTGTGAATTGAATCGAATTGAATCGTTTTGAATTTGCAAAAAATCGTTCTTGAATCGAATCGAAAACCTATGAATCGTGAATCGAATCGATTCGCTGTCTACCCAAAGATTCACTGCCCTAGTAAGTACAAGTAAGTGCACATACTGTAAAATAAAGTGCAACCAATTTTGTTCACTGAGCTTGATGCAGTGCATTCTGGAATTGTTTTTTTTTTTGTTTTTTTTTTCCTTATTTTTAATAGGAATAGATATTTTCATTGGTACTTTTAGGAATTTGATAGAACAATTTACTTACAAGTGAGTGAGTTTATCCATGAAGATTTGATTATCTTAAAAGGCAGCAGAATTTAGCTTCCAGTTGTTTTGAGCAGTCTACAAATGCTGTCTAGTTGGGTGGCTTGCTAGAGTTTGAAACTGAGTTTTGAGTTGTTCAATTAAAAATGACACGAGAGAAGTGGGGAGCTCTGTCTCAAACTTTACTTAATGTCAAGTCCTGATTTATATTGGCAATTTCAGTATCCTCCGGCTCTTTAAATAGTTTCTGGTCATTTATGTGTCTCATTGCTAAAAACTGAAATAAATGAAGAATGTTAACCATTAATAAGTGCTTATTTGTTTTTCCAGGCTCTCTGCTATCATGTTTACTTAATGAGGAATTCTGAGCATGTCGTTGACTATTAACCAGGGTCATTTCAAAAGAGCAGAAATCTTGGGTAACTTGGGTATCCATTTGTTTTTTAATCATTGAACAAATACCTCCTTTCATTTTGTGTTTCGGTGTTAGCTTAAGCAGCGTGGAGTTACATGTTCAGCAACAAAAACAACACCCTTCAAACCTGTCTCTGCAGTTTTGCACAATTGTTTACTTTTGTTGAGCTGTAATTACAGGGCTGGTGCTGAGCTGTGTGGTAATCATATATAGTTTAGTTTCATGTACAGGAATCTTTGTGTTTACTTTATCCCTCCCTCATTCTTTGTATTTCCATGGTACTTAATGTTCCTGCCTCTTTTGTTCTGGTAGCAGTGGTTATGAAACTAAAAACTAGATTTTAACTTTTTTTTTTAAAGAAGTGCCTGTCCGAACAAAACTCGTCAACAGGATACTAGGGTATAGTGGGGGATTTTAACATGTTACTATGTGGCCACTAAGGTGTTCAAAAAGCCCATCCCAAGTTTCTATGGCTCATTTTCCTCCTTTGGTGCACTTTCAGGGGAAATAAAAGTGCAAAAATTGTACCTGTAGGGGTACAACAGCTTGTCACTGGACAGTACCCTCTAAAGGTTCCTAGTAGTACCTAAAAGGATAAGTTTGCCGATTTTCAACCAGCTTTGTATTTTTACAATGTCAGTACCAGTGGTGGACAGTAACAAAGTATTTTACAGTAACAAAGCAATTTTTTTTGTGCTTTATCAGAGTATTTTTGTTTTAGGAAACTTTGACTTCACTACATTCCAAACCATAATATTGTACTTTTTTACAGCATAATCTGCTACATTTCATAAAAACAAATTATTCCTAATTATTTTGAACTGAAGAAATCACCTGCTCTGAAACGCAAGAGCAGTAAAGCTGTTGAAACGGTTTGCAAATCGCACCGAACTGTTCATTTGTGAATCTGACTGATCTGATTGCAGCTGTTCTCAAATCAGCAACTCACTGATTCATCGATCCATTAAGAGTGACTCAAAATGAGGCAAGCACCGGAATATCGGAGCTTGAATGTGTGTGCGACTGATGCTGAATTTTAGTATTGATTATTGTAAATGAAAATCATATTTAGGTCATGACTGCCAATTATTTTGTAAACTTAAATCTGCTATAAAAGATTTATGTGCCCCATTTCACGTCTGTACATTGTTTTTATATACTATCTGTTGCAGCATATTTACACAAATTGAGTTTTTCCTCATTTTCAAATCACAGGGGTGTATTTTTTTCCACTTGTTTGCACATTTAAATGATCAGTAACAAATTGAAGTTTAATATTTTTATAGTGTATACATTTTTTGATAGTTTATAAGTTTTGCTAATAAAAGCAAATGTTTGCTTATTTGCAGATCGATACATATTAATTGTCTGCACATACAGTATCTGTGTTATTGACTTAGTGGCATCAAAATCAAAAGTGCCTTATGGTTATAAAGGTTTTTGGCAAACGGGAATGGCGTTACCCTTTTCCTCTTTTTGTTTATTTATTTATTTTTTCTCTCTAGTCATGTAACACTGATTAAAAAAATTATTAATTTGAAAAAAAAAAAAAATCACATTTCTGCTTTATAAATAGTCAAGTTTTATTGAAAGCTCATCTTGCCGGTGGTGTATTACCCATTCAAATAAATATATATCTACTACAACAAGGTAGTAATATGAGGTACTGTACAAAGTTGTCTCTTAAAGGGCACTGCTCCAGTGACAAGCTGTGTTTGTTTTTTGTGTTTTTTTGTGTTTTTTCCTTTTTTTTTCGACACTGCAGAATATGTCTAAAAATATTTCTGTTAGGTGTTTTAAAAGTGTGATCAATAGTAATAGCAATGTTTGTCTTAACAACAACCATCATTTAAAGTTGATGTTGGCTGTATTTTTTAAACCTACACTTCCTTGTGCATACATAAAACCTGTCCTGACAGAGTATGTGGAAAATCCTCATGCAGATTTCGAGGCCTGTACCGAGACCTCGGCCAGACCATCAACGCAGCCAATGACGTGGAGGACCTCAGGTGGTGGAGGAACACCCATGGGCCCGGCATGAGCATGAATTGGCCACAGTTTGAGGTATCGTAACTTCTCCGCTCTGCAAAATGCTGTTTTGTTTAGAATATTTGCTACATCACAGAATGCCAGGAAAGACGCAGACCAGACTACAAACATAAACGCTAACATTTGCTTAGAAAAGATATGACATTTATGGACTAAAACACTGCTATTGAGTTGTCAACCATAAAGCTGTTTTGGGCCCCAGGCTCCAGTGGTGGTGAATTTCTAATGGGCCGAGCGTGAATGAGCTGTTGTCTTTGCACGGCCCATGAGTGGGTTCTGGAATGTCGGATCCCTCTCCCTAATGGCAATCCTTCCCCCCTTCCTTCCCAGCCCTCCCCACAACACAAACACACGCAGACACACAGTGGCAGTGGCAGCATCTCCATTTGTGCAAATGAGGTTTGTACATACACAACTGTGTGTGTACGGATGTGTCGTGGAATCTGAGTGTGTCTGAAATGTAGAAATCCCCCGTGGTGTGAATGTTTAATTGAGCAGTAGGAAAGTGAATAGCAGTCAGTCACAGAGCTAAAACTAAGCTTTTAGTCAAGTTTGCCCAGGTAAGTGACACCTCCGGAGGAATCTTCTGGCATCCTCCTTGTTCTGCCAGCACACTGGAGTCCTTTGTATGGCTGTAAATAGGCACAGGCTCTCTCTGCACAGTGATAGAAGGCTGACTGGATGATGGTCCCGCATGTGACTGTGAATATAAGTGCTGTTATGTCACAGTCACATTGTGTGACTGATCTGTATTCTGTTCTGCTTTAAGGCAAAGTAATTTACTGGGATGGGTTGAAGCTTTATTTTAGGTTCAGTTAGTCACTTTATATGTGCATTGTGCATGCTTTGTTATATTATTTAAATAGTATATAAGGTTATTTATTTACTAATTTATTCTTTTCTTTTTAAATACATCATTAAAATCTAAACAGTACAGGAATGGGAGGTAGTGAGTGTAACACAAATTAGTTACATGTAATATGGATTTTCACATTTCATGTTTTAATAGGAGTGGTCACCAGAAGCAAAGCGATCCATCAGTCGAAGAGACAGAAACAGTCGTTCTGATGATGTGGTCACTCTGACTAATATTGTCTCAGCGGGAGACGAACCCCCGAGGACTCCACAGGAAACTACAAGGTACATATGACTACTGCATACTCATATGCTCATGCACAAAGAAAATATTTTTATATTTTGTAATTATTTTTCCATTGAAATTTAAAATGTAAAAAAGTTAATTTGATTTAAAAAAAAAATAGTTTTAAAATCATTTTTAAAAATTTTATTAATAGATCACTAATTATTTCTATTTAATTATAATTAATTATAAAATAGCTAATTTAATTATAGCAATTGGTCTAACAAAAAGTTTTTTTATTTTTATTTATTTTATTTTTTTTTTTAATAGCCAATCCTGATCTGGAGAGCAGAGTGCTTGAAAGCCAATATAATGACTGTACAATTTAATGATGTCAAATAAAATGCACACAAAATTGGTGCAAAATGAAAACAATATTTCCTCAAAATTCACACAAGAATATTTTAAAAATTTACATTTGTCAGCCACCCAAATATAGATACACAGATTCTTGAGTTTCATACTCTACTACAATAACAATTCAACTTTTAATTACAGTGTTGTATTTAGAAATGGAGGGTTATTGTTTTGGGTTCTTTTTTTTTTAATTATCCTGGCAACAGTTCTTCCCTGAGGGCTTCACTCACTGCTTTTAGTACCAACTACACTAATTAGCACTGAGTCAGCACATTCAGACTGTTTGTGTGTGTGTGTATTAGGGTAGCATGTTAACACAGGATCAAGAGAGGTCAAAGGTATTAGCTAAATGAAGTGCCTGGAAAGAACTGAGAAGGCTCTGGTACAGATACTATAGATGGCTCATGTTTGTGTGGTGTATCTGAATCTCTCTCACAGGGAACACGGGCACACAGGAGAATGCCTGTTAAATTGCAGCATTAAATGTGGCCTTCTGCAGCTTCCTGCTTATTAGTCTGGTCTCTGTTGACTCTTAAACCCACAGGTGGCTTGAGGCGGATGGCTATTACGAGAACCTAAGTGGCTATGCATCGGGAGTGTCAGTGCAACTTTTTTTTTTTCTATTTATTGACCTCCTCTGAGTACAAACAGCAGCTCTGTTCTAAAACCTAGTTGGCAGCCTACCTAGACAGTATTTTAAGGAATTATGGATACACTCCTGACACAAATGTTGTTACAAAAGTAGGCATTATGCAGTAGTGATGCACTGAAACTCCAGCAATTGAAAAATTTGGCAAGAAATTCCTTTTAGTTCTGGCCAAAATGGTCCTACAACATGGATAAGCTACAATAGATAAAAGAGTCACTTATGTGGATGCTTGGACTGTTGATTTATTTTTCTTCATCAGTCATTTTGATAAACCGAGACCTTTTAGTCTATGCTGATTTCACTTGATGTGTGAACAAAACTTCTAAGTTAGGCATCTTTGAGGTTCCATTTACTGTAGGTTAGAATATTGTCTTAGAAGGCAGCTGCCTATGTAGGCAGCAAATAGCAAGGTAGCTCACTAGATTGTGGAACAGAGCTAACCAGATCTTCAAGACAAGAACATTCTGAGCTCTATTAGCGTTATATATTTTTTTGTTGTTGCTGTTAAAATGAATCAGATGAACCCAATTGATCCCAGCCCCTTGTGAGAGCCAATCATTTGTGAACATTAGTTCCAAGCTAAAAATTGTTCAGAGCAGTATGCTTAAATCAAGTTTTTAACAATTACAGCTTTTATTTGCTCCTTGCAGTCTCCTCTTTGAAAATCAATATGTTTCCTCATTTCTAGTACTGCTTTACACATTTTTTTTTCTTTGAGTGAACATTGAAGGAATGTTCCGGGTTCAGTACAAGTTGAGCTCTATTGACAGCATCTGTGGGGCAAGACATTACGCTGAGATAAACTTTACACAGTTTTGAAAGTATTGTCATTAAACAGTGTTACATGTGGATACTACTTAGTTTATGTACAGTAAAATCCACCCAGTGGAAATATGTTGGAGATGGATAACCAGAAGCTCATCCACCTGGATAAGTAGTTTCAACACTAAAAGGGCAATTTAAACACCATTATTGCATAAATAACACATTTAGTATGGAAGAGTTAATAAGTGCTTTAACAAAAACTCTTGCTGCAATTATCAGCTTTTTTTAAGCCCTCTGGAATGTCTTGTTCCTTAAGCCCAAAGTAAACTTCAGTTATGACAGATGTTTGGGGTATGCATACAGATGAATGTGCAGCCTTTCAAAATGTGTTCCATTTGATGGCGTGCACAGACACAGGCAGTCAACACATGCGGTTGACATTTAGAAATTTTCATCCTTATCCAGTGTCTGCGCTATTTCTCAAGAAGTCATCACTGACAGAACTCTTTTAAACCAGGGACGAGGCAATCTCTTAACCCTCACACAAGCTCATCAGCGTAGGCGTCTGTTTTTGTTGCATCTTCAGTAGTTTGTTGTTTTTCTATCTTGAATTCTGTGCAGGAACAGTTTTTAAGGCCCTCTCCCACAATATTCTGTCCCCCTCTCACTAACAATAAGGTAAGGTTTTTTTGGGGGGGTTTTTTTCCGTCCGCAGTTTTTTGTTTTGTCCCACTCTGGTCTCATTCCTATGCCAGTTTCCACATGCATGACTCTTCTGACCTCATCTTGTTGCATTTGTCGCAGCAGGCAAAAGGAAGGTGCTTTTTTTTCACTTTTCTTCTCTTAATGTCGGCTATAACCAAAAGGTGTTATGCAATAGGCTAATAACATTTTGTACCTTAAAACATAAAATAAATTTAGTAAATAAAGTAAACATTTTATATTTTGCAGGAATCCCATGAGTCATTTCTTTCTCCCACTTTCCAAGCACAGGCAGTATCTTCCACAGTGTTGCCAAGACAGTGTTTTTCCCTCAGAATTGGGCTACTTTTATACTGCTGCCACAGGCCAGTTTTTTGTTGTTGTTTTTTTTTAAGTCCGTGGGTTGAAGCGGAACCCCCTGCCACCCAACTAGTTTTGAGTACCAATTTGGCTGGTTTTGTTATGCAGACCTGGCAACCCTGATCTTCCACTTCCATTCAGCAATTCAGTCCTGAGCAGTTTTGCCACATAAATATGATAAAAATTTACATCATGCTCACTGTGTGCATACTCTAACCAAAATATACTTCGGGCTTAAGACTTCAACTGTATGTGCATTACTGTAAATGTGATTTTTGATGGACTGAGGGACGTTGAGATTAGTTTCTGTGATAATCCACAGCATGCCACAGATAAAAATGAAATCAAATTGAATTCCTTCAATAGATTTGAAAAATTTCAAATGATTTTAGCTGAACTATCACAGATCACCTGATTACCAAGTTGATTTTGGAGTAAAATCTTCCACGTTCTATTGAAATAATTCATCAATGAATTTGTTCAGTTTTCTAATTCCTCTTCTGTTCACACAGGGCGGGTAAAGACTACTCCTCCGACTGGTCTGATGAAGAGAGCCCCAAAAAATACATTGCAGCCAATGGGGTGGACGAGGAGGAGAAGGTAGTCGGGGTTCGCGTTAAAGCGCTGTATGATTACACAGGGCAGGAGGCTGATGAGCTGAGCTTTAATGCAGGTATTAATCCCTACTAATGCTTATTAATGCCACACACATGAACATACACATGGCTGCAGCTTGTGGATTCATCAAACCCCTTTTCTTTGCTTGTCCTTTGCTCATTCAATGCCTTGCTGTGCATGGTAGTGCAGTTATTTCAAAGGCATTGTAGAAAGGATGAAATGAAATGGGGTTTGTCAGTCTAAGCATGTGCGCATGTGTGTGATTAAACCGTAAACAACATGTTACATGGGTTTATTTGAGAGTGCTTCCTCATGTTTAGACAAAACCCATGAAACTGCTTTGGAACTAGTGAACTGACACAAAACAAATTGAATCATTTCCAATATGGCTGTGCTAGAATTTTCAAAAATAGAAGCAACAAAACAAAATGGTTTTAAACACTTCCATGAAGCTGATATGAGCTGTTACACTTGAAGATGGTAACAAAAGAAGGGAAATGTTTGCTTCCAGTGGAAAAAGGAATCTAATTCACAAAAATGTTAACATTTGACGTTGTTTTTATCATTTCCCAGTTATTTGCTTCAGAGTAAAGTTCACATCATTCTTCCTAATAAATCAATATTTTCCTTTGGCGATCAGCTGATCCCTGGTTGTAATGAATTATCTGAATTCAAAGGCTTCCCGAAAGTCACTACATGCCATCAGTTAGGACAGTGTTAAAGCAGAATCCTCCACTCTGATTGGCTTGAGGTCGTTTGGATCCAGCTTAGTCTGAGTTTAGGTGACACAACTGACTCTAATCTAGCCGGCAGACCAAAAATATTTCGCATTAGTGTCTGCGCTGCAGGAAGCTATAAAGCAGGCACATTGGAGTAATGTAGAATGAGGGTAAATCAAATCAAATGGCCAGGGCAAGAATAATGGAACAATCTCATTTGGCCTCATTTGCTAGAGTAGACCTTAACTGGATAGACAAGCAGGTCCCAGGATCCACCTGGAGGGTTTTTGAATCGGCATGCATGCCTAAAATATTATATAAAGCTTAAAGGATTCATTCAGGTTATTTATGAGCCCTGTTACCCAAGACACTGCCAAACTTCATCATGCCAGCCAGCAGCTCTAACAAAACGTGCAATAGTGGACATGCCGAGAGTGACACCCGGTGGTCATTTACTGAAGTGTTTTTTTGTTTTTTACTCAAGTAAAGTAGATTTAAAGGTGTACTCACTATTTGAGTTTGTTGCACTGCCTGATATTAGTCATCTTGGATTTATACTGACATAATGTGGTGTGGATGTAGCATGATGCTAAAGCTAAAGTTTTCAGTTACCAGTGCCATTGTGAAATCTAATGCAAGCGTATATAATTATAAACATTTTTCAAAAGGATTATTTATTCCTTATGTGTGAAAATTTAATGACGGAAAACGCAGTGTAGCTTTAAGTTCCTACAAGAACTATAAATGGTTCAAAAAAGTTTTAACGTTTATTGAAGTATGTTTTACAAAAAAAATTTCTATGTAATTCTTTGTGAAATTTGCTATCAATTTCAGAGTGACAGTTGTTTCAAAGTAAATCCTACAACTTTTAGCAAACCTTCATAAGGAGAAAGGTTTTTGAGGCAGTTGATTATTAAAGTTCCCTGAATACACACTAGAATATTTCAGGCATTTTTACTTTTAAGAGTGTAGGTGCATAGAGACAAATTGAGCCTGAAACCTGGTTTATGCTCGATGTGTCCATACAGGCATGAGGGTGTGTGAAACCAAAAAAAAAGTGACATCATTGCAGTACTTGCGAAACTGCATGTTGACTCTGTAAGGCTTGACTTCACACAGTCATGCACATCCCAGTCTGGAGCCATAATTAGGGATTCACTACTCTGTGATTCAAATTCTGTCTAATACCAGTAAGCCTGTACTTATTTTCTTGACTGTAAACCTATAAATGTCCAATGGTAAAATTTAATTTTAGAATTTGAGATTTTGTTTTAAAAAAAAAAAAAAAAAAAAAAGAGTGCTAAAACACATTATAACATTATAATATACCCCACTGTTCAAAAGTTTGGGATCGGTAAGATTTTTTAAAAAAATGTTTTAGAATGAAGAATTTAGAATTTTTAGAATTTTATGCTAAACAATAAAGCCTGATCAAAAATACAGTAAAAAATAACATGAAATGTTATTACAATTCAAAATAACTGTTTGACTGTATTTTAAAATGTAATTTATTCCTGTGATGGAAAAGCTGAATTTTCAGCATCATCATCATCCAGTCTTCAGTGTCACATGATCCTTTAGAAATCACTCTAATATGCTCTATTATTCTACTCAAGAAACATTTCTTATTATTATCAGTGTTAAAAAAAACAGTTGTGCTGCCTAATATTTTATGTAAACATTGATACTTTTATCATGATGGTTTGATGAATAGCAAGCAACAGCATTGATTTGAAATGGAATTTGTTTGTGATGTTACAAATGTCTTCAATGTCTAACACCTGATTAATTTAATGCATCCTTGCTGAATAAAAGTGTTAACTTAAAAATAAATAAATAAAATAAAATTCTTAATAACCCCAAACTTTGAATGGTAGTAGTGTACAATATGAAATATGCATATCCATTTTGAGATTTGTTAAAGATTAAATTGAACTATTAATGAAGTATTAGTGAATTTAAATAACTATTAGATTATTGCAGATATAAATTGTAAATGTATATAAATAAAATATAAATGTAAGAGTAGTGGAAATGAGTGTGCAAAAAATTTAATATTAACTTCTAGCATTTAAACAAACAAACAAAAAGATTCAGAGATGCAAGGGCTGTCCAGAAAGTATCCAAAAATAAAAAAAATAAATATGAGAAGAGAGATGCAATATGATGAAAACAGCTGCAGTTCTAGGCAACTGGTAATTGGCAGCTTCATGACAACAATTTGCCTACCCATGCATCACATCTTGTGAATTTTTTGGAGAAACATCAAATCACACAGCTGACCCAGCTCCCCTACAGCCCAGATTTGGTGACCTGCGACTTCTGTCTTTTCCCAAAACTAAAATCATTGTACATCATTGTACTATGTACAGTCTTGTATCCACTTTGATAAATGACTCTATTTTTCATATTAAATGGCTGGATACTTTTCAGACAACCCTCGTATAGTGCTTCCCTTGGGAAAATGTTGGTTATAATCACAGAAACAACTGGTTATAGTATGTACATTGCTGGGCTGCTGGATTTATTTTGTGATGATAACTGGTTTTTATATTATCCCATGCACATGTCTCATTAAAGAATAAGGCATGGTATTATGAAATACATGTTTGTGTCATTCAGGTGAAGAGTTAATGAAGCTTGGTGAGGAGGACGAGCAGGGCTGGTGTAAAGGACAGCTGGTCAGCGGAGAAATAGGCCTCTACCCTGCTAACTACGTCCAAGTCATCACATCTTGATCACCCGCTCCACCCTGGACGAGACCCACACCTTCACTGTGGCAGCCGTAAGGTCGCGTCACACTGAACTACGGCAGCTGTGTCGAATACACAGCCGGATTGAATGCCACGATACATGAGGAGATCAGAGAGGAGTCCGCAGTTCAGTGTTTTATCTTTTATTTTCGCCGACACGCTAGAGGACTTTAAGGTTAGTTAGTCCCCTTTTGTCCTTGTGCTTATTGAAAGATCAGTGCCTTTATTGTAAAATGCCACAGACATTCACAACACGGCTATTAATGTAGCACACGGCTGAATGGGGACAGTGTGTGTCTGAATCATTTTGTTCACAGGAGAACGTGTGAGTTGCCACTTTTGGATTTGTTTTGATAGATAATCATAGTATTTCACATTTCAGTTACGTATGAGAATCATTTCAAGTATTTGATCAAATCTGCGCTGACTTTATATATTCAGGTTTTGCGAATCTTTCATGAGAAGCATGTTAGTGTGTTGATATTTTGTGTAATATGTTAGATTGTTCTAGTTAAACTGAACATTTCTTTGGCTGTAGTTCAGAATTGAAGGATTCTTCATTGCATATTTACCTTTATGTTTTCACAAAGATATATGGATTTATAATATACAAACTCTATTAGTCGCCCTTTGGAATCTCGAGTCTTGGATTCTTGTCAAGGGATCTGGGAGGAGATTCTAAAATCTTGTCGGTGGGATTGTTTTACTTTTTTAATTTATCTTTTTGTTTTTATTTGGAGCGCAGGAAAGTTTCTGTTGTCAAATGATATAAAGTATGAGAGAACGGGCAAAACCTCTGGACTTCTTGTGGTCTTGTAAAGGTGCGTGTGTGAGTGCTCATGGGAAATATTTCTATTTCCATATGCTCTGCCTCCAATGTGCCCCACTGTGAACATGGTTTTACATGAAACTACTGTAACAGCCAATACTAATCAATGTAAAAAATACCAAATAAAAGTGAATGAGATTCTTATCGTCTGTGATGCTGCTTAAACATGAAGTTTTACATTAATGGTCTTAAATTATTTCAAGTTGTTTTTAGGAGTTTTGTGGTTTGTAAGGTGAGGCCAGGACAATTTACAACAAATGAGGTGCATTCTGCCACATACTGGAGCATTCTGATTATGTGGTTCTCCTCAGGTTTATGAGATTTTACATACATTTTTGTTTGCTCATAATATTGAAAATATATATTTTTTTAATTAAATGTTTTCCCTGCTATTTTGCAAATGTCACTAGGCAGTTACTGGGTAGCTGATGTGGCATTTCAAATAGCCATGCAGTATTATAACATTTACATCTTTATTTTCCAAATCTTTTATAATTATTATGCATTCTATTTTTATGACTTCATATTAATGGTCCAAATCGAGAAGTATATGTGCTGCAAAAATAAATCATAAAAAAAGTTGAAAGGTGATTTATCATTGTGAAAAACATTGTTGGTAATACAAAAAAACAAAAAAAACACTTCGATGCACACTTAAAATAACCATATAATTCTGAAAACAGTTGCGCTCAAACACTACTGCACTACACATTTTGTTGTTTTTTAAAATGTAAGGGTTATAAGCAGATTTATTATTAAATGTATGTTAATTCTAGATATTAATTATAGATTACCATTGCTGTACACATGCATAGATGTACACATTGACAGATTTTGGACAGTCTGAGTTGACAGATTTCATTGATTTTTCTTCTTCTTTTTTTTTTTTAAACTGTAGGCTGTGAATCTGTCCAGTAAGAGAATATCAGACATGAAATTTCAAGCCTATTATACAACATTTGTTTTCATTTGTTGCGTTCAGTCATTTAGAGTATGAGGCCCAGTTTTTGGCAAATGCATGATTCCTGGTGTTTTAATATTTGTTCAGATTTTGTAAAAACTGAGTGTAATCCAGACTTGAAGTAGATTGTAGAAACCACTTGCACCAGTGGTCTCTATACGAGCCATTTAGGCTGCTTTTGAGAAACAACCTATACAACCGTTGTGGGAAAAATGAGAGATGACTCAAAATAAAGAGTTCCCATATGCTGCAATCTCCAGAAAGTTGAGAAGATGTGTCAGGTGTCTCCTTGCTGAAACATGTTGAACACATGCCTCTGTGAGGCAGTTTGAGGGTGAGTACTGAACTCTTCTGAGTACTGAACTTTGCTCTGACAGCCTGTTTGTATAATATTTTAATCTTAGGATTTAGCATTTCTATACCGTGAAGTATAGAATAAGAAAAAGTTATGGCTCAAAATGTGCTTTATCAAACAGTTGAATGGCCTGTTATGAGGTACAGCGTTCAATCATGCATGGTCCCTTTATTCCTTTGTGTCATACATCCTTTGACAAAATCAGCAAACAGAAGAACAGTTGGGTTAGGAATATATTCAGTAAAAACTGAAAAATCCTTATGCTTTGCAAGGGTGAATGAGAACAATGTCTAATAAGCCACTTATTTAATATATTTCATCTTCATGCCCTGCAATATAACAAATGTAAAATATATTATCTAACACATTTCCTCAAATCAACATTTAACAAGGCTTGTGATTATTCAGAATGATCTGTAAACACGATTTAATTGTTCATTTGCTTTTCAAAAAGAAATTCACATTATTAACCCCAAAGTTCTGTCCTTTCATAACAGAACGGTGATGATTTTCAATGTGCACCAAGCTCTTTCTCCACAAGATCAGCAGTGAGGTTCTGTTTGCAGTCCCGCAGAGCTTTGATGAGATCCTCCACTCTGGCGTTTTCTCTCCTCATCTTCATCCACAGTCTGATGAGCTCCCTCACCTGCTCCTCCAGATCACGGCTGTGCTTCTCCTGTATGCCTTCCAGCTGAGTGTGCTGAAGTCCAAGCTTTCTTCCAAGTTGAAGCCACTTTCTACCCAAATGTTCAACAATTACATCAGTTGCAACGTTTATTTTTTCTATAAAAAAAAAAAAAGAAATACAGAAACCAGTTGAATTTGATTAGAATCGGAATAAAACTCTTGTAGAAAGAAAATCTTTGAGTGGTTCTCTGCAGGGCAGATTTGGATTGTTCAGTTACTGTATTTGGACACTAAAGTAACAATGTATAAAACCAAGCAGCATTGCAAACAAATGATACAAGACTTTTTCTCAGAAGTAGCCTCGCTGTAGTTCATAACATTAATGCATCTTTCTTTAAAATAAATACCACTTTGGTTTCATATTATGTTACTAAATGTGATGACATTCGTACAATTGTAAGGTTACTTTTACAAGGGGACGTTAAGCTAAAATGGAAAAAGTTTTTCCTTTGTGTTTTTGAAAAGTTTCACGTACAGACGACAACAAAAACGACCAAAAACACTGTATTATACATGCCAGCCCAGTAGCTGGCAATGTCACTTTGTAAAGAAACATTACACACTGCACACATACCTACAGACTGAACTCGTAAACTCAAACTTATTTTCAAAAACTTGAACTTTTCGTAAGTTTGCGTTTTCCAGTTCCCCAAAATGCAGAGGGGTATTTTATAAACAAACCCTGAGATTCTAGATACTTTTTTGCGAAATACTGATCAACATAATCAGCGTTATTTAACCATTATGACATCAAAGGCCAGTTACTGTGTGTGTCTCCAAATATCAATGTGATAACTCCTATTTTTGTTACATTTTCACAATACAGTTTTTAAATTTTAAAATCATTTAGTGATTAGTAGGTAAAATTACTTCATTTCACCAATTTTGTGTACATCTTTAACCCAGTAAAGTCTGATATGAGACAAAATCTATTTTTTGAATTTGAAAGAAAATGAAAAAATAGCTTTCATGGCCCATATAGTTTGATATGAGAATACCTGAAGCTGAAAAAAGTCCCATACTGAACAAAAATATGCTATTTGGTGTAGATTTTTTTTATTATTATTTATATGGCCAAAAATTAAGATGAAATTCTCATAGATTGTAGTTTAAATCTAGAAAGAGATTTCTATAAAAGTATACCAGACTACTTGCATAAAATGCATATAAAATAAATATCAGTTGTCACTCTATATCTCCCAATAATACATGTTAGTAAGATGACATTTAAATGTTTAGTTTTATGATAAAATCTCTGTAGTTTTTATTGAGGGGGCAAAATATATAATGCAATGCAATATAATAATGAAATGTACAAAAGAAAAAGAAAAAATCCTCAAAAGCCTCTTGTATCATATTTGACATTTTAACATGATTTTTCAAAAAAATGTTGATACGTAAACCAGCTTCAGTCCAATAAATGTTCGTCTTAATAACAAAACAACTCTGATTTTTACTTATAAAAATTAGTAAAGATTTCACAGTTAAAAGACATATACCGCGACCTGAAGTTGGATAGATTCAGAATTATACTAAAAGGCCTTTTACTTACTAAACAAGTACACTAGTAGACTCTGTGCAACAGGTTTTTCAACAAAGTTCTGATTATGTTGATAGTTTAAAGTCCTCTGATATGCATATACCGGCATATGATACAGCAGGCTTAATATTATTATTAAACTGTATTATGGGTTTAACAGCATTATTTCAGCCCTGTTCTTTATATTGCCCATAGAAAAACACAAACAGAAATACTACTGCATGAGCTATAGCCTACTTAATAAACAACTAAAGAAAGAACCACCATAATTAGAATCTATAGGGAAAAAATAAGCAATTTGTTACCAGTTATGGAATAGAAGAATTGTACATGTTGGGATAGTAAGTAGCATATCTAATGAGTATCTAACAAACAAACATTAATGAAAAAGATACAAGTTACTACTGGATTACACAATAACACTAAAATAAATATTATTAAAATAGACATTAGTCCGGAATAAATGTTAAAACGGCTTGCCATAATGAGTTTGCATTTCACATATTAGAGATAAGACGGAAGAGCCAGCTCTACAGAGTAAACATCGCCTTATTTAAAACAGCGGTGCAAACCGACAGAATACATTATTAAAAATCAGAGAAACTATACCACAACCTGCCCATAAGTCATCGTTTCACTTATAATTCAGAGACATTTAGAGAGTTAAGCAAAACTCTCAATCTGCCTCGTGATCCAGCTTTTGCTGTCAGTGAACAGCTTCAGTGTTTCACGAAAAGCAAGTGTTCAGCAAAAGCATACAAACCTCGCTCTTTCGCGTCCAGTACATCAGAGGGTCTTTCTGTAGCCCCCCTCTCATAATCATCGATTATCTTCAGAAGAGCTGCCTGACCGATCTGGTTCAGGTGTTTTCGCAGGAGTTCCGTGTTTTCAGGCCCGATTAAAGCTCGTTCGATCAAGCACTCGAAAAGATCAATCCCCTTACTGATTTTCTCAAGCTTTTTCTTCCCGACTTCTGGGCACAGAAACTTTAAACTCGTCACATTCTCTTCAGTAAGTTTATGAGAGATCTCTAGTAACATCGCTCTAAACCTGCTGTTATCCATGATGTGTTTGAATGCTAACGCAGCTAACGTACAGCACTAGCGCGCGACGCCCAGCCAGCGGCTCATCTCCCGCTTTCGCTTTCAGCTCTGTTCTCTCACATTAACAAACTATCCTGAAAATACCCTCCTTGTGTCCTCAGTCACCCAACTCTACTGCTTTGGTGGGTCAGCTAGAAACCAAAAATAACACCAGCCAACAACTTGAGTTCTTCAGAACTAGTCTTTTTCTAGAATAATGAATGAATCGTTTCCGTCCGATTCGTAGGCGAATTGTTCTTTTGAGTCGATTGTTTTGTAATGTTCTGGTCCGAACCGGACTGAATGGGTCTGAGAGGTTAGAGGTTCAAAGTAAAAGTAGCCTAGTGACAAAATGATTGAAAGAATTCGGAACTAAACCGCCTTTTTATTCGTATTTTTCAGAGAACTGATGATTTGAGCTGTTGAACAAGTTCATTTGGACTGAACCGGGAAAAATAGCTGAACAGCAAAACTCTGGAACTGTGCTTTAAACTGTACGACCAACACACATACGTGTTTTATTTTATTATTATTATTTTTTTTTTAATAAGTAGGTTAGCTTTGAAACACGCCAGCATTTTTTCCCCCTATCTAGCTAAATGATTCAACTGATGACTCATTTTTCTGAACCAAAAGAATCGATTCGCAAAATGAATCAAATTTCGCAACACTGAGGGAGAGAACTGAAATTACCCAATTCAGTGGTGGAACTATGATGTCACTTTGTAGGCAAAAACCCGGAAGTGAGTGAGCATTTTAGCACTTCCGGTTCCGTCATCCCAGAGTCAGTGGGTTTTTTGAATGGGATTTTGGTTAAATCCTTTAAATAAGGTCCGTGGTTCACACAGGCTCAAGATACTTTCCCGTTTTATTCTATGACATAAAACACACCAGTTACACCTCACTCATGATTTGTTTTAACTTACATTTCTTAAAAAAGAGGTTGCTAACAAGTTGCTAAATGGGACTACAGGCGCGTCATCAATTTACAGTATTTTCCAATTGTAGTAAAATTTGTAATTCTACAATTAATTGTAGAAGAACCAATGAATAGTTTCCCTCATTTTATATTGTTGTTCAACAATGTTTTTTGTTGTTGTTGTTGTTGTTGTTTTTTTGTTTTTTGTTTTTTGTTTTTTGCTTTGCCCCAAAATGCATGCAACACAAGTCTTCGGAGGGAAGAAGCTCGTTTAATCGCTTTCCTACTGATACAGAGACTCTGGGTTCATACCATAAGGTAAACTCATATTACGATTATTACATGTAAACCACATTTACCAGCTTTACGTGGTTAAAGTGAAAAGTACCACGTTAAAATTAAATGTTTACGGCCGCATGAAGCTGCTGGAAAGCATATAGATTGAGGATTTCCTAGAAACAAGGATAAAATAACATTTTGTGTACCAATCCTAACAAAATAACTGAAATGTGGTTCTTTATTCACTAAAATCAGTTTAATCTTACCATATCCAAAAACTCGCTCACTCTGCTGTTATTTAATAGATTAAATGCACTAGAATTTTATTGAATAGTATCTGGGGATACGTTTTTAATTAAAATATTCATATTAATCAAGGATTTATTGACTTTTAATGCACCTTATTTCGAAATTATTTCATTTATTCACTATATTTATTACTAATGTCTCATTTCAGTTTTAGTTAGGCTCTAGTTTTGTATTTATTCCAGTTTATATGAAAAGCTTCATGTAGCGTGGATTAAAATTCATATACAGAGTAAATCCTTTTCTCTGAACATGTTAAAAATAAGTTTGGAAAAGTTATCGGTATCGTGCTGAAGGCGAGCGACCGTGGAGGTGTAGTTCGCTTATAGCCTAAGTTTAGCTTTTAAGTTCTGGCGCTTGTATTTAGGCTTCAAAATTCATCAAAGTTATTTTGTGAAGATTATCTTGATGGACAAAACGTGTAAGTTTCATGAACTATGATTAAACACAGAGCTTATTTTTGCGATAATCCAAAAGCCTATGGAAAAATCCCATTGGCTTTTTGTCGAGGAAACCAGTTTCATGCTAACAGCCGATCCGCCTACAAAGTGACGTCATATTCCCCCCACTCTATTGCTGCTCCTTCTTTATTTAACCCAAAGGGTTAACTTTGTGGACACAACAGCCTACAAGAAGCAGCAAATATAAATTCAGTGAGTTTCTTCTCCAAACAACACGTGATTGGCCTTCCAGTTCGCAAAAAAAATCAATAAATGTATACATACCAAATGTATAGGACATATTTATTTTAGAAACATAATTCAAAAGCAAAAGTACAGTCGTAACCTCCCATTAGCAGTATGAGACACTGAAACTCCACAATGACATAAAAGACATTTAAAGGTTTCTTTCACAGAGGTAAACAGTATGTGGATGATGTAACAGTCTAAAAATGGGTTTACATTGTAAATTTATAGGAGAACTAAAGCCTTTTTTTGAGGGGTACATGTATATAAAAAAAAGAAAAGAGAGAGAACAAAAATTGAGGAAATACAGTTTTGTGTAATTATTTTAGTTTATAAAAAAAAAAAAAAACATTGCCATATGTCCAAACAGTATATCTTAAGACTGAATTCATATTTTATATTAATATTATATTAATTTCAATTAAAACCACTATTTTAATGATCACGCTTTTAGACTGTGAATGGAAGACACATGCAACATACCAATATGTACTGTTTCCATCATCATTGCCATTTCATCAAGGTTGGAACATCACAAATAAAGACGAGAGAGAAAACATTTGGATAAGCAGACACAAATCTCTGTCCATATGACATTTTCATGAATATTAAGGCCTCTTGAACGTCATGGGTTTATATACAGCGTACCCTTTCTCAGCACAGCTTGATAGCATTTTCAGATGCACTAGCTAAAAACCAAGCGCTTGCATGCTGCCAAAAATCCCCAAGATCAATCCACATCCTGTCAAAATCGCTCCACCGCATATAATAGAAATTCTAGAAAACTAAAAAAAAGACCAAGAGTGAGGATTGTAGTTACCTTGATTAATTTGCAGTGTTGTATATGTCTATATTTTATATATAGACAGCTAAAGACTAAACAGACACAATCATTATAGTGATAGAACAGAACTACTTAGTGCCTAAAAAGGAAACAACATGATATTGATAGTTGCTAATTCACTTGACCAGAAATATTGTGAATGAAATGTCTAATATTAAATAATTTAAAAAGCACTTTAAACGAGTTGGTTCAGTTCAATTCTATCCTATCGATATTGAAAACATAAACGTTATATTTTCATGTTAAAATTCATATAAAAACAATGTTTCAAATAAAATGCTCATTAGCGGTCTATAAATGCTAAAGCAGCGATGCTTCACAAAACTACATACAATATTCACCAGTCAACAGATAAAATGATACAAACCCTACAGCCCTCTTTCCAAACAAACCTACCTGCCGAAGTTGCATATAGCTGATAGAAAAAGATCCAAAAGAGTGTTTAATTCAGTAACAGACAAAAGAAAAAAAGAAATCTTTTTCTTGTTGTAACTTTTTTTTTTTCTGGTATACCAATAAGGCGGCAGTCATGTAACAACATTAATCCTTACAGCAGTGGTCCTCCAGGAGAGGCCAGTCCTCTACAGGCTTTGTGTTCTGTTTGAGCAGGTCACAGAGCTGGACTGAGTGAGGAACAGGCCCTGGAACGGAGCATATTACTGCTTCCCTCGCAGCACTGGGATCAGAGCGAGCGCTGGACTAAGCTTGTGAGCTGGGACGTGAGCGGAGCGGCTGGGGGCTTGGGTCACCCACGGTATTCCTGTACTTCTTGCCCCGTTCCTGTTTCATGAACAGCTCAACGATGAGGTTCCTCTCCTTGTGAATCTGAATGCTAATGTCCTTGGGAATGTCTGGGATTAGCCAATCCACAAAGTCACTCATCAGCATTACCACATTCTGTACAGAGAGATGAGAAAAGGGACATTTGTATTAGAGTGACTCTCACAGAAATTGTCAAAAAAAAGAAAAAGAAAAAAAATGATATATTGAATAACAAAATTGAAGCCATTTTTTAAACTGTTAAGGTTTTTTTTATTATTATTATTATTTTTTTTTTTTTTTTTGCATGATGACATTATATTCATCACAATTAGGTCCATTTACTGTAATCAGAAAAAAAAATTAAATTAAATTGAACAGTGCATGTGTAAGCAGATAGCAAGTTCAAGGTGTTATTGCTGTTAAGTAAAACAACTAAAATTATTAAAAATTTTGTTAATTGAAATAAAACTGAAATATTAGTAACTTAGATGAAAATTTGAAATCTTGCTTTGGCAACTAACTGAAAAAAAAGTTGAAGTTGAAGTGCTAAAATTACTAAAAAATAAAAAAAGCTAAATAGAAATGTTAAAAATGACAAAAGCACAAAATTATATATATATATAATTACACATATATATAATTTTATGCGCTTTTGTCATATTTGTTAGTTGATATATATACACACACACACACACACACACACACACACACACACACACATACACATACAGTGCCTTGCGGAAGTATTCAGACCCCTTCATTTTTTTCACGTTTTGTTATGTTGCAGCCTTATGTTAAACTGCATTAAATTACTTTTTTTTCCCACATCAATCTACACTTCATACACCATAATGGCAAAACAAAAACAGAACTGTCACAACTTTGTAAATTTATAAAAAATCTGAAATAAGTACATTGAATAAGTATTCAAACCCTTAACTCAGTACTTATCTATAGCACCTTTACAGCCTCAAGTCTTTTTTGTTTGATGCGACAAGCTTTGCTCATCAGCATTTGGTAATTATCTGCTATTCTTCTCCTCACCTCTTCACCTCTCATGCTCTGTCAGGTTGGACGGGGGCAGATGCACATTTTCAGGTTTTTCCAGAAATATTTGATTGGGTTCAAGCTCAGGCTATGGCTGGGCCACTCAAGGACATTCACAGAGTTGTCTATAAGCCACTCTTGCTGTGTGCTTAGGGTCATTGTCCTGTTGGAAGGTGAACCTTCTGCCCAGTCTGAGGTACTGAATGCTCTGGAATGGGTTTTCATTAAGGCTATCTCTATATTTTGGTGCATTGAGCTTGTCTTCTACTCTGACGAGTCCCTCAGTCCCTGCCGCTGAAAAACAGCCCCACAGCATGAGGCTGCTACCACCACACTTTACTTTTGGGATGGTACTCTGCAGGTGATGAGCAGAGCTGGTTTGCTTCAAACATGATGCTTGGAATTGAGATTCATCAAACCAGAGAATATTGTTTCTCAGAGTCTAAGGGTCCTTTAGGTGCTTTTTTGCAAATTTCAAGTGGGTTTTTGTGTGTCTTCACTGAGGAGAAGATTGAGTCTGGCCACACCAGCATAAAGCCCAGATCGGTGGAGTGTTGCAGTGATGTTTGTCCTTCTGTAGGTTTCTCCCATCTGCATGTATGATCATGGAGCTGAACTAGAGTGACCATCAGCTTCTTGGTCACCACTCTAACCAAAGCCTTTCTCTATCAATTGCTCAGTTTGGCCAGGCGGCCAGCTCTAGGAAGAGTCCTGGTTGTTCCAAACATCTTCCATTATGGATAATGAAGACTACATTATTCTGTGAACCTTCAATGCAGCAGATTTTTTTTTTCTGAACTCTTCCCCAGATGTGTGGTTTCTGGTTCTGTTTCTGAGCTCTACAGGCAGTTCTTTTGACCTCAGGGCTTGGTTTTTGCTCTGATATGCATTTTCAGCTGTTAGACCTTTTATTAAGACGTGTGTGCCTTTCCAAATCATACCCATTCAATTGAATTTACCACAGGTTAACTCCACTCGAAGTGCAGTAACATCTACAAGCAATATGAATGCTCCTGAGCTAAATTTCAACTGTCCCAGATAAGGGTTTGAATACTTATGCAATGGAATCATTTAAGTTTTTTATGTTTAATAAATTTGCAAAGATGTTAAAAACCTGTTATTTGCTTCGTCATTATGGTTTGTGGAGTGTAGATTGTTGTGGGGAAAAAAAGTAATTTAAAGCGGTTTAACATAAGGCTGCAACATAAAACGTGAAAAAAATGAAGGTTTTTGAATACTTCTGCAAGGCACTGTACATATATACATGCACATATACATACCTATTTTAATAATGGTCACAAATTATTAAAATGGGCATCTGGACAAGATGATATTTTTGGTGTAATAATTCAAATATAATGAATTTTCTTTTTTTCTAATTAAACAACAACAAATTATTATTATTATTATTATTATTATTATTACTGAGGTGAAATTAGGACCTGGATATTTCTTTGTAAAATTCAGCATTAAAATGAAAAAAATAAATAAATATTTTATGAATATGGTTTTGACTGACCTGAAAGACAATGACGAAAGCTAATCGGGCTGCCAGAATTGCCCAGAATTCTCTTGAGAAATCGTATGGCGTGTCAGACCACGGAGGATCCCTGTAATCTTTATATCTAGGAAACGTGTAAACATTATGAATATAATACACAGTCATACACCACATTAGAAAAATCAGCCAGACACACAAAAGAAAGACTCTTTAGAGCAAAACAAACCAAGTACCTGCAAACCTCCACTTTGTATCCCAGGTGCATTTGCTCCATGGGTTCTGTGCCAGGCTGGAAGTGACTAACATTGAAGTATGAAAGGGTGTGATTGACAAAGCCATGAAGAGTCCCGTCTGGACTGTACATGTACTGATAGACCAGACGTGGGATGAAGTCAGAGGTGAATGAGATCACAAACGCCTGAAGAGTGACATAGGAGGATTAGCTCTCGCCGAAACTTGGTAATGCATTTGTTAGGGTGTTCTGGGTGTTTGCTAACCGGCCCTGTGTTTATGATATTCTGATTACTAGTACAGGTTTGAGTCTCACATTCAATGGCTATGAGATTTCTTTCACCTGTTTTATCAGCCAACAGCTGAAATTGAAGCTCATGTTCATAGCACAAATTATGCAGAGTGAGTTATTCACCAAGGATTATTGCTTACTTTTGAAAAACATACAGTAAATCTGAGCAGGAACAATATTAGTAGTGATGGTTGCCACTAATAATCACTTTCACTGCTCGGCAGTATCGACTTAATTGTATAGTATATATAACATGTACATCACAGTAAAGCAGGTACAACACTTATTTGTTTCAGAACAAACATGTAAATGAAAAACCTACATTAACAATGACGGCCACTTTACTGAGTCCTCTGAGAAGAGTGTACCAGATTCCTGGAGACAAAGAAACAGAAATAAAGAGACATTAGATTACTCATATTTGTATTTTAAATGTAGTTATACTTAAAGTCAGGCTGGGTAAAGCTGAATGTCATCTCTTAACTATCATAAAAGTGAATAAAATACACTTTATTTTCGTTAAGCAAAATATAATCTAAAAAAAAAAAATATATATATATATATATATATATATATATATATATATATATATATATATATATATATATATATATATATATATATATATATAATTATACTCTTTAATCAAAAATAAAAGAAAAATGTTTAAGCTAAATATCCTTTCCTTCTTTTGATATAACCACATTCTTGACAGTATTTTTTAAAAAGCTGTGTGTAATCATGTGCAGCTCAGTCTTGCTGATAGCTGTAGATTTTTAAATTCAGTTTATTGCAATGAAAACATGCATCTGCCCTTTTCTCAAAAATCAAGACATTTTAAAAGTTTCTGTATAAATAAACAAATACCTTTTGACTTGACACACTTTGACCTACACTGACCCCAGAGCAGGGCATGTTGTTACAACACAATACGAGTTTACAGAATAAATACAAATATAGACATCAATAATTTACTAACAGTGATTAACTTTTGGGGCAAATTGTTACATGTGACAGCTTGCACTGATATCTGTTATCAATATGCACTGACCTGACAAAGATCAAAACTTTAGTTAAAATCTCTCTTTATCGTTATAGTTATATCATATTTTTGCCTGAATGACTGCCAGTGTTCGTTTCTAGTGTTGCTTTATCCAACGGCTATTATATATTTTTTAACATAAAAAAAAAAAAAAAAAATGTTGTTGAATTTCAGTTTGGAGAACAAAATTCACACACCAAAAAACTGTTTTAAACCAACATAACCACTGCTAGAAAAACATCAAAAAAAAAAAAAAAAACCCCAAAAAAAAAAAACCCTATAGTAACTGAGATAGCCCTGTGATGGACTGGCCACTCATTCATCCAGAGTATTTTCCTGCCTACAGCCTGAGACGCTGGAGCAGACCTCACAACAACATGCTCTGCCTCCTAGAAACAAACATTTCAAACAACCTTTCAATGTCCTTTCCTGGAGATACAATAAATTATTCTGAATATAAGTTTATACAAGAAATAAATCATGATGAAATGCAAAGATCACTTCAAAGTGACATCAGGCCTTTGTATTTAAAAGGTCAAATCACTAATAGAAATGAACTTTTTTCATTTCTCCTTAATTTGATTTCCAGAGGATTTTTTTCCCTTTATAAGGGCAACTTGTTGTCTAACCTTATTAAACGTATTTGTCAACTTTTATATCTAATATTTAAATGGAATCAATAAATTCAGTTAGAATAAGACGGCACTATAGGGCTGTAACCAAACAAATCATATGCCTTTACACTGCGGAAGAGGCACAGAGCATGCCTAAAGTGACAATTGTATAAATAATGTTAAGAAATTAATGTTTTCAATACAAAACTGTGAATAAACTGAAACAATACTTTTACGTTTGAAATGATCCATTCATGACTGATTCATCCAGGTTCAAAGCAAGTAACTTTTTATGAATGAGTCACTGAATTGTTCTCTCAACTAATTAAAAAAACCCACAATTGATTCACTAATGAACTTCAGTTGCTTGTGGAGATGCATAATGCATCGGCTATTTTCATTGATGAATCGTCACTTAATATTAATTAAAAAGACACTTAACATTTATTCAGCTGCTATATAAAATCACTTTTTGTAATTGGGCTAATATTTGGAAAAACAGCATTCTAGTTCATGTGATATTGCTTAACTATATCACGGGTTATACAAAGGTCCTATTTAAAAAAATTAACTTAGCTGGGGGCATTTTTTTTTCTTAAATATCCTAAATTTATATTAATATATACATTTTAGTATAATATTAGTAAATATTAGTATATATAATTTGTAGTGTCTTACTTTGCATTCAACTTGTACATTTTATCAGTTCATGCTTTCCCTGGGAATCGAACCCATGACCTTTGCATTGTTAGTTCCATGCTCTTATCGTTTGAGCTACAGAAATGCTATAGTTATGTGTATAAACATTACATTACATCTCAATAAAGATCATTTAATGTTCTGAAAATCAGTGTGTAGATACCGACCAATGTCCTTTGCTCTTGCAGCAATCGGCCTTCTTAATTCTGTGACAAACTTTTTGGCATCAAGACGGATCTCAATGATGTTATTCAGTAGAGCAAAGAGAGGAGCCAGCGGAAAGGAGGCCACAAACAAGGTCACCATCCCGAACTGAATGACTACATAAGAAAAAGAAACAAAAACACAAAACTTCCATAGAAGGTTCCACTGAAGCACAATCACAGAATTACTGAGAACATTTTATCACATCAAATACATCAGACATTGGTATGCTGGGAAACTTGGCCTTAGGACGTTAAAAATCAAAAACACAAATCGCTACAGAGTAATTCACAAGATTATTCACAAGTCTTTTTTATGTGATTTTTAGCTGATGCTCCTTAATGTTACTAGTTTAGGGTCTCTGGAGGAGATTGACAGAGGGAGATAGAAGGATAGAAGATAGAAGGGGTGGGATGTTATTAATGAATTCAAGCCAGAACTAAAGCTCATAATCTCACGCTGCCCTGCCAGCCCCCCTTTGGACCCATAATGCCTCTCTCTTAGCAGAAGTCCATCCCACGCTGTAGCTGAGATGAGGCGAGATGAGAGGAGGGGCGGTAACACACCAGCTCCACGTATAATACTGCAGATCCTTCACAGAACGGACGTGTGTTTACCCTGTTTACCGTACAAGCCGTCTAGGGCCTTGAATTACTCACATATAATAGTGCTTTGAACAGATGAGGTGTATAAATCGGTCTACTGTCTACTATCTGTGTTTAGACATTTCAATCAGTATTTGTGGACAGTGTGAATTTAATAATTCATAATCTAAATTTGTAATTACAATACATATTTAATGATACCGTGTTCCTACATGAGTGCAGAAAACAGAGCCAGCAGGACCAGGAGAGAATACAAACAAATGTTTATACGTCTGTACGTGTGTGTGGGCGCGTAGTGTGTAGTGACTCACTCATTTCCATGTACTCTGGGTTGAGTCCGACAAAGGGCCCAAGGAAGTGGTCCTTCTCGTGACGATGAAGCGTTTTGTTCAGCTCTTCCTGGTGCTTTTTGTCTATCTTGCGTTGTCGGAGCATTTTCTTCAGTTTCCTGTGGCACAGATACATTAATAATCACTGTGGATTTTGCATATAACTAACCGGGAGAATTCAAGCATATCTATTACATGATGTGCTTATTTACATCGGAATGGCCATCATTCACAATGTTGTTGTGGGCCGCCCATCCGTGTTTATTTATTCAATATTTTGGCTAATTGGATTTACCTAAATTAGATATCTGTATTTTTTGCCTTTTGACAACATACATGGTGTATACATACACACACTCTCTATTTACTTAATGAGAGCATAACTACACATAACACTACATAACTGCACATAAACTATATTGACTTGATTTTTATGTATTTGCTCTGAAATTGCTTTTTTTTTTTTCAATTAGAGAAACAATTATTTCAACTGAGCAGCAAGTAGATTGAAAATAATGCAAATTGAAGTTAAATTAAGGAATAGTTGACCCAAAAATGAAAATTCTGTCACATTTACTCATATTTTTAAGAATGTTGGTGACCAAAGGTCATTCTTCAAAATATCTTCTTTGACAAAAGAAGAAACTTACACAGTTTTGAAACATCATGAGGGTGAGTAAAGTAAATGTTGAATTTTCATTTTTTGGTGGACTATTCTTTCAAGGAATTTTCCTACTTTTTCTCATTAAAAAATGACACCACTAAGAACAATATTTAAATATTTACATTTATATGCACTGATTTAATGATAGTTAGTAACAAACATCAAAAACTCATGGGAATGAAACCATGCTTTCACAACTCTGATTAATTTATCAATGAAACAACCACTAATTACGTGTTTATAATTATACTTAATAATATAAACTATTAATGACTAGCTTAAATAAAATATTAAATCCCAATACATTAAATACCTGTAAAGTGAACCTCTGTGTCTCTGTGTCTCTACAGAAATACAGTCATATAGAATCAAAGATTAAATAGATAATAAATAATGTTAATTGGGTAAAGAGATGAAATGGAACAGAAAATAAAATAAATATATTATACAAATATTACACAAAATAAGACATATCAGTGAGTGGATTTAAAAACTTTGGGATGAGATAAATTTTATTTTATTGTATAATATATATATATATATATATATATATATACATATATATATATATATTCGGTAATACTTTACTTAAAGCCTTTATGTATAATGCATTATAAAGGGTTATAAAATTTTATAGCACATTATAATTATTCATAATGTGCGTTGTAATACATTATATCTTGTTGTAAATAATTATAACCAAATTTAAAATGCATACTGCAACAATAATCTTATAACCGTTATAATGTATTAACTGTGGTTACAATTTTTAATGAGATTGTACAATGCATTATAAGGTGCAAGGCATAATTAATCTATTAAAACTACTTTTATAATTCATTATATATAAAGGCTTTAAGTAAAGTGTTACCATATATTCTTTTAGCATATATTAATAATACATTATTTGAACTTCACATCACAGGCACAATGTAGCCTATCTATCTCATGGCATTCCGGACATCAATATTTTAATAAAAAAATGAAATCACTGTTTGGCCAGCTAAGAATCTGCTATAGAAATAAAGGTTAGGACCATGATTTTTTGGTAGTACCGCACTTCATGAGTTGCTTTTGGGATCTGAAGGAGCGTTTGGACCCAGAAACTTTGACATGTGACCTCAGATATAACTGAATTCTGCACATTTTCCCCAAAAATCAGGTCAGAAAATGTGGAAAAAGTTTGCAGATTCTGTTTGGACCTGCTCATGTATTTCTTTTGCCATGAACTACTTTCAGAGGCATTTGCCTGAGATGTGCTTACAATCCAGTATATTTGCATTTGTCCGAGAGAAACATAATATGTATTTGCAAGCAAGACACAAAAAAGGTCAGCAAGGTCAGTTCATGAAGAAAAAAAAAAAACAAAAAAAAGGATCATGGCAGGTATTTACAACACTCTCGTCAAAGTACAATTATTCCCTAAAGCAATCATGTCTACAAATGTACACCACACCTATAATGCATAGTGGGAATTTATCAGATTTCCTCCATCTACAAATGTGTTTGCTACTCACGGAATGCCTATCTCAAACAGGTTATTCTGGATGAGCTGTTTGCCAAGCATGGTGATGCAGAGCTGAATGCACAATTCCATCAGACAGCCGGCATGGGCACACTGCAGGGTGAAACAGAGAGAGATTTCAGTCAGTTACTATGGAGTTAACTGGCTACACACCTCCGAAAGTGTTAGTCATCAGGAGTGAGGTAACTAGGACAATCTGTCAAGTTATTTTTCATATGATGATGTGGTTACAAGACTCCAAGAGTATGTACACCAGTTGCTCAATGAGATTGGTCATTTATTTTTGTGAAATCAATTATAGGGTTTATGCCTCCCAACCAGTACCAGCCACCAATGACACACACATAAAAGGAGGAAGCTGAATACTAGATATATACCTCTTCCATCCGGTAAGACCCCATAACGTAGATATATTTGCCAGGACGTCCAATGATTCTGGAGGCATTAGATAGAAGAAGGTCAATAGCTGTGTTTACCAGCCACTGCACAAATGCAAGTGAAGATTCACAAAATAGACATTACAGTAAAAGTACCCTAATGGGGAGTGGGGGGATGGGGGAAGCTCTGTTCCACAACCTAGTGAGCGATATTATATTGGTCAGAAGCATACTGTATGTCACATGTATGTTGTGCTTTTAATGTGGATGTTTTAGTGTCTCCACCCAGCTTCTTCACAGTCTACTCGGCAGGACTTCCTTGGTCAATCAGGTAGACCAGCATTTTTGGCTAATGAACAGATGTGGATCCAAGCACTACTTTGTATTAACCAGCATGGAGGGTTACAGAAATTCAAGCTGGATTTAGCTGGTCTTTATGAAAGCTTGTTTCTGCCACCGGTTAAAAAAAATAAATTAATTAAGGCAAGGCAAGACAAGGCAATTTATTTCTAAAGCACGATTAAAAACAACAAGTTGACCAATGTGCTGTACAGATTCTAAAAATATGGATAAGCAAACAATTTATACACATCACTTACACAGCACAGAGCATTAGACCATTCAGGTAATTAAGGTAATTGCGACTTTTTATCTCACAGTTCTGAATTTTTCTTGTAATTCTGAGTTTATATCTCACAATATTGACTTTTTTCTCAGAATTGTGAGATAATAAGTTGCATTTACCATTTACTTTTTTATTTACATGGTAGAAACAAACAAAAAAATCTGAATTGCAAGATGTAAACTCAGAATTCACAGAAAAAAGTACGAACTGCAAAATGTAAATTCAGAATTCAGACAAAAAAAAAAGTAAAAATTGCGAGATGTAAACTCACACTTGCTAGAAAGAAAGTCAGAATTGTGAAACTTGTTTCCATATGTTTTCCAGCAAGGACGGTACCTAATTTATACTATGACGATACCTAATTTTGCCCAAATTCTGAAGGTGTGTTCACACTGGCAGCCATATGCAGTGACAAAGCCACAAGCCATCATTCACTTTTAGTGAGCGATAAAAACTTCAGGTGACAATTTGTTAATGAAGCGACAAAGTTGAGCGGAGCAAGACTAGTGACAAGATGTGGGGACTACCAAAGAGAGTGAAGATGGAATCACTGCCTCATACAATTGGATACCAGTGAAGAGTAGGAATGCCAACTAGAAACCAAGAATGCAGTGACTCACTGTAACTGCACCATAAAAGAGCATCGATGTGATTTGTCAGTGGAAGTCTGCAGTGGTAAGTGTATGCTTAAAACATTGTTTCTATTGTTTAGAGTATTATGTGTTGCTAGAAATTACAGCAGTCGTTTGTGTTGATCTGTATTAATTGCGGTTGTATTGTAGGGCGGCAGCAGTCCTGCAGTATTTTTGCCAGCCTTTGACATTATATGCTTTGTATTGTTAATCTAAAAGGCGTTAACTATTTTTACTTAATTGCTAGTAACTCACGCACTCAAATTATCCTTAACATGTGAAGCCCTCCTTGTTCAAAGACCTAACTTATGTAATGATCTGCAAGTGTACCTGTGCACGTCCAATGAAAAAGGACTCTAGCAAGGCACTAATTTCTACCTTTAATTCTCTTTTATGTGTTGCATGTTGTTTACCATGCGTACAACCTTCCTTTAGACACAAAAGACAATGCAATATGACAAATCTGTCAGCTCTTTGCCGCTTACTCATCAAATCAAACAGTCAGGAGTAAACAAATCAGACAGCTCTCAATAATCCCTCATGCAATTTCATGCAATTACTAAGACAAAATTTTATTGTTTGTTATATATCGTCCTCCACATGAGCCGGGAAACTTTTCAGAAGACCTGGATGTGCTATTATCTTCCTACCCTGAAGAGGGCATCCCAGCTGTGGTTCTTGGTTAATTAAACATTCACCCGTATAAGCCTCATGCTGTGTCCTTCTAAGCTCTCCTAGCCTTGTTTGACCTCAACAATTTACCAACTTACAAATCAGCAAACCTACTGGGCCTCATTTACATAAGTAACTGTACCACAGACAACGTCCTTGTTACTCCATTGGACATTTGTGATTTCCACCTTGCCTGCTGCACACTCTTTGCTGGTTTTCTTCTAACATAACCTCCACTCCCTCATACTTGTTTCTATGCTCGCCCACCTCTGTTCACCCAGCTAAAAGCTCCTCCTCTCTTATGTAAATAACACATTTAATTCCACTTGAACATCTTGTCTAGACAGCATCTGTCCTCTCTCTTTCCAGGCCTGTTTGCGCAAAATGCCCACTAACCCCTGAAGATCTGATGTTCTTCGTGAAATCAAACTTGAGAAAGAAAATGGCACCAACTGAAGGTTCCTGGTGAAATGAGTAGCATAAGTCAGTTCAAATCTGACACTCAAAAACAGAAATTAATCAGAGACCTTGTCACTGAAGCCCTGCAGTTGGCAAAAGCTGCCTCTAGATTAGTTGTCTTCATTCTGTTGGAAGTATAAATCACCAGATCCTACTATTTATAAGGTATCTGAGAAGTGAGCAGCATTTAGATCACATAAACTATCCATGGGATACCCCAGGGTTCAGTATTTGGCCCCTTACTCTTTTCAGTAAACACAACAATCACTGGGACCTATCTAGGGCTGCAACAAATGATTATTTTGATAGTCGATTAATCTAATGATTATTAGAACGATTAATCGACTAATCACAGATTATTTCACTGATTAATCAATAGAATTTGATTGATTATTCAGCTCTTGCAATTAGTTAAAATACTGTTATATATATTCTAACAAATAAATAAAAGGTAGACTAATCACTTCAGCTTTTGGAAATCATATTATGTAATTACAATTATTATACAATTAATTTATACAAATAAATATATTTGGCACACAAAATGAGATGACACAGAGAAACCTTCTTATTTACCATTTAATCACTATATGAAAAAGTAACTGAATGACACATCATTCTGCCTAACATCTCCTTTTGTAAGTATATAATATGGATAAGAAACAAAATAAAGGTAAGTGATGTGTTATTTTTGGATAAACAATTTTATTCACAATATACACTACCAATCAAACATTTTTGAACAGTAACATTTTTGTTGTTTTTTTAAAGAAGTCTCTTCTGCTCATCAAGCTTGCATGTATTTGATCCAAAGTACAGCAAAAACAGTAAAATTTTGAAAGATTTTTACTATTTCAAATAATCGGTTTTTATTTGAATATATTTTAAAATGTCATTTATTCCTGTGATTTCAAAGCTGAATTTTTAGCATCATTACTCCAGTCACATGATCCCTCAGAAATCATTCTAATATTCTGATTTGATGCTCAAAAAACATTAATTATTATTATTATTATTATTATTATTATTATTATTATTATGTTAAAAACAGCTGAACAGAATTTTTTTCAGGTTTCTTTGATTAATAGAAAGTTCAGAAGAACAGCATTTATCTGAAATAGAAATCTTTTGTAACATTATAAATGTCTTTGTCAATTTAAAGCATCCTTGCTAAATAAAAGTATTCATTTCTATAATTTTGAATGGTATAGTGTATAATGTTAAAAAAGCTTTTTATTTCAGATAAATGCTGATCTCTGGATCTTTGTATTCATCAAATAATCCTGAAAAAAATACTCAGTTGTTTTAAATAATAATAATAAGAATAATAATAATGTTTCTTGAGCAGTAAATCAGCATATTAGAATGATTTCTGAAGGATGATGTGACACTGAAGACTGGAGTAATGATGCTGAAAATTCAGCTTTGATCACAAGAATAAATTACAGTTTTAAATATATTCAAATAGAACGCAGTTATTTTTAATCGTAAAAATATTTCACAATATTAGTGCTTTTGCTGTATTTTGGATCAAATAAATGCAGGCTTGGTGAACAGAAGAGACTTATTTAAAAAAAAATTAAATAAATAAATAAAAAAAAACATTAAAAAACGACCGGTCTGTGCAAGAAACTGAACAGTATTTATATCGTTTTTTTTTTTTTTTACCTCTGATCCACCGCAATGTCCAACTGTCCTGAGCGCGTTCACAACAGCTGGCGTATTCTTCTTCTTCCTTTACAGCGGATCGCAGACTTATAAGTGCATTACCGCCACCTATCTCTCAAATGGACCATTGACACTCTTTCTACAATCTCAATTAGGAGTGTCAATGGTCCATTTGACAGATAGGTGGCGGTAATGCACTTATAAGTCAGCGATCCGCCGTAAAGCAAGAAGAAGAAGAAGAAGAAGAAGAAGAAGAAGAAGAAGACCGTCATGCGCCAGCTGTTGTGAACACGCTCAGGACAGTCGGACATTGCGGTGGATCAGAGGTAAAAAAACGATATAAATACTGTTCAGTTTCTTACTGTATCTGTTCTGTCTAATACTGTTCTGTCTTTAGACCTCAATGTATTGTCACGAGCCGCAGGGTTTAATTTGGTTTTGTCTGTGTATGTTTTTTTTGACTCTCAAAGCCATGAGTTCCATTGACTGCCATTATATGACTGACAGACTGCAACGGTTTGAGTTAAAAATCTTCATTTGTGTTCTACTAAAGAAACAAAGTCACCTACATCTTGGATGCCATGGGGGTAAGCAGATAAACATCAAATTTTAATTTTTGGGTGAACTATCACTTTAAACCTGTGCAATTGATCCAGAGTGTGGTGACATTAAGACTACCCACACTGCTCCTAATGCACCACAACTACTCCTGGTCTCTATTATTTTACCCCAGAATTATTAGCTTAGCAACACGTTAACATCAAAATCAGTCATGTTTTTCATGTGAGGAGGACACTATCTGTAGGGAGCAGCTGTCTATACTGTACTTTGTTCCAAATCAGTCACTTAGACAGCATAGCAGCTCACAAGGTTTGGAAACAGAGCTTGTCACTAACAAATAGAAATCCTATTGTAGATTTGTTATTAACCAAGTATCTGATACCATTCAGTTTCTGAGTGACTCATTGGTACCAATACTCTCACCTGCCTCTGAAGAATGCCAGGTACACAATAGGGGTAAATGCATTTGCGAACTTCAATACGAATGTCTTGAAGATCAGCCTCTCCTCAAAACTCTTGTCAGTTTTTGGCACCTCTGATGGGTGGAAAACAACAGAAAGTTCTCTAAGCATAATGTTTTGCAACACAGCTGAAAAACTAAATGTCTTTAAAACAATTACCAGACGTACCCATAACAGTGAGCCAACGTGCAATTGCTCCATATACCTCATCCATTATGATAATGATAATGAGGTTGATGATAGCGGCAGTGGTTTTAACAGTGGCCCGTATATTAGTGCGGAATGTGGGAGTGGAACTCATGTGCAGGGCAGTCATAATGGAGACCCTGTATAGCACCACACCAAATACGATGGCCAAGGTCACAAAGATCTGCATTGAGCACACAAATGCACACAATAAGAAAAGTGACTGTAATTGTAATCAAATAATTTAGACACAAATTGGATACAGCATTATGCAAAAGATAACATTATTGGTTCCAATGCAATTATAGAAAGCCAGAACTAAGTCAGCATGACTACTTTATTATGCAACTGAAATTGTCTGATAATAGAGGGATAATGTGAGCAGTATTTGTCTGCTCATGTGATTTCAAAATAAAATAAATTGCCTTGTTGTTGAAAAAAAAAGAAGTACATTGAACTACTAAAAACATTCTGAGAGTTAAATTCCTTTCATTTATTGTTATATTAAAAAACCTATGTACATCACAGCCTTAAAAATGGAATAAATTGTATCTTACCAAAAAAATCATCATGACGATAATAGTCATGTATGCTGGCATTCTGTCTCTACATGTCAGCTTCACATTTCCTACCTAGAAAAAGATATGAATTGTCAAATGTGAGATCAGAACATATAATCCAGACACAACCTAACACTTACATCTTGCAAAAGAAACTTGGTCAAAAATCAGATGTGTAGACTCAGGCCTCCAGCATGCTTTGGCCTCCAAAGGGACAGAGAAGGTCAAGCCAAGCAGAGCAAAATCAAGCCCCTAGACATGCCTCACAGCTGTGCTGCAACTGGGTCAACATCTACTGAGTGTAATACGTAATACCCAATAATCCAGACATCCTTATGACAGCAAGGATGGCATGCATAAGTCAACAGACAAAAATACTGCTAGAATCAGCATTGCCTGTGTTGTGCCAGACACTACAAATAAAGCCAAAATTATTTATCAGCATATGGTCTGGTCCACATTGTAGATTATTCTAGCCAAGAACAACCCACTTGAACAAGAAGGAGCCTACTAATCAACATGTAAAATGACAAACAACAGTTCAGTATTTCATGTGGCAGTACTGGCAGTCAAAAGTTAGGAATAATTATGTTTTTTTTTTTCTCAAAGTCCCATATGCTCACTAAGGCTATATTTATTTGGTGGAAAAAGACAGTACAAACAGTGATATTGTGAAACATTAGTAAAAATTATTAAAATTTTGAATTTCAGTATATTTTTAAATATAATTTATTCCTTTGAAAGCACAACTGATTTTCAGCACTCATAACTCCTTCAGTGTCACATGATCCTTCAGAAATCATTCTAATACGCTGATTTGTTGCTCAAGAAACATTTCATAATATTATCAATGTTGAAAACAGTTTTTGCTGCTTAATATTTTTGTAGAAACCATGATACACTCTTATTTAAAAAGTTCAGGGTAAAATTAAAGAAAAGAGTGAAAAATACTTTTTAAATAACTTTTATTCAGCAATGATGCATTAATTTCAACAGAAGTGACAGTAAAGACATTTATAATGTTACAAAAAAATCTATTTCAAATAAATCCTGTTTTACTCTCTTTTCATCAAAGAATCCTAAAAAAAAAAAAAAAAATCAGTTTTCCAAAAAAAAAAAAAAAAAAAAAATTAAGCAGCAAAAAACTTTTTCAACACAGATAATAAGAACAAAGGTTTTCAACATAAGAACCATCATTTATGAATAATAATTAAGCACCAAATCAGCATATTACATTGCTTTATGAAGGATCATGTGACACAGTAAAGACTGGAGTAATGGTTGAGGAAAATTCATTACATTTAATTAATTATATTTTAAAATATATTAAAATATAATACAATACAATACAATATAATTTAACTACAAAATCTGAAATATATTACTTTAAATCCTAACTGTCATAACAATGTAGAGAAAAATTGTCTTCACATCTTAAATGTGTTTTTAATACATAATTGTGCTAGCTGTGTTGTAAACGTTTTTTTTTTTTTTTTTTCCATTTTGAAAATATTAATCATCCTGACTTCCAGAAATTCTGTAAATCCCACTGACAATTCTGTTTGCAATATACAGCAGATGGTCAGTGAATGGTGAGTTTGTGAGTTTTTCATCTGAAGCTTGGATTCATAAAGACCTACCTTTGGGGACTGCTCTTTCTTCAAGGACTTCTTCATGACATGGAACTCGTACTCTGCTCTCGGTTGACTCTGGGAAAAACAGAGAAAGCAATTCCCAACATATACAGGTCTTAAACCAGTTTAAAAGTGAAAAACAGCAGAAAGAGATAATTGATTATGGAGGCAAAAGCAGCCATGTGCGTGATCAGTGAACAGAACAGAAATTCTGGTAATAGCAACACAGTGACATTTAGTGAAAGTATAATCCTTAAAACCAAAAGCTCTCAGCACCACAAATACATATTCCTTTCCACATTCAGCAGTTTTTGGTTTTATTAGTTCCTTCTGTTTATATTATCCACATAAACAGTGGCAAGCCTGGAAAGACTGTGACTGCCGAAAGGAAAGTGAGCAGCTTTTGACCTGTAAGGCCGGAGGAAGAGAGAACAGAAATCTCCCAGACCTCCACAGCAACAAACCGATAGATAGATAAGTGCTGGTGGAATACTTTACACAAGCAAGAATGTGACGACGATGCTTGAAGACGGCTTTTAAGATAATATGAAGAATATGTTAGTACTAAAATGCAACTGTAAGGTTAGGAAGGAAATAAATTTAGTTAATACTGTGAATGAACCGATTCCAAACCTTTTGTTTCCCCTATACAAAACAGGACAAAAAACAAACAATGAAAAAACAGTTTGATTTCATGGCACGAATCACTTAAAAAAGACATCTTTAATTCTTTACACCCAAGCCTCAGGATAGTACAAGTCTATACAAGAAAGTAATGGAGCACGCCTACAAAACATACATAAACCCATATAATTATCTTATCAACATGTACATCAAATTTCTTATATTGACACTTTTCTTGGTCAACATGGGTGTGTGTGACTAACCTCAGTGTCTTCAAAGCTGGTCAGGTCCCAGATGTAATTGAGCCTCATTTGCCTTCTCTTCCAGTGCTCCATAAACATGGTGGCTGTGTGATACAGAGCGATAACCTTCACTAACAAACCCACATTTATAAATATTGATCAGCTCATCACCGATCAGGGCAATTTCTCAGTTAATATAGCTACAAATGAACCCTGTACTTTCTCAGGGGCTTTAAAAAAATAAATAAATAAATCAAACTTTGGAAATCACTAATACGTCAATGTTTTCTCTACAGAACCATGGAAGGTTCTCCTGTAACATCAGGCTGTAAAAGTTTTTAAGAACCTATATTTTAATGCATTTTGTTTTAAGCATTTGAGCCCAATTCACAATTTTAGCTTATGTGTGAACCCCTTTAAAGAGAACTAAACTGAAACCAGTTGAGGAAGGGTTCTGAACACAGTTCACTTAAGGTCAGTGTGAATGGAAAGTGGATTTAGAACTGATCACAACCAAAGTGAACCAGAAATAGATCTTAGTCCAGTTTCAACGTCAGCAGTATGACTGCAAAAAGAAATCTTTTTCAATATTCTTTCATTTTCATAGTTGGTAACCATCGAAAGTTCTGCTATAGCATAAGGCTGTAAAACTTTTTGGGAACTTGTCTTTTAAATGTGTTTTCACACAGTTTGTTTTGTGTTTGAGTCTAGTTCACAATATCGGCTTATGTGTGAACGCTCACAACAACCTCAGATCCATTTAAAAGAGAACTGAAACCAACTAAAGAAGTGTTACCAATATAGTTCACATTAGATCAGTGTGAATGGATGGTAGATTGAGAACCGATCACAACCAAAGTGAACCAGAAAGAGATCTGAGTCTGAATGCAGTCTGAATACAAAAATAACTATTTTTCAATATTCTTTCATTCATTTCCATACATTGTAACTTTGGAAATCACTAATACATAGGTGTTTTTCTTAAGAACCATGAAAGGTTCTCCTATAAAATTTGTCTGTAAAACTTTTTCGGGAACCTATTTTAATGGTGTTTTCACATTTGGTTCATTTGAAGCTTATATGTGAATGCTCATAACAACCTCAGACCACTTTAAAGAGAATTAAACTGAAACCAAGTGTTCTGAATACAGTGTGAATGGAAAGTGGATCGAGAACCAATCACAACAAAAGTGAACCAAAAAGAGATTTGAGCCCACTTTCAAGCTCAGTAGTACAGATGCAAACAGAACTGGGTTCTTTTTCCACCTGATTCACTTTCTGGTTCACTTAAAAAGGGCTTTGATTCTTTGATTCTTTTAAAGAGGACTGAAGTTAGCAAGTAGCTTTGTCATAGGGTGTCATTTTTCATTCCAAAGCCTGTAACTGTAGGGGATCAAAACAGGAAAGGCAAATTTAGTGCTTTAGCCAAAATAATCAGCTTTTTAAGAAGCTCAGCATTTGAGGGGGGTGAGTACGGGGGAATTAAAGAGAAGTGTAAAACCAGGGCACAAATCTCTTCAACATTTCTCAGAACAAGTCTGTCCTCAATATGTACAGACACAACAGTTGGTGTACAGCAGCAACAAAGCGTGCGGGTGAACATGAAAGGAGAACAGAGCTGCTGACCCCATAGTGCCATAAAGATGGCGAAGAAGACGGTGGCCGCATTGTCGAACAGGTGGCTGGCCCTAGCCGTGCCGCAAGCCGTGACCAGTTTCCAGTAGCTGCAGGCTCGGTCACACATTGGGCACATGGTGATATTGTTTCTCTCGTCGCAGACCTCCATACTGAGTATACAAAGAACAAAACCTGATTTCAGAAATACATCATATCTCCATCATATCTCTTATTAGCTTTTATTATTTCTGAAAGAAAATGCATTTATTCTGTATTCAGCATTTGTTCCAAAACATAGTGAGTTGCTTTGATGTCTAGATGTGATGGCTAATATGAAGTGTTCTACCAAGGCAGCAACTACAATGCACAAATAGTGAAATTCGCATGAAATGCATATGAAGCTGTGCACTCATGCTTTAGCATGTTGCTATACTAACTACTACCAATAATTATGTTAAATGTAATGAGAAAATGTCAAAATAAATTACAAATGAAACACTAAAAAAAAAATTAAATAAAAAATTTGGCAGCTCAACATTGTATTTGATTACAAATTCACAGTGTTATTTAATTATAACCCCTGGGGGTTTGTGAGGAAATTGCAGGGAGTTCAATTAATAGCTAATAATTAAATCAAATGTAAGATTAAAACAAATAAATGGCTGTTATTATCAAATTAAAGGCTGCAATTTAATTAAATAAATAAATAATCTGTTGCACTGCCTGTTTCAGAGTGAAAAGCAGAACTGTTACAGATTACAGTTTTTGTTTTATAGCATCAAAACACCTCAATTAACAGTAAATGCTGCTTCTCACAAACTCCATCTCTGTATGTGGAGTGAATTTAATGTGCATTTTTTGCACAATTTCCATTTCTGTGGACAGAAGTTTACAGCAATTCTGTAAATTTTCTGCAAAACTTAAAGCTTGTAGTCTGACTTATTCAGCATATTCTGCTGGCTACTCTTTGAAACATACTTCACATCAGTACTGCCCCTATAATGCTTCAATTTTTTCGTAGGTAGGCAACGCTCTAGGTTTTGGAACAGCTTGTTTTCAGCAGTGGCATCTGTGGAATTAATGTATGTCGTTGCGAGACGGCCAGCGAACACTGAGTCACTCTCATTATACACGACATTACAGTCCATTACAGTCGCACCATTTCGAACCCACTCTGAACTCCCTAATTACCACACGCTTCAACATCCATCCGTTTTTCTTGCAAAGTGCAGCAGTGATTACTTTCGTAAATGGCTAGGCATATTCTTCGCTAAAAATCTTCCCACAAAGTTCAAAGCCATTGCGAAAGAGTTATGTATTGCTGTTAGGAGATGCTGCTGAAACTTGTTTCTTAGGGGGGAGTGAGACGGTGGAATGTGTTTGAGGTCTATGGAACAGATAAGAATGTGTCAATCAAAATTTTGTGACAAACTAATTCAACATAATTAAACACAGTAATAAGCTGATAAATTATGTATGTAACTGTCAACGGTTTAAGGAGGGGTCACATGATAGTTAGCACACTTTGCACAAAAACAATGCAAATAAACCAATCACATATATTTTATAAGGTAACCTGGGGATGTTGTCGTCCACAGTGGCACAGCCATACAGGAACACAATAACTCCCACAATTGCTGCTGGGATTAACATCTGAGTATACACACCCAGCCAGGCAAAGTACAGGCCCACTTTCTCACCAAAATACTTCCTGAGAGAGATAAAGCAGTTTCAAGTAGAGCAATGAAGACAATAAACTCAAGCAAAAGAAGTGTCAATTACTGTGTATTAAACATCAGAAAGAATACATCCTCTTCTGTAGCTTGAATGTTAATGGATTGTCAGTCTTTTAAATGTGCAATGAAAGGTTATGGCAACAAAAAAATAATTTCTATTCAATTCTAAAACTATCATGTTATGTAATGAAATAAGTAAAAAGAACATTTTAATTACAGCTTACTCTTATTATTTCTTGTTCCAAACAGTTTAAATATACATTCATTAAAGATAAGCAACTTGACACTTAGTAATGTCCTCCTGCAGGGCCCTCTCCATGACATCATTTCCTGTTTTAGGTTTTATTTTTTTCTGCATCCACATGACTTTAAAGGGGTGGTTGATTGTTTTTTTTCTAGGCTTGACTGTGTTTATGGGGTGCAGTCTAACATGTGTTCATGCTTCGTTTTTTAAAAAACACATTATTTTTCACATAATTTACCTTTAATCCACACCGCTCTGTCCCTTCTCTGATAAGCTCCTCGATTATTTCCTGTTTTTATGAAGCCCCTCCCTCAGAAATATGCGATGGGCTGAGATTGGTTAGCTGGCTCAGTGTGTTGTGATTGGCTAAACCACCTCTAGTGCGTGTCTAAACGTCCCGCCCCTCAGCTCAGCAGCATGTGCTCCGGTTGTATTGTAAACAGTGGCGTCATCTATATTGCTTATCAATTTGAGCCCGTTTGAGACACAGAGGATATTAGTGAAGAGGATCACGCAGAACCTGTGCAAGCACGGCTCTTAATGGTATGTTTGTTTGTTGTTGTCTCATACTTTTAGATACTCTGTTGTTTGTAAATGCTACTGCTTCTGTTAGCTTTTAATATACGTTTTTATCCTGATTATAGTTTTAATACAGCACAGCTACCGCACGTGCGTCCATGTATAATGCTTCTCATAGCTATGTGAAAATAAGTGTATAATTGGAACAGTTTGTTGGAGCTGAGTGAGAGAGAGAGAGAGAGAGAGATGCAGAGCAGAGCGTGTGCGGAGCAGGGCGACGCGAGGAACAGTATTGAGAACCACTGCTTTAGAACATTGACTTTGAAACTTGTGAATCCATTAGAATCGTTAGAAGACAGAATCGCAATTCATATATGAATAGATTTTTACGTGCACCCCTAGTTTTCTCTTCCTCTTCTCTAAAGCAGCGCAGCATGGCCTCGCCCCTTTGCTGCGTGTTTCCAGGGGCGGGGTTTATCTGGGTTTGTGACGTAACGGACCCAGGAAGTAACTCGTTGTAGTCCCTTACCAGCCATTTTTGTAGGCATTAAATTGCCAGAATTTTAAAAGACGATATCTCCGTTTGCATTGAACTTTCAGCGCTGCAACTTTGCAGATATTGTTTATGCTCAAACAGCAACATTACTATGGAGCTTATAATATGACAAAACAATTTGAATTTAAATTGTGTAAATTTGAATTATTGACAAGTGTCATTTAACAAAACTGAATATTATGTGGCATTTAACATAGTTCTGAATTAGATTTTTTTTTTTAACTTTAATATTGAACATTTGAAATTTAACACAACTGATTTTTTTTTATAGCAGTTTTTTAATAGACGTATTGTCAAACAGCGGATTTTTTGTTCTGAATTCTTAGACTGCAAAAATCCAGTTTTTAAAAATATAGCTTCAAGTTTTCAAGATGAAGAAGAAATTCGGAACATCAAATTCAATATTTAAAATTCAAAGCACAGAAATTCAGATCGTACAGAAAGTAGGTCAGAGGTCATCCACAAGGAAGAGTAGATGATCTCCGAAAAGTCGAACAAAGCATTTACTGCGACCAGGAGGGGACATGTTCGGTTCACTTAGGCTAGTTTTGTCGTGGTCACGACATATTAGATCGAGCTCAGCCATCTTGAAGGACATCTCCATTCTCTAATTCAGGGCTATTCAACTGGCGGCCCGCGGGCCCAATCTGGCCCGCTAATCATCTTCATCTGGCCCAGAGGAAGAGTGCGCAGGTTGCACATTCACCTTGAATTGTTCTTGCACTAATTAGTTTGTCTACAAGGTGGCAACACTGGCCCGGGCCAGCCAAAAATAAAAGGGAGAGACGCAATAACAATAATCTACCGGAGACCGCAACATCAATAGATGGCAGCGTTGACAAGTGCTTATGTGAGGGAGTTATGAGTTATCCACAATTCTAATGTTAGTTTAAACAAGTTTAAAGACAGTGTTATCGGTCATAACTTCTGACACTGGACGAAGATTTTTATCAAAGCAGGAAGTATAGTTTGAAAATCTGCGCGTTTGGCTGTACTCAGGGGCATCGCTAGTGGGGGGAAAAGGGTGACAGAGTGCATAGGGCCCAGAGGTCTGGGGGGCCTGCGATCGCCTAATGGCCATCCGCGACATTCCATTCGAGTAGTGGGCCGATCGCCGAAACGAGGGAGACCTCCCTGATATTAGGCGCTGTTTTTAAATTACAGCGCATGTGAAACCGCATAAAGCAAATACTCCAAAAGTGTGAAGCAGCGCTTCCCGATGCATCCGCCAGCCGCGCGTCAAAGCAGAGCAGGATCAGTCTCCCGCACAGCGCTGAAGAACGTGCGTCGCGCTTCTGCCATGATTTATAAGAGAAACAGTGCAAGCCACTTGATCCACTCAGATGTGACACAGAATTATTATACAGTCGTGTGATATGAGAACATTAAAGGTTCTGTAGTGATGTTGGCTGAAAACAGCCACGACAATGAGGTATATTGGAAAACGCCAATAGGCTTGTCAATTCAGCACCATAGTAATTTAACTTGAAGTTATTAACACTGTACAAATAGCCTATGTGTTGCCAGAAATGTATTTATTGTAAATGTTACTGTTATTACATATTGGTGAATATTTTAATTTCATAGAAGTTATTTTGTAGTTTCCTCATGTTTAGTTTTTTTTTTTTTTAACTACAAATTTTATAGTTTATTATTACTTCTTATTTATTTTAAAAACCATTCGACCATGGTAATGAGGACCATGGTTTTACTTTTTGTGACCACCATCCTACTAATACTAGTCAGTTAAACTCTGGATACTTCTTTCTTTTTAGATGTTTAGTTCTAATGAATTTTAATTGATATAAAATGTTAACTCAATAAGGGCCTGATTAAAGATAAATATCAGTGTCTTATAATTAGGGGATTATTATTTACAAATAATAAAGTTTTAAAAAGGAGATTCACCCAAAAATGAAAATTGTCATCATTTATGCTACTCAACATCGTGTCATTGCAAACCTGTATGAATTTCTTTCTTCTGTGGAACATAATTTGAGAAATTCAAGAATTTTTTGTCCATAGAGTAGAAATCAAGGGTAACCAAAATGGTTTGGTAACATTCTACAAAATCCTCTTTTGTGTTCAACAGAAGAAAATCATTTCCTCACCCTCATGTCGTTCCAAACGATGATTTTTTTAGCAGTTAACGATTTTTTAGCAGTAACTTTCCAGCAGCTCAAAATCAATGCTTTACTGTCAAGTGCTTTTCTATGTGACAAAAATGCATTATTAAGTTTGTTGCATTTGTTGTGAATTCAGTAATATCTATTATTTCTGTCCTGTTTTATTTATTCATTTATTTACTTAAATTGAAGCATGACCCATCAAAATGTTCAAGGGGGAATTTGTGGGAACATTACGATTGCAACTCATAAGATGGATTTAGGCTAATAGAGACAACAGTAACATTATTTGTATCAATGATACTTCTTCATTAATAGTAGGCTAGTAAAAAGATGCCATTAAACACATTTAAAATATACCATCTTTATGTTGTTTCTATATTAATTTGGAAGTGTGAAAATATGACAACAAATTTATTAATGCGTTTAGTCACATTTTTTAAATTAATTACAGAATTTTTTTTTTTAATTGAATGGCAGACAGCACTAATGTTAATCTTTTATAGATGTTAATATTAGTTAATTTTACTGCTGAATATGCATTTAAATTTAATTTCCAATTTTATAGGCCCCTAGAAAAATATCAGGACGGCTCCCACCCCCTTGGCCCCCTTCAAATGTTCAATTCGTTAATCCAGCCCTCAAATGAAGTTAATTGAATAGCCCCGCTCTAATTGCACCGCGAGGAGGCGAGGAACGAGGAGTGAGGAGCCTTCCAGAGGAGCTATGAGCGGGGATACACAGTGTATCCTATGCGGAAGTCTTTTTTATCCAAAAACCTGACGCACGTGTAAATTCTCCTCCCCCTTCTCATCTGTTGTAATTATTTTAATTTATATTTTACTTTTGCAATTTAAATAAACCATACATGTCATATATTTCAACAGGGCACCTTGCTTTATTAATATTTATTTTGAATGTCTTAAAAACAAACTTTAACAACATAAGGGCAGATCCATTTTGCGCAGCTGATGACGCTCTGAAGTGACGTGAAAGGGAGCGAGGATATATCATTTCACTTGATTCAATTCCTCCATCCTCGCGTCTTTTCCGTGCATCCTTCCCTCGTGTCCTGAAGGGGTGGAGCTAAGATGCGAGGAAAGGACGCAAGGAAAGGAAACGAGGATGCACAAATAAGAACTGAGAAGCACCCATTGCCATAGTTGCAAACAACAAGGTCACATTTGATTTTACTAAAAATAAACAAAACATAACGGAAATTTAGTACATATGTTATTTGCTATTTATCATTTCATGGGACTAGCTATAGCGTAGTTTTCATGTCAGACACAGTTAACTATGACATTTTACACGAAATTGTATTTTTACTTGGCAAACCAACTCGTACACGCATGCTCTGGATTTTTTTCTTTATTTATATCTCTGTAAAAGATTTTTGATGGATCATCCAATGGGAATTTAATTACATTTTAAATGATCTTCATCATGTTTTCAACACAACCTACATGAGCTCAGTAAAATGTTTTATTGGTAGTTAATAATCTGCCCGGTAATCGGTTAAAGCTGACAAAAAGATAAAAACATTTTTTTTTTTTTTTTTTATCTCTGGCGGCGCCTGCCATGAAGAGCTGTGGAAGCGGCAGGATTTTGGGTGCACGAGCACCGCTTACGCACCGCCAGCGAAACCACCTACTTTCCTGCTATTCACAATTTGAATAAAAGTTTTAATAAATGAGTTTGTCTAAGCGCTATACAAATAAACTTGAATTTTGTCTACCTCATGTAGGAGATTTAATGTGGGTGTGGTTCGGGTCGGATAACGGGTTGGGTGTTCTGTCAATTACTGCAGGTGCGGGTGTCAAACAGGTCCCGTGCAGGACTCTGCCTCCAGATGCTATGTTGAGGGAACCACACATTTTTCTCGTGGCCACAAGTTTAATGCGTAAACAAACCTGAGTGACCAGCGACCTGGGATTATCAGAGATGGATTTATTAATATTTAATTTGGAATTAAGAGATTATGAATGAATGAATGAATTAATTAATTATTAGAAATTATTACATTATTAAATTTTTTTAACCATAGGCCTAGGCTACCGGATTGTATTGCGCACGAAGAAGACTGCATTCGAATGAAGTTTATCATGAATAAATTATATAAAGTACATATAATAAAATAAGCCTTCAAGAAAACATTTTTTATCCATCCCAAGTCCATTAACTGATCATCTTTTCCCATAATATTTGTATATTATTATTATTATTATTGGTTATATTTTTATATTCGTTGTTATGCATTTGATTTATTTTCCCTTCATTTTGATCTCTTTACTTAACGTTCTGAATAATAATAGCCTATCGTAAATGCCGACATGCCAACAAAGCTTTGATTATGCTATGACTTACGGAAATTTTTACTGGAAGTGCAGTTTAAAGGTTGAATTTAACATTTATTTAATTTTATTTCGCCTAATTAATAGACTATTAGATATATAGTGTTTCGTTGAGGAATAAATCATTTACGTAGTTTCATTTGTAAATGAAAACACAACAAGTCAAAACTTCATTGGCATAATTGTCAGGCGCTTACAATATTTGCAAAATATGGTAGCATATTAATAATACTAGCATAATTATACAGAACGTTAATTAGGTAAAGCTCTACACGAATTGAAAGGGAAATAATCATATATAACAATAAACATAAAAATATAGCCCTAACCAGTTAATATAATAATATAATTCTAATATTATTATTAGCCTATAGTTTTATAATAAAAATAATAATAATAATATACAAATATTAAATAAAAAGACACGATCAGTTAACTGGTTTACAAGACTGTGGGATGGAGAAAAATGTTTTATCCATCTCTGATAATCCCAGGTTGTTATGGTCACGCAGGTTTTACACATTAAACTCGTGGCCATGAGAAATGGATGTTGTTCCCTCAACTTCACATCGCGTGGCCACGACATAACGATTTCCTTACCTCGATAAAATGATCTCATGGCCACGACATATTATCATGCTCCCACGAGTTAATACGTCGTGGCCACGACAAAACTAGCCTAAGTGAACCGAACATGTCCTCTCCTGGTCGCAGTAAATGCTTCGTTCGGAGATCATCTAATCTTCCCTGTGGATGACCTCTGACCTACTTTCTGTATGATCTGAATTTCTGCGCTTTGAATTTTAAATATTGAATTTGATGTTCCGAATTTCTTCTTCATCTTGAAAACTTGAAGGTGTATTTTTAAAAACTGGATATTTGCAGTCAAAGAATTCAGAACAAAAAAATCCGCTGTTTGAAAATACGTCATAAAAAAAATCAATTGTGTTAAATTTCAAATGTTCATTATTCAAGTAAAAAAAATCTAATTCAGAACTATGCTAAATGCCACATAATATTCAGTTTTGTTAAATGATACTTGTCAATAATTCAAATAGTTTTGTCATATTATAAGCTCCATACATTACACACTATCGTTAAAAAAGTGAGATTGCAATCAACCACCCCTTTAAATATTAATAGTCTTCAGTGAAGCAGTTTAATATTTTTCCCTATTAAAAAAAAATAAAATAAATATATATATATATATATATATATATATATATATATATATATATATATATATATATTACAAGACTGTTCTATTACCTTGATATTTTTTACATTATTTTTGCTCATCATTGAAGAGGTCTGCTGCTCTAATGTATGAATTGCATTTTTAATGTACTTTTTGAAAAAACTGAATAGATCCAGGCAAAAAAAAAAAAAAAAAAAAAAAAAAAAAAAAAAAAGTGTTGTGGTCTATGACATCAATTCTATAGGTCGATCATGATAATGGCAGCACATTAACCTAGAAAATCAGTGTTATTTTAGTATCATTGATATATTATAGTTTTTGCTAATATTTTGAATTAAATTCTACTTTTATATTTTATACTTTCATTTTAAATTTAGGTTAATGTTTTAATAATTTTGTTGTGCTTTTGTCATTTTTATGTTATACATAGTTTTAGTTTTAGTTTTAGTTATTTTAGTACTTTACGTAACTAAACAAAACAGAAATGTTGCCTTAGAAATATTATAATATTATATAATATTTTATTATATTATATAATATATTATTATATAATATTTAATTTTTTAATTTTTTTTTATGTTTTATTTCAATTAATGTTTATTTACAATATTTTTTTTTTTTTTAATTGCTTGTTTTAGTTAACTATAACCCTGCAGTAAACAGACTTATTTGTCATACATCGGACATTTACTTATTTGTCAGACATTGCTCATCCTATATGAACTGATGATAAACATTACAGACATCCACAACTACACTGTGTCCTTTAAACAAATTCTGTCTGAATAGGACTTTTGACAATCTGACTCCTGAATAATACGTTTCAGTAAGGTATTTCTAAAATCTCCCCTCTTTATAGTTCATAATTCCAGGGCAAACATTTGTCTCGTTCTCTGGCAGTGCATTTATTGTCAAGATAATACCTGATAAGTCCGATGGGCTGGTACTTGTAGAATATGCTGTAACTCGCCCACTCTTCATACAAGATCTGCAAAGACAGAACTAAAATGACATACATCCTGGAACAACGTATCAACATCCATTAATTTAGTATGGCTGGAATACACATTGAGTGCACTTATGGGTTTAATGGAAATGGCAAAATAACTGATTATTCCATTGAACACTGATGAAAAGGACAAATAAAGCCTCTCTACCATCATGTTAGTAATTTTGAATTTAATGACTTCAGTTCGGTGCTCCTGGGGATGTAATGTACTACAATTATATGAGTAAGTGAAGGCAGATTTACAACATCTCTAGTCCCCAGAACACACTTAAGTCACTTAAGTCAAGAAGTGTTTTGCCCAAGAAAGCAAGGGAAAGCCAAAACCTTTTGAAATATGATACCAAATAATACACAACATTCTAATAACAACATTCAACAGTGAAACCAGCAAATGAAGTCTGAGAAGCAAACAGGGTCTGTTTTGTTTCCCTTGAGCTTGTTGCATTCACATTAGGATTATAAAGAATGCCATGAGTGTATGTTTTCAACATATCCACAAATCGCCTTGAATGGGTCAAACTAGTGGAAATGGATGGATTAATCACCAAGAAAACAAGCAGTGAACACTCAGCTCAATTAAATAAATGCTACACATCCATACCTGCAACCATCAGTATATTTGCTGATTGATTATACACAGGATTTGCCTAATGGTTCTATAAATAATGGCTGAACAACAGTAATAAATAAAATATGTTGCATATTTTTTAAAAATGCAGTAACTTGATATGAATTTTATTTTAATAAATACTATAGTAGTATAAATTCATTAATGGACGGATTAACAAACGGAGCTACCTGCCATTTTTTTATGGCAGCTCAATCGAACTTGCTTGATGCATGAGAAAAAAACCTTACTAGTTATTAAGGAAGCTCAAATGTGCTTGTCTGTCAAGCGAGAACATTCTATTCTTGTAATCTTTACTTGCTATATGCAAATTTGTGAGAGAAGTGAACTTTAAAGACATTGTGTAAGACTCTGGTGTATGCAATTGAATAAATAAGACTTTTTTTTTATGCGTGAGCATATAAGCTCAGCAAAACCACACTTGGCATCAATATTTGCTCCAACTCGTCCAATTGAGAAAGGTATATTTTAAAATTAACGATAATATTAGAGATCAGTAAGATTTTTAATGTTCTCGTATGCTCATCAAGGCCTCATTTATTTGATCAAAAATTGTGAAATATTATTACAATTTAAAATAATGGTTTTCTATTTTAATATACTTTAAAATATAATTTATTTCTTTGATGAAATGAAGAAATTTCATCAGCCATTCATCACATGATCCTTCAGAAATCATTCTAATATGCTGATTTATCAAAGTTGGAAACAGTTGTGCTGCTTAATATTTTTTTGGAAACTGTGATACTTTTTTTCTTTGATTCTTTGATGAATAAAAAGTTAAAAAGAACAGCATTTATTCAAAATAGAATAACAATTTTTCTAACAATATTCGAACTCTATCAAAACTCGAACTCTCTCCAAGGTCCCTTGAGGTTTGTTGTGAAAAACCCTGACACATTTACTCTTTTTTTAGTTCTTTAAAATAACCATTATAGGTTATTTTGAGAAGGGCTACTCTACCCACTACGACTCAACAGTAAGCCTGCAGGATCGCTGCTCACAGATGGCTGAAGTGGGAAATGATCTTGTTGCCTTGGTGACCTGACAATTATTCTGAGCTTACTGCAGGCAAGTCCAGAGTCTCACCAGGTCTCCTCTACACAAGCTAGGTCTTGAGGTTTCTGCAGCCCATTGATAGGGTTTAATTATATCTTAAGTAGTCGATATGAGATTCAATTACCAGATTCTTACAGTATGCCACAAAAGCATCTAAACAGGTAAAACGGTTCAAGAAATATTCAGAGGAATTTAAATGTATTGAGAAGAAAATGCTAAACAGTTAAAGAGAACAGATGTAGAAAGGATTTAATGATAACACCTCTTTTCTCTACAGATGGTAAAGTGAAGAACACAGACTGGAATGGAGGAATTTATCACTTTATAAAGCCTATTGATTGTTTTCATCTGAGTGCTGGAAACCTTACTGCAGGCACAATTCGGGCCTTGCAAGTCTCTGAATTACACCTTCATTATCTCCTATCACCCTAGGTACAAAGGCAGCTGTTTATGTGTATTGCCTAACACTACAAAAAAATGCATTCACTGTAAGGTTTATGCAAAGAAAAATGATTTTTTGATTAACCTGTTAACATATATTCATTTGTGTTTTGGGGAAGTGTCCTGCTTCCTAACATTAGATACAAAAATAATGCATAGTATTCTGTATAATGACACACGTATTTATAATAAATACTGGCAACTGAGAAATCGGTTACAAAAAGAATGAATATTATAAAATTAACTATAACACTAAAATGAATTATTATTTATATTATATATATATATTTTTATTTTTTTTATTTTTTGTTCTTGTTTGAAAACGTGTGTACACTGCCGCTCAAGAGTTTGGGATCAGTAAGATTTTTAATGCTTTTTAATGGAGTCTCTTATGCTCATCAAGGCTGTATTTATTTGATCAAAAATACAGAAAAAACAGTAATATTGTGAAATATTATTGAAGTTTCTAATATTGGTTTCCTATTTTATTATATTTTAAAATATAATTTATTTCTGTGACACAGCGCTGAATTTTCAGTCTTCAGTGTCACATGATCCTTAATGTGCTGCTTAATATTTTTATGTAACCTGTGAATTTTTTTCTTTGATTCTTTGATGAATAAAAAATTAAAAGGAACAGCATTTATTCAAAATAGAATTATTTTCTAACAATAAAAGTCTTTATTATCCATTTAACACATCCTTGCGGATTAAAAGTATTAATTTCTTAGAAGAAATTTACTGACCCAAAACTTTTGAATAGTAGTGTATATTGTAACATAAATTAAACACCAACTTCAGTGGGTTTCCATATGACAGCATGCTATGTGCCGTCTTTTTTCTTTTTTTTTTTGCGTATGCGAGTCAGTTCAGTTCACACTCAAATCTGATATTCATGTATCAAAACGAAGTGGACAGCCAAAAAAAAAAAAAAAACAAACAAACAAACAAACAAAAAAAAAATTACCTGATCAAAAAATTTACAGTAAATTGAACACTAAGTCTTGCAGTGTGAATGTAGACTAATGCAAGTAGAGGTTCAGAACATGTTTTGTCAAAAATCAGTGTGAGATTAAAATATCTAATGTAGTGGACAGCACATTCCAGGGCCCAGTTTATGGCAGGGCCCCTCTCTGACCACAATAGTGGACAAAAGTTTGCTACATTTTGATTGGATCTTGGTGGACTAACATAAGCAAACTGTCCAACGCCGTCAGATAAAGATGCCAGGACAACAGCCAGACATCTCTTAGAGGGCAAGAAGGAGGCCTTTGATACAAAGCCCAGGAAGGACAGGACTTCCTATTGGTCAAAATGCAGTTTCTGCCCTTCCCCCACCTAAAGGCTGATTGCTAAGGTTTGGCCTGTGACCATCATAAAAAATTCCTTAGGATCTCCAGACACAGCAGCAGTGGGTGAAACAAAGAGGGAGATCACAGAGTTCCATCCAAATCCATTCATAACTATGTTCTCAAACCTTAAACTGATGCAAACTACAACACACACACACATCTTATACTTATTCAGAGAAATAAGTGTTCTCAGAGACAGTGACGTGTAGTGCAGCATCTTACACAAACTCAGCTGTTAATGGACAAATGAATGCATGCATGACAGTTCAATCTTTTTTATCATGTTTGGACTTAATGTGTTCGTAACATTGCCAAATGTATTCTGGTTGTGGTTTGGTAAGTGACAAATGCACCGGTAAAACTTTAGTGACACTTTCCTAAATATGTGTTTGGACTATGCAAACAAGTTCCACATGAGGAAAGAAGGGTGGGCCACACTGTGTCCCCCGCTCGGATGGAAACAACCAATCACAGCATGGAAATGGAGAAGCGCCAAATTGCAATCTCCTCCTCATCGGGAAGGCATAAAGGTACCCTTCCAAAAGACACTCTTTGTTCTGAGTCTCCTGTCTGCAAGGGTGAGACAATAGCATATCAACCTCCGTTCTGCAACAGATCACCAACGTTCCGAACCTCTGGCCGATGAGGAAAGAGACAATAACAGATACCGAGTCCTGAGTCTCCAGCTTTGAGACAGCAACAGATACGACCACGTTCTGAGCCTCCAGCCTGCGAGGAAAGAGATAATCTACGTTCAGACTTCATTCAGAGTCTTCGTCCAGCGAGACAACAACAGATGCAGCATGTCCTGAGTCTCCATCCTAGAGAGACAAAGCGGATCGACCAAATTCTGAGTCTCTAGCCCAGAGAGGCAGAAGACACAGACATCTGCAACAAGGTTAAGCTCCGGCGAGCAATCCTTCATTCCACGGTACCTTTGCTTGCGTGTGCCAGGCTAAGGACCTTCTGCACCTACTTCAGGGTTACATCTGCGTGTTCCAGATTTTAGGACCCTTTGGTGCTCCAGGAGATCAGCACCCTCCAGCGCTTCGTGTTCAAGGCTGTCGAAACAGATTCCTGCTCCTTTCCCCACTGCATTATTACCAGCACAACCAGTGGATGAAATCACTGCCATCGGACTGCTCACTTAACCACAGAGAACGTAACTATCACCTATCCAAACCTCTTTCAGAGACCTTGGCATTGTTGTATATTATCAGTATATGATTTTCTAATTTACATTAGATATTATATAGCTGATTGCCGTTGATAACAAATATTAGCTCATTTATTTGTTTGATGCATAATAAGGTCCTTCACCTTATTTGTTTCAGAGTAGCAACAGTTTATCTTTCCAGATAACGTAGTTCTGACATAGCAACATCCAACATAATCACTTGTATTTTATGCGTCTTATGCACTTTATTTCTTTTTCATTTATGGTGTTCATTTAGTAGTTGTTGATTACTCTTGTCTATATTTTGTTAATAAAATCTATTTTATTACAGTTGTGTCTTCCTTGTGTTGATGATACAGAAAGAGGTTCTACAAGTTAGAGATCCCACCAATCTTTCTTATGTGAAGTATTCAAACCACACCTTAAGTGACACATGATCCAAATATCATAACGTCATTGGTGACACGAGTACCCATCACTACACTATTTCGCCTCCCTAGGCTGGCGAAAGCAAAATTCACTACATTAAGATATAGTCTACGATATGAGTGTGTATTGTAATGTCTTTTACCTTTCTGTCATTTGTTTCAGCATTTACACCATCAATATCGCCCTGCAATTAAAATAATCAAATTAACTTACAAGAGAAATAGAACAATCAATTGGAAAGAATTGAAAGGATGTCTGTGCACATAAAATAAAACAAAATATGACATCACTCACATCATGCACGGGGTAGGCCTCTGTGTAGACACCACTGCCCAGCAGACTGCTGATTCCTGTGAACATGAAATCAAATCGAGTGCTTATTGTTGTGCGGTTAAACACAAAAGGGCTCTTCACATTCGAAATAGTTAACCCTTGGTCATCCTAAACCCTGGGTAAATTGAATCCTGGGTTATCTTGCTTCATGTTTCAGACTGCTCATAACTCACCCGGGGTTAACAATTAATGCTTGGTTAGCGTTATGCACATGATTGGCTGTCAGTGGCTAAGTATGAATGCATAACATTCTATCACTGCATCATTTCACACTGCACAAACCGTGCCCTGGGCAAAAGCAGTGCTAACCCTGCGACTAAATTACAAGTGTGAAGCGCACCTTTACCAAGGGTTAAAAGTGGGGTTTAGAACGATGATAACCCAGGGTTAAGCGCAGTGTGAAAAGCCCTAAAGTATACCCATGAATCACAAATCTATTCAACCAATCACTGTGCTTGGATATTAGGGGCAGGGTTATGTGTGAGTTGTTTGCTCATTATTTGTGCACATTTACAGTTGTATTGGTGACATTATGGTTCACACGTTACACAACTAACTGTAGACAAGGTGCTTCAGCTGCAAGATTTGGTTTGGTTACACTTTATTTTAAGATGTCCTTGTTACAATGTAATTATTCAATTAAGTAATGAGTAATATTACATGAATAACATGAACTTACTATAAGGTTAGAATTAGGGCTTGGTTTACTGTTAGTTTTACTGTTAGGTTGACTGTTACTGTTATAATTATGTAGAATTTAATGCTATTACTTTAGTAAGTACATGTAAAGTGTAACGAAGACATTAAAATAAAGAGTAACAATTGATGACATTTCACTGCAACAACATTGTTGGATGGGATTCAGGTTGATTTGCACTAGTTTGTCAATCAAAAATAAGAAGACTTACCCATGATATACTTAGCCCGTGTGCATTTTGTTCGTTTTAAAATCTCATACACCTGTTGATGATTATAAATAGGTTTATAAAGATGATTATATATAAATGTGATTATAAATATTATTCCTGATTGGTGATACTATACTCAAAAATGTAACTAAAATGACATTAAATAGTAGACAACGAAATACCACAGGATACCTTTAAGAGACCTAAAATAGCAAAAATAAATAAATAGACCCTGCTGAGGTTGGACAGCATTGTAAGAGGCAGCTGACAGATCAAGTGACTGAAATTATTGTCCACCAAAAGAACAACTTTGACGTCACTGACATTTAGGTGTGGAGCCACATAGGCCCTTTGGTAATCAAATCAGGGGATAAATGACATTGGGTCTTAAATCGTCCTTGACTAGGCAGGCAAAACAGTTTTCAAAAGGGACTGGTACTTACTATTGAGCTCCTGGTTTTGCTGTCGAAGAAGGAATTTCTGTCTGATAAATCAAAGCTGTGAAAAGAAACTAAGTGTCATTTCAGTGACTGTTTTGTGCCTCCCTATTCAATTTTACAGGCAATAACATTCCATGGGGCAGTAAAAACCAAAGATGCATTTACAGTACACTGCCTTTCAGAAGATTATTAGTGACAATCCTTTATATTTCACTACTTTAACTTGACCATAAATTCGAACATTTATAACAATCACGTATTGTTTTCTACAGTAAAAATAGCATTTGGCAAAATCATGCGAAGAATAGTTCATATACAACATCTGGGAAAACTGCCTATGAGGTCAGCAATCATCTTAAACATGAGCTTATTGTGGCCATGAATGACTACAGACTTACAGATGTTGCTTTTCTCGTGAGAACGGGTAGGAGAGGTGTTTCTCATTTTCTGTCTGGTTTTCCCCAACTTTAGGTTGCAAGGGTGCAGTGACTTTCTGCATAAACATGTTGACCTTCTCTACAATGCTGCTTCCCTGACTGACTTCATATTTCTGAAAATGACATGATAGCACAGCAGAGTACGTCATGTTCATGTAGAGCACACCGATTCTCTTGATAAGATCACTTGATAAGACTCAAGAAAATATACCTTTATTGTTGGCATTTTGAGCTTCATAAACTCTGCTTCTCGACAAAGAACTTCCCAAGGCGCATGGATCTTTAAGAATCCCACATCTGGGAGTTTAGTCTGAAAAACAAAGATAAAGAAACATGGCCTCAGCATATGAACAGCACGCTGCTGTGTTCTCAGCATTAAAATCACTGTGAGGGAAGGAGGGTGATATTGTAGATCGTGTTAGAGAACATATCACAGGATTTTTCCATTTTCTGAAGAAAACGTGAGTGGTGTTTGCACTGGCAAAACTTGCGTGGTTGCTTACTGGCCCAAGTTAAAAAGCCCACCCCCAAGTCTGTATGGTATTCTAGCACCTACATATGGGTCGGTCCATCCCGAGTCTATCTAAATCTATGGAATGCTTTGGCTGTTTTACTGTATGGTAGACAATATTCGCCAGAAAGTAATGGCAATATATTACAGTAGATATCATTCATGTGTGTTCATCAAATGGTGTGAGTTATACAATTAATATAAAAACCTTGGGTTCATGCTTTGTTTAAATCACTAACTCTAAGTATCATTGATAAGCGCCACTATCAATATCGTTCATACAGAGTATTCTGAAAGATAAACATGCAAACCATTCATAAACTATTCAAGAAATGGACAAGATCTCTTTTCAAGGGTTCAACACACAAGGTTTTCTTCTTCATGAAGGACCTTTTGAGAGAAATGAAGAAAAAAAAAAAAACATCTCAGCCATGAAGAGAAGGAATTCTTTCTTGGTTTTCTGAAGCTGAAAAGAGGGTTATGTAAGATTTGCTTCAAATGACCCACTCTTGTTATAACTCACATCCCACACACAAGGTCTGACCCTGTCTGTTCAATCCCAGCCACTGCTTTCAGTGAAGAACAACACAAACAGGTATTTCTGCTCTTAGACTACATTATATACAAGTACTTACAAGCCTAAATCAACCCCAATTAAATTAAAAATGACATCTTGACATGGTACCATTTTAGTTGTGTATGTGTTCCCACATCTTGCTAGTGATACTTCAGCATATAAAACAAAATAACTTTTAGAATTAAACAGATTTCAGAACATTTCTATTTTATTTTTTCCACTTTTTTTTTTTTTTCTAAACCCAATAGTTTGATCTAAGTTTAGGGGACTGACATAATCATTTTTGACAACATGATTCAAACAGAGCAAGTTTTTCCTTATAGTCTTATCAGTATTTTGTTATGTTTTCATTCACAGTGGCCTTGCCAAGCTCAAGAGTAATGGGAAAAAACACAGTGATTCATTTTATACAGAAAAAAAATATTGTTTCTGGAACAAAGTTGGGTCTGAGGTGAAATAATATGATTCTTTAAAGTTCAGCAATAATATTCGTGTGATATAATTCAACTCCGAAAGAGAGGAAGCTAAAAATGTCATGATATAAGGCCCTGTGTGACATGCAATAATAAACAATAATCAGAATATTAAAGTGAACCCAAATTATTTATATTCAGGAAGCAATTCTCCATACTTTTTCAGAGAGCTGCTAATCTTGGTCCTTTAGACCAGTACTTCAGTTTATTATCCTCTGCATGATAAACACTTCACTTTGTTGATGATTAGTCCACTAAGACCTCTTCACCTAATTCTGGCTGAGCTGTCTATGAGAACATCCAGCGTAGTGAAGAAAGTGAAAACCCTGTAATCTGCGAACATTAAAGCATATGACATGGGTTTATAGAAGTTAAGCGTGAAAGACAAGCCGCTAATCATAATAAAACTGCAAATTAGTAGTATTAAACAGTAAAGTAAGTGTGAACTTGTTTTATGATTGCCAACAAGCAAATGAATTCATTCTTACAATCAGAAATTATAGCGTTGGCGGGACTGGGGAACGATTTAGAGAAATAATTTCATGTATCCTAAGGGTGACAACTCTTTAACATCAATAACAGAAAATTCTTTTCAGTTTCTACAAGCTGTCTTAGTGTTTCCACAATCTTCTCCCAAAATAAACTTAAAATAAAAAATAAGAAAAATATTATCACTGGGAAACGTCACTGAGAAGATACCTGACAAATACCTATTAGTGTAGTCCTCCACACCACTGAAGTGTTTCAAAACAACAGGGAATGATTATGCTGCTTTATAAGTGAATCACTTAAACCTGAATTCATTTAAAAAGCTAGAGAGGTTAAGACAAATAACTGGTCATAATACACAAAGGAATTTAGGATCAAAGTAATGTATCAGCCTCAAACATATTGCCATTTCAGCAATCTCGTCTTTAAATTTAATTTTCATGAGGACGATAGTCTCACGGATCCAGACTGTCGAAAATCTACATAAAGTTTGGTCCACATTACATGAGAATGTTGGCAAAGAGCTGCTCACAAGGCAATTTAACAGTCGTAAGTTTCATTGCTAGAGTGATGTACATGGTTGCGTCTCTCAGTGGGTGGACGGTATCATTCGCAGTGGCAGAACTCCAGCTGAGATTATAGCCTTGGTGACAAAAATTTACAAAAAGGCACATCACAGTAGGCGCTTTCACTCATAATATTTTCTGGTAAATTACTGGTGAATTACTGTTAGATTTCATGTATGAACAGGGCCTTTTGAGAAATACTAGATTTAGAAGTTGTAAAATTACTACTACATTTATGCATTTAGCTGGCGCTTTTATACAAAGTGACTTACAATAGAGGAACATAAACATTTAATCACAGAGCAAGCAATACACACAGTATACAATGGGAGATTTGGAAACAAGCTAGAGGAGAAGTGAAATCTTTTAAGTCATTTATACTACATGCATAAATATAACTGAAATGTTGTGTTAATTTAATTAATTTACCAGGTTTTATGTGTAAAATCAGCTAATGTCTCCTAGTTTCTAAAATCCTTCTATTTCCAGTTTTCTGTTTGATTTCCAGTTTTCCAGTATGATTTGAGAAGCCAAAGAAGCCCAAATTTTAAGCTTCAATGGAAGCAAGAACATCTGACATTTAACCATCTGAAAAAGTTCATATGGTTAAAGTCACAAATGTAAAAATGTAAATATTGAAAAATTACTCATTTATTTTATGCCAAAGTAGATTATGAATCATAATCATAATCAGTTCACTGAAAATGAAAACACAGTGGAACTCACCCCTTCCTCTTTCTCCATCTCAAGGCCCATTTCTCGCAGGTTCTCCTCAAACTCCTCCCTGCGGAGGCGCTGGTCGTCCTCATGGTAATCCAGTCTCTGCTCTTGTGCTGCGAGTTCGGGGTCCTCATGAGGAGGTGGGTTTTTCTGTTCACGTTTGAATCTGCAGCACAAGCAGGACTTGGACGACTGTTTGTGAGTGCTCTGGGGCTTCTGGACATGGTAGGTGAGGACATAATCTATCCGCCTTAGACCATCCTGGAAGTACGGCCACAGTTTTGCATCCTTTGGTCTCTCATTTCCCTGCTGAGCTTTCCGGAGCTGAGGAAAAAACAGTTTATAAAGGAGTATTATATGCATCTGTATAGTTTTTGGGCCAGATTTATTTAACAGGGCAAATTAGCATTAGAGCACAATTCCATAAAAGCGCCGATGGGAGGGGAAAATTCTGAGTGTGATTTACTGACAATACGCACATTAAAGAACACAGATGCAGCCAGATCATTTCCATAATGACCAGCGCAATCTACCAAGAGCAGCGCAAATTAGCGCCTGCTTTAAGACATGCTTTTTTTGGGCATTAAATAATGGCGCAAATACCAGTAATTTGATGAGCGCAAACGTTAGTAAATGGCGTTGCGTGATTCATTTTAATACTCTCCTACAAATGCATATTCAATAAGGTCAGGTGCAAAAATAACTGTCTCAATGCCTTCTCAGCGCTAATTCTTCACTGCACATCTCTAGTAAATCCTGACAGTACTATTTTAACGCCAAAAGACAGTTTGCTCTGGCGCAAGCTGTTAGTAAATCTGGTTCTTTATTTATAAGAGACTAATTTGCATTATTTGATTATTACAGGTTATAAACCTGATTATAATCTGTAACCTGATTATTATTACAGATTATAAACCTGCCTGTGTACTCAGAGTATGTAACAGACTTCCAGCAAACTTCACAAACAATTTCTTACATTTTATAAAGGGTGTGGCAGATTTCTGGCCTTTTAAAGGTGTATGTATGTTAAACACTATTCTAATCCAGCTAACTTCACAACTATAAGTAAACCATTCATAGGCTGATTTTCCAGTATATGGTAAACACTGTGGCTCTGTGGTGCTTTCAGTGTTGCTCTGTTGGTTTGAGTGCTGTGATTTTGGGTGTTGTTAGTTTGAACAAGGACATACAGAAACATGGGGCAAGAGAGGTACTACCCACCAAACAAATCTTAGTTAACAAATTACAGCTAATTTCTATGGAGGGGAAAAAAAGATCAATAAGAAATTCAAAAATGTTGCTCTTTTGAACTTTCTAGATATTAAAGAATTTAATAAAATTAAATTTTTTTTTTACACAAACAGTAAGTAGCATAACTGATTTGAACATTGATAATAATAGGAAATGTTACTTGCACAAAATCAGTATATTAGAGTGAAAGATCATGTGACAATGAAGACTTGAGTGATGGCTGCTGAAAATGTAGCTTTGCCATCACAAGAATAAATTACATAGATTTCTTTAAAAAATTTTTTTTTTTTACAATTTTACTAATCTTAAACTTTTAGAACAGTAGCGTATATATTTGTGTTCAAGTACTTTACATATTACAATAAATTAAAAACAATTTATTGACACGTGCAAGTATTTACAAAAGGGTTTGTCTTACCCAGAAACAGAGAACATCTTCTTCGAAACCAATAAGATGTACACTGAGTAAAAGTCTACTTCTTTTTTTCCAACAAATGAGCAGAGCAATAATACATTTATCAGGACAAAGAGGCAATCTTCTTCCGAAAGTATTCAATTTCCCTCCTGGCATTGACAAGCACGGATTCAAAATTTGGTCCTTCTGCTTAAAAGCCGCACACAGAAGCCTTTTTTGTTTTTAGCAGATGCTTCCAACCCAAAAAAAACAACAACAACAGATATACCTAGTATAGTTTACTGCAGGCATAGTGTTTTTAGAACATTCAGTGGACATTGCTTAAGAACAGGCTGGAACTCAGTAGCTCTGCAATTCATGCGTCATCCCTTGTGAGGTTTGATTCCAGGACCTTAGGGTTTCCAGCCCATATATTAAACCACTTAAACCAGTTCTGAGTAACGAGGAATTGAGAATCACAATGCTGGGATTTATGTGAACACCAAACACAAATCACCAAACAAATCATGTAAGCTCAGAGCAAGAAGTCAAAAAAGCTCAAGAAATTTTTCAATTCCCATGCCTACATATAATTTGACTTTTAAATGACATTATTTATTATATTGCATTATTCATTATATTATAGAAGCTTAAAGACATAACACACAGTTTCTACCAATCTCATGTTAATTGTGAGTACATATAGAGTAGTATTGCATCCTTCTTTTCTCTGAAGAGATATCTCTTTAGTTTTATCAGATTTATAAAAGACAGATACAGCTTTACTGCTTCTTTCCGAAAACAGTCAAGCTCCTCTAGGTGTGCTGTGGGCGGAGCTAAAGAGTCAAGAGCATGTGCTGTTTTTGTGTAGCAATCTGTGACAACGACAAATAAAACAGAGACAAAAACGAATTAACAAATGAAGCACGTTGATGGGTGTGCTCTTGCTCTCCCTCTGGTTGATGTGTGACCATACAAGGAATTCTGCCCTTTATGACGTCAAACAGGGCCATACTCGAAAAAAAAAACTTTCCGAAACTTTTACGAACCCTGAAGGAGTGTCTTTGGCACAGAAGTACTCTGTCATACGTCCAACTCGTTTTTGAGACTTTGGTTATGTATAGCATGAGAGTCCAACTCTTTAGCAGTGTAAGTAAGTCAGAATGCCATGCAATTGCATTAGACATCCCTTTTACAAAGGTCAAAATAAACATTTTTTTTTCTTTCTATTGCAGTTAGCCTTCGGACAAGGACTAGGTATCACACTTTTCACTTCCATAAACATTTCTCATGATAGATTTCTGAACAAGATACTGATAGGGAAAACATTTTCAATTGCATTTTTGATTTAAAGAACTATGAATAATTAAATATAGTGGAGGAAGCTGTCAAAAGCTTATTTTTAAGGTGCTGTTTTTTTCTCGATTTGTCATCTTAATCCTGAATATGTGGTTACACCCTTATAAGAATGAGTAACACACCACTCAAAAAGTACCAAATTTCGAACATGCACCCAACACATGGTTGAATAAATTTGTATAAAGTCATTTAGGATTAGCAAAGGGTATTTCAAAGTGACCAGCCTGTCCTGCAGATTTACAAAGACGTTCAAATGCGCCCTCAGTATGCAAAGTAGTTTTGCACACCCACAGGGTACGCAAAATCGGGCAGAGCTTAAAGTTTATTGCACCATCTGGAGTATGAAAAGAAAAGCAATGTGTTCTAGCCGAGATGTGTTTGGCAAGCTTTGGCTTTTCATGAAAATATATATTTGGTTGTTTTATGAATTATCAGCCATGATAAGGGCTAATAAGAATATTTGTCTTGCATAGACAGTAGAATTACAATGCAAATGTGACTTTTTATGTAATTTAACCTCTCTAGCTTTAATATCACATATCACCTGTTCCAGACAAATGTGCAAACTGAAGCATTCAAATGTCTAAATATTTGTCCATAGTTTGCCTTGCAAATTATGCTGTACTAGAAAGACAGGAAAACAGGTGAGGAACTGGTTATAAAATGGACAAAATGAGTGCAGAGGAATGCTTGTCTGTTGTTGTGACTTACAGCAGTCTGGGGGTAAAGAGAATCTCTAGTGCCTTTAGAATTGTCTTCATTGATCCCCTTCACATCCAATGGGACAGTTTCATACTTCTCATTTCGCCACATGCTGTCTTGTCCTCTCGGGCCTGATGGCTGCTCCTCTGTGCTGTTGAAACCCAAGAGATTCTCACCTGTCGAAGTGCAAACACAAACATATCAATGCAAATATTATTGCTTTATGATAGGAACATGAAGTACAAGGCTAAATTAATCTCAATTGCAAAAAAAAAACAAAAAACAGCTGGTATGAAGTTTAGTTTGACTTACGTTTAAAGACAAACAATAATTTTGAATGCAAATTCATGAAATGAATGCAAAAACAGAAGTGGTCACACAGTCAGTATTGATTTTTTATTATTATTATTTTTTTTTTTTTGATTATAGTGACCAAGAAATTGTACAGAATCTTAAATATTTCTTCTTATTTTCATGATTCTTTTTTACAATTTTCTAAATTTGAAAATGTTTACATTTGATTTTTTAATTAGGTACTGATTACAATAAGGTTCAGAACATACTATATTTAATACCATAACAACTTCTGTTGCTTTTTATAGATCACAGCTCTGGGGTAAAAACAGAGAGGGCAGAAAGGGGTCAATATATTCTTCAAAATGAATGTAAGCACTGCAGAGGCCTGATAACAATAATGCCTTCCAACCTAATCACAGAGCAGCCGAGAGCAAATGCAATTCATTTAAGACACTCATCAAAAATTCATCATCTAAAGTGTAATAAATAAAATAATCTTTTTAAAAATGGAGTGATAATGCAACAATGTTATTGTATTGTGAAACATTAAATCTCAAATATAAAATAAAGCAAAAACAATGTCCTATATAACACAAATGCCTACATTTTCCTCCCTAGAATGCATATGTAGGTCATTGTAGGATACATATGTGTGTGTGTGTGTGTGTGTGTGTGTGTAACCTCGGATTGCTCCAGGCGGATTGTCACTGCAATAATGTCAGCTTGCCTTTTTTTCTTTTTTATTCAGTATAAATTTGAACATGATAAGCAATACAAGAAATAAATAACCCAAGTAAAAATATATATTTTTTGAAAGACATATGGATATAGGGGTATTAATACAAACATCTTTTAATATTAAATTATCATATTAAATGTGAAAATAATTAGTTCTCATCATCCCAGACACATTCATGTTATTACAAAATATTTACTGTAACAAGTAAACAAACTTTGGAGCAATTTTAAATAAGTGAGTTTGAAAAAGATTTTTGTTGAATTTAAATTCCATTCCTGCTGGAAAATCTTTCACTATAAGTTGGTCAAGCTGATTTTTGGAACATGATATCTGGTTGGTTACTGGTCCAAGGTGGTTTAACCAGTTTAATCAGCTTGCTCAACGTCTGCCGGATCAATTTCAGCCCTATTAACTGCTAGTCAATCTGTTCCATCACCTCCTAGATCAATGTAGACAAGCTAATAAACAAAACTGAACAGCATGTTCCACCAAGAAACCATATAAAATCAGCTGCCATCAGAAGAGGAACACAAACGCTATGAATATTGAATAGCCAATTGATGTACGACATGCTTTCTGGCAATTTTCTGCAAAGACGTTACCTGTTTCTTTATAGAGGATTATATTTATTAGGACCATACTCATTTGCAAGTGGATTCTCCATTTGCTTGTTGAGAATAGATAATAAAGCTTGATTACATTGATGTCAAACAAATAAAAGTATTTTTCAGGATGACAAACACCCTTGTAGTAATCATTCAATTTGATTGTCTTGTGGTATTTCAAGGCCAACAAATCACTTGTCACTCTGTTGCTGAATCCTTTTCAAAGAAATATGGCAAATATTACAGGTTTTATACATTCTACTACATAAATCCCTGTAGATAATGTAGTAACATTCTCCCTTAAACCAGCTCTCTTTGAAAAGCCATTCCTCCATACACCCCAAATGGGAAAATCCCACCTGACAGCTCAGGTTGACATGCACCGCCCCCTCAGACCAGCATCTCTTTCCTCAGGTTAAGATGATGCTGCGATGGATTTTCCTGTGTGTGTGTGTGTGTGTGTGTTTGTGTGTGTTGCCTGAAGGCAATGCGTGACTGCTCTAAACCCACAGTACACCTAATAACACAAGCCTCATTGCCCATACAGCTTATCTGACTTTAATATTAGTATTATTTTATTAATAATAACATCAGTCAACAGGTTATTGCACAAAGGCATTATTTATAAAACATCTGAGTGTTTGAAATAGTGTTTGCAAAGCAATCTGGGCATTATAAACATGCGTTAGAAATAAATATGTTGTCTGAGTGGTGGATTCTGTTTGGCTAAGGAGCGATTCATTTTCTGTCGATCTTAATATTCATCAATAATAAAAGCGCAATCAGGAATCTGAATACAATGAGAAACTCACCCGAGCCGTCAGCCTCCACATCTTTCCTCGCAGTATTTACATCATCTTCACCCTTCATTGGCGCAAATGTGCGTTGTATCTAGTTTCCAGGTGGATGTAGTGAAAGTTGTGTGTCTCGTGTACACGGTGTGTGTGAGAGGCGTCCCTCCGCGATCGTTTGTGGAGTATTTACATCAAGTCTCGAGCACTGGATCCGTGCGAATGCGTTTTTATCTCATCCACCAACCACACACATCTACATCACAACCAAACACACGAGCTTTTCCTCACATCAGATGCGCTTTTGGCCAGCTCATGAAGCAACACCAGTTGAACGCGGGTTTATCTCATTCTGTTCAATGATGTTTTGAACTCAAAGAACGTATAGCCTTTTAATATATAGGCTACATGTATTTTTACACAGACACATATATCACTTAAATGGGCTATAAAGGGGAGACGGGGCTAGTTGTCACACTTTTTACTCCACAGCGAATTTTCCGAGTGTAGGTGTGACCATTTTTAGCGCAAAACATTTATGAAACAGAAAAACTGTGTGAAACTGCAAAAATGTAAAAGTACAAAAACAGTCCACTGTTTTAACAAATAAATATTGTGTGTCTATATAGCCTGTAGTGTTTTATATAAGGGCTAAACTGTTCTATAAATGACAGTTTTTGCTACCATGACACGATTCATAGTGTAATATTACAGACCATCAGCGATGATTATCTAAAATTGATTACCTAATAAGATTACTTAAAACGATGATCAACCAAATCTGGAATATTCCAGGTCTGGTATCTGATTGGACAACAAGCGTTTCAAGACTGCTGATAGGACCAGCCGCCAGCACCCTTTGTATAACTTCGTTGTTACACCATTAGGCCTGTAGGTGGCGACAAGTGACTGTCTTTATGAGTGAGTCAATAGCTATGTTTCCATCCACCTATTTTTATGCGCATTTTGGACTATCGCATAAAAAATTCGCTGGATGGAAACGCCAAGATGCGCATAAATTCTGAAAATGCGCATTAAAAAAATTATGCGCACAACTGAGTAGGATAAACTTTTTTATCCGATAAGAAAAAATGCGCATAAACTACGATGGAAACACATTTACCGAATAAATTCCTCCATGCGCATCAAAAAAGTCATGTGACTTTGCACTATGAGACGGGATAACTTGACTAACCAGCTGACCGATCTCGTTCACAGCATCTATAAGTTGTTGTAGTCACTCTGAAAAGTCTGAGCAAAGTCTGTCATCAACGTATTTCTGTATAATTGTCTTACACGACTGTGTTCCCAAACAGCTGGCATCCTCCGAACGCAGTGCCAGCATTTATTGTGTTACGTCTGCTCTCTCTGAGGCGCAAGTAATTTATATCATATATGAAAATTATTATATTCAATGGCTTCTCCAATATTCTTAGTAATATTTCGTGCCACAGTTTACCAGGAAGTGACGATTTTGTTCTCTTTGACTCGTTGGATGGAAACGGTGCTTTATTCGCTTATGTTTTATGCGATATTCCAGTTTTGCGCATAATTTAAATTCGAATCTTTGGATGGAAACATAGCTATTGACCCATTCATTGAACCGATTATACTGATTCATTTATGAACAACTAGCGACTTTACGAGTGAGTTATTGAATCATTCACTCGATTGATTTGTTCAAAACACTGATTCATTCAGGTACGAAAGTTGCTGAAACTATTTGATCTTTGAGAGCTCATTCAAGCTAACTCAACTGACACTTCACTCCATACTGATCAATGCATTGTCCAGCGCTCATGCAAATGACCTGAAAACTCCTCAGCCACTATAAGTATGGATACTATGACAAAGTCAAGGACCCAGCAAAAGAAGGACAGGTAATTATATATACACTTTTTCCCTCTCACACACATTCTCTTGCTTACTCCAAAACAGCTTAAGCTCAGCTGTCGCTATAAGTGTCAGCAATATCACACTGGCATATGTGATGGCTCTATCACATGATTGCTAGTGTAATATTGCTCATCTAGCATACTGTAGTACACCCACCCAAAATGCATCATATATATACAGGTGCATCTCAATAAATTAGAATGTCGTGGAAAAGTTCATTTCAGTAATTCAACTCAAATTGTGAAACTTGTGTATTAAATAAATTCAGTGCACACAGACTGAAGTAGTTTAAGTCTTTGGTTCTTTTAATTGTGATGATTTTGGCTCACATTTAACAAAAACCCACCAATTCACTATCTCAACAAATTAGAATACTTCATAAGACCAATAAAAAAAACATTTTTAGTGAATTGTTGGCCTTCTGGAAAGTATGTTCATTTACTGTATACGTACTCAATACTTGGTAGGGGCTCCTTTTGCTTTAATTACTGCCTCAGTTCGGCGTGGCATGGAGGTGATCAGTTTGTGGCACTGCTGAGGTGGTATGGAAGCCCAGGTTTCTTTGACAGTGGCCTTCAGCTCGTCTGCATTTTTTGGTCTCTTGTTTCTCATTTTCCTCTTGACAATACCCCATATATTCTCTATGGGGTTCAGGTCTGGTGAGTTTGCTGGCCAGTCAAGCACACCAACACCATGGTCATTTAACCAACTTTTGGTGCTTTTGGCAGTGTGGGCAGGTGCCAAATCCTGCTGGAAAATGAAATCAGCAGCTTTAAAAAGCTGGTCACCAGAAGGAAGCATGAAGTGCTCCAAAATTTCTTGGTAAACGGGTGGTGTGACTTTGGTTTTCAAAAAACACAATGGACCAACACCAGCAGATGACATTGCACCCCAAATCATCACAGACTGTGGAAACTTGACACTGGACTTCAAGCAACTTGGGCTATGAGCTTCTCCACCCTTCCTCCAGACTCTAGGACCTTGGTTTCCAAATGAAATACAAAACTTGCTCTCATCTGAAAAGAGGACTTTGGACCACTGGGCAACAGTCCAGTTCTTCTTCTCCTTAGCCCAGGTAAGACGCCTCTGATGTTGTCTGTGGTTCAAGAGTGGCTTAACAAGAGGAATACGACAACTGTAGCCAAATTCCTTGACACATTTGTGTGTGGTGGCTCTTGATGCCTTGACCCCAGCCTCAGTCCATTCCTTGTGAAGTTCACCCAAATTCTTGAATCGATTTTACTTGACAATCCTCATAAGGCTGTGGTTCTCTCGGTTGGTTGTGCACCTTTTTCTTCCACACTTTTTCCTTCCACTCAACTTTCTGTTAACATGCTTGGATACAGCACTCTGTGAACAGCCAGCTTCTTTGGCAATGAATGCTTGTGGCTTACCCTCCTTATGAAGGGTGTCAATGATTGTCTTCTGGACAACTGTCATATCAGCAGTCTTCCCCATGATTGTGTAGCCTAGTGAACCAAACTGAGAGACCATTTTGAAGGCTCAGGAAACCTTTGCAGGTATTTGAGTTGATTAGCTGATTGGCATGTCACCATATTCTAATTTGTTGAGATAGTGAATTGGTGGGTTTTTGTTAAATGTCATCAAAATCGTCACAATTAAAAGAACCAAAGGCTTAAACTACTTCAGTCTGTGTGCATTGTATTTATTTAATACACGAGTTTCAAAATTTGAGTTGAATTACCGAAATAAATTAACTTTTCTATGACATTCTAATTTATTGAGATGCACCATATATATTAGTTGTGATTTAATAATTCATGCATCATGTTTCTTTTTAAGTAGGAACCATTAGTGTTATATATGTATATATATGTATGTGTATATGTATGTACGTACGTACGTACGTACGTACATATATATATACATATATACATACATATACATACATATATATATATATATATATATATATATATATATGTACTTATCATAGTTATTGTGATTTAATAACTCATGCATTTTTTTTTTAAGTAGGAACCATCAGTGTTTTTCAAAGTCTGTGGTTGCCATGGCAGATTTTTTTTTTCTTTCAAATCGACTTAATTCAAATGCAGTGTTAATATTTTTTAACTACATAACCATTTTGTGATTAATTTCTAGACAATTACCACCTGACCTAACTCATTAGACTTCACAGAGATCAGCTGAGCGCGTACACATCAACGGCTCACACCGGCAATCGAATCCTAAACAGGTTAGTCGTGCTTTCTCGAAGAAGCGTAATGTCCTAACATTTTCAGGTCACCTTTAATTAAACGCTGGAACTGGCCAGTGTCACCTCGGAATTTGATAAGAAGAATGAAAATGTTGAGTCTTACTTGTGCTCAGAGAGAAAATCACTCCAGCGCTTCTGCTCCTGACTCCGGCTCACCTGCGCAAGCACTTTGTTTATCTCTCAACCACTCAGGAACATGTAAATATCTTTCCGCCTTACAACTTGGAAAGAGCGAAGTCTTAACAATTAAAATAGCCTACCATACTTTTCGTACAAAATCGCCGTAACGCAACGTATATGAGCGATGTGCGGATAGCGCGTGCACAGCACTGATATGACGTATTCACAGGTGTTCCCCTCACTATCAAAGCAGGTCAGGAATGTGGGCAGGCAGGGGACTGACTGAAATTTATATTTACAGTTTAAATTACTGGGTAAAGGTTAACACATTGTGAAATGGTAAACACACGGAACATGCACGCTCACAGTTTGAACATCATGGAAAAAAAAATAAAATAATAAATCAAGTCTTTACGTGACACGAACGCCATGTTAATCATAATAACTACAACTCTTCCACGGTCATGAAAAATCTGGAAATATCATCAGATTTTAAAACTGTCATTTCCAAGACTGAAGAAAATTGATAACATTTTAAGTCGTTGACCTGTCAATTGTGAATATGATTATTTTATTTATTTATTTATTTTCTAGCTATGCTCTTTGTGGGTGTTTAAAATCTCTATAAAACCTCTATGCATTAATTATAAATGAAAACGAAAGTAATGGAAGTTAATTGTGGGATGCCCTGCAAAACCATGCCTGTGGTTTATTGCGCTTGGCAACAAGTTTTGTCCTTATTTTATCTATCCGTCCGTTCATCCATCTATGTATCTCTTTGTTTGAATGTCACTCTTAACCCTACTTGCAGTCTATCTATTCTTACTTTAAGAATATAAAAATTTATTCTAATTTACTTAAACAATTTCTTAATTTATTAATGATCCACATGTTTAGACACTATTACAATGCTTGTGATCATTTCCCGAAGTTTGCTTTCACCTAGTTAAATCTATTTTCTATTTATTGGTACACTATGTTCTGTTTCATAACTGACCCACCCTTTTGTTTAACTGTTTGGCAAAGTGTTCATCTTTAATTGCTTGTTCTTTGTTTATTGGCAGATTGTGGGCCAAACCACAGCAGTTGGGTTCAGAATGCCCCAGGCTTATCTGAGGTTTGTGTCCCATGACATTGATGAGACTGGAGTAGGGTTTCTCTCCTCCATATTTGTTGTGCAACACTATCCAGTGAAGGACTACACACTTAAGTTAACAGATGAACCTTCCTGTTTATGGTACACAGTGATATGTTGGCTTCCTAACATGTCTATGAGCAAATATGCCAGAGAGCTTTACTGATAATTTATTTTATTCTTTATTTTCAGTTCTTTAAACATTTGAATACAGTTTTAGCCTACACATGCATTCATATTGCATTATTAACATGCATCCTAGTGATTCAATAGAGAGTTACCTAACCTGCCTGGTGCAAAAGGTTTTATTTTTTCTTTCTCCTCTTATGTGTCTTGTCTTTGCTAGACATTGTTCTCTCTATTATGTTGTGGCTAGGTTTCAGATGACTTCAGACAATGTGGGAAAAACTGGCTTCCTCTTTTGTCACTAGTTTTTGTAGACACAATACTAATTGTTGCCCTGAGTGTGAAGCTGACTAAATTAACAAGAGTGGTTAAGGAACTAACACAGTTAATGTATAATTGTTTAGTGTAACTACTTAAATTCGGGACAGTATACTACCAGTAGTCTCCTCCTACTCGCTTATCTCTCTCAGACATACGTTTGTTCCATATCGTTAAAACATGCTACAAGAGAGGCTCCAACATATACTTGGATGCTGAAACCACACTTGAATCTATGAATGTCATTGCACTAGATAACAAAATATCAAGCAAAGTGGCACCTGAAAACAAATGATGCTGGACTTTTTCTCAGAACTAATGCTGAGAAAAGTCGGAAGCAAAATACAGAAAGTGGCCAAAACGTGTTTCTGTAAGATAAGTGAACTGAAAGAAAAAATAAATAAATAAATAAATAAATAGCATCACTTTTGTGCAACTTACATGATTTCTACATAGATTTATACAATATTAATTTGCATAAAATAAACTACAAAGAGTGGTCTTCAGGTGAACATTTGCTGACTTTATGATCTGTAGTATTTTAAAAAGTTTATTGAGCCTTGAGAAAAGCAAAAAAAATGTTTGCATATGTTTTTTTTTTTTTTGAGTATCATATTTGATATACGGCTCGCATTGTATGACAGGAGAATATGCAGCTCATACTTGAGTAAAACATTCAATGCAATGCAATACAATGATGACTGAGAGATGTAGAAATAAACCTCAAAAGCCTCATGTATCATATTTGATACTCACATTTTAACATGATTTTTCAATAAATGATATATGGATAATCAAGTAAACCCAAGTTCCTTCAGTTCAGTAAGTGTTCATCTTTAAATATTACTAACAACATAAAAGTTATTTTTATATTTAGCATATCAAAATCACATATTTCACTGCAAAACGTCACATGTATCACAATTTAAAGGGTACTGTTTTTAGAATTATACTAAAAAGGCCTTTTCTTGCTTAAAAAAAAAAGGATAAACTATCAAAGAGAGAAGACATGAAGAAGCTTGCAGGTTTTCCAGTTTTGATCAAGTTAAACAAAATATCAAATATGACATTGTAGGCTTTTATGCTTACTATTATAGCACTGATAATTGAACTAAGTTTGCCATATCAATAGTTGCTTGTCCACCTTGTCTGATGGTGCACCCCTTCCACTGTCACTGGTGAGATTGGGTGGTGTTGAGAATTCAGTTTTTGAGAATTCAGACTTTGCTTGCTTATTCATGTGCACATAACGAAATTGATATTATTACCACATTACTTCAGCATTTGTCTGTGTAGTAATGTTTGCAATTACTTTTTAGCCAGACTGTTCCAAGGACATTTTTAGTCAATGAAGCCACTTTCCCTCAAGTTCCTAGCAGAGTAACCACAGGTGAAGTTCATCACATTAACTATAGACCAGTTCGACAAGTACTTTTTCTCTTAGTTTTGATGAGGATATAAATTCTTTAGTAGATTAAACCTAATACTAACAAACCGTTTGTTAAATATTTTGTTTTAAAAGTATGCTTGTGCTATTCTTCTTTATAATAATAATAAAAAAAAAAAAACATTTGGTGTGGTATTTTGTTTGTAATTCAATGATATTCATACAATTGGTGCAGCTTAAGTGCTTAGTTATTTTTATGCAACACACAAAATTGTTAGTCTTTTTTTAAGTTTATAAGATTTTTTTTTTACCTGTTGGTTGCATTATCCTAAAGCTGTCTCTCTCTGTCGGTGTGTCTCTTCTGTCTTCGCAGTCTGTTTAAAACTTCCTCAACTCAGCATACAAAAAGACACTGTATCTGTGTAAATGAGTGGAGGTTGGACTGCTACAGAAGCCCCTCAGCTCGAGGGGACCGTCTCAGCCCCTGATGGGAAATGCTCATTTGCATTGATATGGAACTACCCCCCCCACCACCACCACCACCACAAAAAGGTCATTACAAGGAATCAGTAAATCAGTACACAATGTATCATGTAGCAGTTAAGGGTTGGTCTTCTTTACAGGTCTATGAGAACATTCCTCCACCACCCCAAGCCAAAAGATCACAAAATTCTTTCCTTAAATATGAAGCTGGTCAAAATTTGAAAGGGACCATTTATCCAAAAATGGATAATATATAATGCCTGGTTTATTAGACAACTAAATTAGGCACCAATCTAGAGAAGAGGTGCACTGGCTGTGTGGAGTGGCTAAGTGCTTATAGAAGAAGTGCGTCTTCATCTGGAAGATGTGATGGTTTCAGCAGTTCTGGTGGAGTTTGATCCTCTCCACCAGAGAGGAACAGAGAGGGTGAAGGTTTTGGAGAGTGACTTTTTGCCTTGTTCTGAAGGAGCAAGGTGTTGCTCATTCAGTGACCTGAGCTGACCTGAGCTTTACTCAACCACGTCGTTCCAAACCTGTCTGACTTTCTTTCTGCTGTGGAACAACAAAAGCATGCAGTGATCATGAACTGACATAATTTTCCCTTACTCCATAGCTCTTAAATGTTCAAGCCATCAAATTTGCTGCCAGTCTAGGTTTGACGTCAATGAAGTCATCAGTTCACATGTGTCTTCTAACAAAATACAATGTGATTTTGGAAGTTCCTTTCCATTCCTAGGAAATGCTACATTAGAATTTCTAAATGGTGAGAACCAATGAAAATCTTAAATTACAAATGTTTATGTCATTCTGTTTATCAACAAAAGTCCATTTCAGTCCACCCAGCCTGAGTAAACAGTGGCCCAAATGCAAAAAGTTTATATGTCACTCTCATTGACAGCTTGATGCTACTGGATCTGTCAGTATGCAAACTTTATATTGCACTATGACCAAGCCAAGGAAAACATGATTTTGTTTTTGCGTCCATAAGTGATACTATATTTAAACTTCTAATCCTGTTCTCACAGTAAATGACAAACATTTGTGGTCAGAATCTCTGCTGCATGATGCAGTATTAGATAAAGCCGGGAAGCTGATGGCTGAAGTATGTTTTAGAGAAAAAAATCTTTCCACTGGGAATTCAGCAGCAACAGGCTCGCTAAGCTCCACCACCATTTCCCGTTTGTCAGAAACTTTGTCCTGACCTTTGAACCCAGGCCCTCCGTGGTTGTGCTGACATACCTCTCGACAATCTAACCTCATGTTTATTTCCACCCCTCACAACACAGAGACTTGAACATTTGGCTTAGCTTCTGTGAGCCCAGAATAACCGGACAACTAAATATATCTTTTGTGCTCATTTTTAACCAAAATTGTAATTTTGAGTGATGCTTGCCCATTTAAAACTTGCCTCCACAATGTTAGCATGTTCTAAGTGATTGCTTGTTGTCCCCAGTCAAAAGTTTCTATGGTCCTGCTTGAATTAACTGGAATTAATTGCATGATGCTAAAAACAGGGTCTAAAATGTTTCGAGCTTGTCCACTTTCAACCACTTCCAGAGGTGGTCAGAAACATTCACAGGATTGCTTTCAAAGTGTAGACGCTCATGTGTTGAATGTATTTGAACAGCGTTATGGGACATGATTTGAGAAAGCCATCAAAACAATCCATTCCATCTTGACTATGTTGTGCCAAAACATTGCTGTTGCTATACGTATTGTTTTAAAATGCTCGCTCATAAGTATTCATATTTGTGCACTGTCGGTAACGTGTATCGGCTGACCACTTGTGGTTGTATCATTTTGCATAAATTAATATATACAACAAATGGGATACATTTCTTATGATTATCAATGTTGAAAACAGTTTAGCATTTTTCTAAATTTTTTAGAAAGTTCAAAAGAATAGCATTTATTTGAAATCTTTTGCAACATTATAAATGTATTTACTGTCATGTCCACTAGGCATAAATCATGAGTCTTATTCACTAGAAAAAGTAATATATATAAGCACCAAGCACCACTGAAAATGTTTTCTTTTGGTATCAAATGAGATTTCAGTAGAAAGTCTGCTGGTGAAGATATGTTTTAATTGAACATTACATTGTGTGTCTTAGATATGCAAACAATGACCACGAGTGTGGACGTGAGCACATAAAACATCTTGTTTCTACTTCTCCAGTGACTAATGAAAGGAATAATATTTGCCTAGTAATGGCCCCAGTTTAGGGAAGTGAGTTTGATCACGCAGTTGGGTTTGGTCAACAGACTCATTGTTTAATCATGAATACTCTGCAAAACGATTCCACCTAAAGGCCCAGACATACCAAATAACTATTAAAAGCTTACAATGCTATCACTTATGTCTCCTGCATCTTGGCCAAAATTTTGCACTTCAAAACACTGCATAGACTACAGCCAATGACAAACTAGTGCATATATTCTGCACTTGTGTGAGAGGAAATAACTCTCCATACCAGCAGGTGGCAGTAGTCTGTATTTGTCATTCAAAAAGAGAAACCTAGGAATGCGTTTGCGTGCAATTTTCACACCAATCTCGCTCACCACAGATGGATTCATGATATAGCTTCTTTAAATATGTCTAATACATAGCACTGGCGTTGTCAGCCCTTGACCTTGTGGAAGAATAAGTAGTGTGTCCACTTGACTTCCTCATTTGCTTGCTTTCATCTCTTTGATTTTCTTTTTTCTCATGCACTGGTTTGCTAAGTTGAACAGCCAGTCAGATCTCTGTCTTTGATGGGCTCCACTGCCAACTCAAAATTTGCAGTCATCCAAAAAGCCACCAATGGGGGTTCGACTAGTGCCAACAGTGTGGAACATACTGCAAAAACTGTGGAACATGCGCAACATCCTATGGGTTCTGTACTGGAATTAGTTCACCTGTTTCGAGTCTTCGGGTTTGAGTCATTCGTTCATCACGTGACAGCCCCATATACTTAACCTATGCAGTCTGAGCCGGAAAATTAATTGATTAGTTCATCTGACGAGTCTTCGGGTTTGAGTCGTTCGTTCATCACGTGACAGCCCCATAAACATAACCAATGCAGTCTGAGCCGGAAAGAGACTTAATAATAATAACCAACTCTTTATTACCTTTGTTACCACATTTAGTGTTATGGAAAAGAACCATCATGACAGAAATTCACACATTTATTAACTGTAAGAAATAAAAAGCTACAATTTGAGATCAGAAACGCATCACGTAACTCTAAGTGTAAATAATGATGATGATGATGATGATGATGATAATAATAACTATGCACCTGTTTGTAAGGAAGGTTGTAAATTATTATTATTATTATTATTATTTATTTTATTTTATTTTATTTATTTTTTTATTAACTGTATATGCTGAACAATTAACATTCAGACGTATAACAAAATATTACAAACATGGTGTTCACGTTTACTGGAAAAAAAAAAACAAAACAAAAAAAGAAAAGAAAAGGGGGAAAAAAATAAAATTAGGAGGGTATACATCAATAATCACAATAGAAAAGAGGAGTTTAGTTCTTTGAGTGTGTCCATAGTTCTGGTTGCTTTCCGATTTGAAAGGCCTTGAAGAGTTTCAAAATAAATCCTCAAGTCAACTTTGAAGTGGGAGATACTGGGCTTCCTTTCTGACCATTTACATTTGTGTATATAAAACTTACCTAACAATATTAGAAGATTTAGCATAAAATTGTGACATCCTTATCTTTATTTTTTTATTTATTTTTTTATCAAAATAAAATATAACATCTCTTTTTCTTATATTAATTTTAGATCCACTCAACATACAAAATAAATATTCAACATCAATCCAGAAAAATTGAACATACATTCGAAAAAAAGATGCAAAACAGTCTCTACATCCATTCCACAAAAGACACAACATTCAGAGAGATCAGCTCTGTATCTCTTGAGAAACTGGTTAGTTGGATAAATTATATGTATAATTTTAAAGTAAACTTTAAACTTTATTTGTAACACAGAATTTGTTATTATAAGTCCAAATCAATTTCCAGTTGATATTCTCAAAATGATTATTCCAGAAGTACTTACATCGAAATGTTGCAGGGCAATGAATCAAACATCTAAAAAAATTATTATTATATTTTCTATCAATGATATCAATACCATTTAATAAGATCTCTTTTTTTTAATGTTGAGTGTTTAGATTCACCGAAGCCCTTTAAAAGCCTCACAAATCCTGCTAGTATTGCATCAAATACAATACTATATTCACGCTGAGGTATTGGAATAATTTTTCTAAAAATTCAGTATATGTAAGTAAATATCCTTCATTATTTATCAACTGTGAGACCATTAGAATATAATTTTTAACCCAATTAGTATAGAAAATTGATTTGTTCTTATCTTTAACATATTTATTATTCCAAATTATCTGCCTATGGGGAGAAAAATTGTTTGTATTTAAGAATCCAATATAAAAGAGCCTGTTTATGAAAATTAGATAACTTAATAGGGAGTTTGTTGACCTCAAAATTACACTTCAAAAGAAACTCTATGCCTCCAACTTTTTCAAAAATAAGATTTGGAATTATATACCATCTCTCATAATATAATATAATGTTTAATCCAGTTCAACTTGAAAATTGTATTTGACGTAACAAAATCAAGCCCATTCAAACCTCCTTGATTATATGAATTACATAAATTATTTTTATTTAAATAGTGAGGCTTCTTTTCCATATGAAATTAAATAGAGGTGAATCTATTTTTTAAGAAAAGATGGAAGGTTGTAAATTAACTAATTTCTCTATCCAATGCTGTGACGTCACGTGACAAAAGAACGAATGATTCGAAAGACTCGTGAGATGAACTAATCAATTCTTTTTCCGGCTCAGACTGCATAGGTTTAGCTTATGGGGCTGTCACGTGATGAACGAACGACTCAAACCTGAAGACTTGTCAGATAAGAGGTGAGGTGAGCTAATCATAGACTAAAGACCCACGTAAACAATGAATTAATCTACTGTTTTTTATAGCATTAAAGTTTTGTATTGTTTGCAATGTGATCAATGTTTGCATAAGTTTATTTTAATTATGTTTTGCTAAAATGAATGAAAAGACTCAAAAAAAGATTCATTCATTTTGCTGAACGAGACTCAAAGGTCTGAGTCAGTAAAATGATCCAAACTTCCCATCACTAATACTTATATAACTTTTTTTAACCTGGATAATCTTGTGGCTATACTTTATGCATTGTACACTGAAAATTATTGGTGTAGGATTTACTTTCACATTCATTGTGACAATTTTCACTATGAAATTGCTTGTAAATTTCACAAATAATCACTAAGAAAGTCGCAGGTAACATATTAAAAATGAAATTTTGAAGAAAAAAACCCCTCTCCAATAATCTGTTTTACTTTAAAACTTTTTTTTTTTTTTTTATAGTGTATAGTTTGTAATGTAATATTTATCCAAGTCCAGTGCCACAAATGCATTAAATCCTGCAAAATTCCTTTAAGAAATAAGGAAAACAAAAATGTTGATATTTATGTAAAGGTTATAAAATATTTTGATCATTATACATATAAGATCTGATATTGTATACCGAGAATGAGATCTCAGAAATTGATGACCACCAATTAAGTATGAATGTTAAACACTGTGATAGTGGTAATGCATTCTCCATGGGAAATCTGTCCATTACTGTCCTCACCCCAATCTGAAACAGTTCCATTAACAAGTTCCCATACACTGACCACTTCCTCTTATCCCCCATATTTCCTGTCACAAGTTTCAGCTTAAATTGAAACAGGCTGGTGGATCAGCTTGCAATCCATCTCAAACAGTCAAAGTGAAGTCTTGTCACGCAGCCTAGTTGTTCTTAGGATGGTCTGAATATTTTCTCACAGGCTCAGTCAAGTAAAGTAAACTAAGGGTCATTTGGAGACTGCAGATCATTTGAAGATGAAGGGTCTACACCAAGAACAAAGAGAAACATCTTTTCTATTAACTGTCCACAACTTCCCCTTCCACAAATCTCAAGGACTGTGATGGCCAAAAGCATAATTTGGCTCAAGACAGTGTGGAAGTGTGTGTGTGATGGTTACAGTTATGGTTATGATAATGCTGAGGACTGGCTGCCGTGGGACTACTAAGTTAGGAATTTTTGGAGGGAGAGCCTGTACATCCTGTGTGTGCTGGGGAGGATGTTTTTCTCTTAGTGGGGTCATGGAAAAAAAAAAAAATGCAATAATGGGCATAAGTGATCTTACTGCACTAATTTTCAATTAATCTTTTCTTTTTTCTTTTGAAGTTTTTATCCTGTATAATTTATTTTTCGCAGCCAATAAATAATAATTTTAAAAGATGTTTAAGTTTCTTAATTACTTTCTGAAATTTAAGCACCCCAAAAGTGATTTTAAAATTAGAAACCAAGTATTTAGGTTACAAGTCTAGAACAAAATAGCAATTAATTGACCAGTAAAAGATGGTTAAAAATAGGAAGTTAATACGCAATAACTTACATTTTAGATACAATATTGCTACTCTTAATGCCACTTACACACCACAGAGTTTCAGCAGTGACAACTGCATTTAAATTAAGGTGAAACTGAAACTGGGGACATTTACTAATTCTGTGGCCAAGAAACCATTGAAATCTCACTTTTTGTTATCTATGAATTAAAAAAACAGGGACAATACATTTTTATTATTATCATTACTTTATTTAATTTAATAATTATTGCTGTAATTTATTATTATAACAATATTATAACAATATTATAACAAACAACATAATTATAACAACATAATTATAACAATATTATTATGATGTCTGATTTAATTACTGGGTTTAAAACAAGTCATCTAAAATCACACAATTAAAAACCGCAAAGAGTAACCTTTGCAAATAGCAAACAGATCAGTATTATATAAAGATTTTGACTTTACAATACACTGTATTTAACAAATATTATTAACACTGTCTAAATGTATTTTAAATATTTTTGTTTTCACGATCTGTGAATATACGTTTTCCAGTAATCACCAGGTTTTTTTCTTTTTCTTCTCAAATGTTTTGGAAATGCATATTTATGAACCAGATTTATTATTTTAAGTATGTAAAAAAAAAAAAAAAAAATTAAAATAAAAGTAAAAAATTAATTTTTGCAAGTATAATGGTTTAAATATTATTATTATTATTATTATTATTATTATTATTATTCATACTGCAGGCTACATATTGGGGTGTACTTTTCACACACGTGGTATAGTTGAGTATGATAACAATAAAAATTTTAGAATGCATTTTAAATAATCATCTATTTTCTTTGTTAAATCCAAAGCTGTCTGTGGTGTACCAGACAGAGCCAGCCCATCTTCCATGACTTGGTCAAGGGTACAGTGAACATTTTCACTGTGGATTTCAATGAGGTCGCTTTCAGGCCGAGTCAAAAAAGTTTTGTTCCCTTATCGAGTCGGTTTCTCGACATTACGTATGGGGAAACCCTTTTCCTCGAAATGCTGAAGCCTGATTGAATCACTCTATTGCTTTTGCAATAGCCAATGGCGTCCGAGCATTCGCCTGATTGGCTGGCTCAGCCGCTATATAAGCGATGTCGGGCGCCAAAATACTTCAGAATCTTTCTCCTTCACCTGGAGCCTGATTTCGCCATTGACCTGCGCAACTAGAGTGGACGACATGGATAGCGATTCCCTCTTGCATTCTGGCGGAGTACAAGAATTATCTACGTGATGTTTCTTTGCCGCATGTGTGGCGGGCCCATCGACTTTCCAGATGCACACAAGGATTGTGTGCTGTGTCTGGGCTGTGCCCATGCTTAGGCAGCATTGGAAGGATCGGATTGCAAAGCCTGCCAGGAATTGCTAATCAAGATCCTTTGTGCGAGGCTGGCTGTTGTTCACAGCGGTGGCCTGCTGGATCTTGCGTCTCCCCCGCCCGCCGCCTTTAAGCCGCGGTCCGGCAGACCGCAGATTACTCCTTCAGGATGCTCTACCGAGAGGCTGACGTTGCACGCCGGAGCCTCCGCTCAGCTATGTTGACGAGAGTTCCCGTCCTCCGACAGAAGTGTGGGAAATGGTCTCCTTCGGCTGTGATGAGGACGACGCCATGTCCACGAATGCCTCTGACCCGGGTGCATGGTCGGAAGAGGTTCCCTCAGAGGCTGGCTGCACCCTGACTTCATTGGACACGGAGCTGATGAGCATCCTCACGGAGGCTGTAGCGGATCTGAAGTTGGACTGGGCGGCCCCTGAACAGCCGCCTAAACGTTGGATAGACGGATCTTTCCTTGGCGCGAGCCGCCAAGCGGACGCACCACAGAGACCCACCCCTTTCTTCCCTGAGCTCCACGAGGAGCTCACTCGTTCATGGCGCTCCCCTCACTCAGCCCGAGCCCATGCACAAGGATCTCAGCTCCTCATGATAGTCACGGCTCACCTATGTCCGTCCCGAGGTTGGAAAACTGCCTCATTGCCTTCTAAGCCATGTCGAGCCACAGCTCACATCGATGAAAAGGCATATATTTCTGCAGGTCACGCAGCATCTGCCCTCCACACGATGGCAATCCTGCAGGTGTTCCAGACGCGACTGCTGAGGTCCCTGGACGAAGAAGGCCCGGACCCAGAGTCACTCCACAAATTGCGGACAGCAGATGATCTAGCCCTGGCTGCATCTAAGAAGGTCGCCCAGGGAATTGGCCACAATATGGGCAGCCTTGTGGTTCTACATCGTCATCTGTGGCTGATGCTTACAGAAATGTGAGATGCAGAGAAGAGGCAACTCCTCGACGCCCCAGTGAGCCCACAGGGTCTCTTTGGAGTCGCGGTGGAGGTTTTCTCTTGGAGAAGTATACGGAAGCACTGAAGCAGTCAAAGATGCTGCCGCACCTCCTTCCCAAACGATCTAACGTTCCCCCCCGGTCAAGGTCCAGATCGTCATCAGCTCAGTGATCGGCATGATATGCTGGTCGTGCTCCACCAGCCACCACTTCGTCAGAGGCAGTTCAAGAAATCCCGCTTCGGAGCGAAGCCGGCCCCCCGTCAGCAAGTACGGCCTGGGGTGAAAAAAGAGCAGCGTTCCTGATGTTCGTGCCAAGAAGAAAAGGGTGCAGTCCGTGCACGAAGACAGGCCAACGGTTAAAAGGGCGCGTTCTCGCTCAGAGATCACTCGGCGGCCAGAAGAAAACCCCGAGAATGTATGTTTAAATGTTATGTTGAAACATAAAGCATTACATACCTCACAAAAGAGCTCTTTACCTCCTCTAACGATTGCCCACGATATAAGCGAAACCTCTCCCTCGAGGGATGTTTGGGCGGAGCGGAAGCTCGGTGCAAGACGGGGGCATGCTCCCCATCCTAGATCTGAGACTTCTAAACAAAGCACTCGCGAAGCGCGCGTTCAAGATGATTACAGTGAAGCAGGTCCTCGCGCACATTCAGCCCAGGGACCATTTCATAGCGGTGTATCTGAAAGATGCTTATTTTCACATCCAGATAACCCCTCATCACAGGCGCTTTCTGCGATTCGCATTCGAGGGCGTTGCATACCAATTCAAAGTGTTACCATTCAGGCTGGCTTTGGCCCCCTGTACTTTCACGATGTGCATGAATGCAGCGCTCTCGCCCCTGAGACTCAGTGGAATGCGCGTGCTGATCTATCTTGGCTGATCATCGTTCAGTCGAGTAGTGTGCTCGAGGAACACAAGCTTAGGCTCCTCGCACATCTAGCGTGTCTGGGTTTGTCTGTGAACATGCAAAAGAGCACGCTTCAACCCTGCCAGTCGATTACTTTTCTGGGTATGGTTATGGACTCGCGCACGATGATCGCGTGCTTATCAGAGCAGAGAATCCAGTCCATTCACAATACACTGGCCTCATTTGTGCAAGGCAGGACGGTTCCTTTGAAAACGTTTCAAAGACTGCTGGGTCTAATGGCAGCTGCAGCCTCCGCAAGCCAGCTGGGCTTGCTGCATATGAGGCCAATGCAACTATGGTTACAGGGCTGAATCCCGCCGCAGGAATGGAGAGAGGGGGCGAAGCGCCTTGTCATAACACGTTCATGTCTCGAGATTCTGACGCCCTGGTTCGGCACAGCTATGTACGAACAGGGTTCTGCGATGGGCAGGGTGGTCAGACGGATAGTGGTGACCACGGATGCATCACTCTCAGGCTGGGGAGCCCTCTGCGACGGCAGACCGGCGTTCAGCGTGTGGACGGGAGACTAGAAGTGTTGGCACATAAATTGCTTGGAGATAGAAGCTGTTCGTTTGGTGTTGGAGAATTTTCTTCCGTTTGTGTTAGGCTGTCATGTTCTAATCCGAACGGACAACATGGCGGTAGTGGCGTACATCAATCGCCAGGGAGGAATGCGCTCGTGCGCGCTACAGGGCTTGGCAAGACGCCTGCTCTTGTGGGCGGATCGAGAACTTCTTTTGATTCGAGCAGTTCATGTACAGGGCAGTCTGAACCGCAGCACGGATATGTTGTCCAGGGAGGGCATTGTTCACGGGGAGTGGAGATTACACCACCAAACAGTAAAATTGATTTGGAGTCTCTTCCGTGAAGCATAGATCGACCTTTTTGCGCCAGAAGAGAACACCCACTGTCCGCTGTACTTCTCGCTGACGATTGCCCCCCTGAAAGGGGACGCGCTGTCGAACCGCTAGCCCACGGGTCGGAAATATGCATTCCCCCCAGACAAAATTATGCCACTAGTGCTGCAAAAGATCAGAGAGGAGAGGGATGCTGTGCTTCTTGTAGCGCCGAAATGGCTGTGGTTTCCAGAGCTGGTAAACCTGTCGTCGACCCTCCGTGGCGGATTCCGCTGAGAAGGGATTTATTATCCCAGGTGAGGGGCAACATATGGCACCCCAGGCCGGAATTATGGGATCTGCATGTGTGGCAAGTCAGTATGGAGTGAATCAGTTAACCATCTCACAGCTTGTTTTACACACGATAACGGAAGCTAGAGAACCTTCGACGAGGCGCCTGTATGGTTTGAAATGGAGAATGTTTGCGAACTGGTGCGTTAGCAGGCTTGAACACCCGGTAAGCTGTGATATCCCCGCTGTTGTGACCTTCCTACAGGAACGTCTAGAGGCTGGCAGTTCTCTCTCTATGCTGAAAGTTTATGTGGCCGCGATCGCTGCCTCTCACAACATGCTGGAGGGCCACTCAGTCGGTACGCACCCCCTAATATCGTGCTTTCTTCGTGGGGCGAGGTGGCTGAATCCTTTCCGCCCTCGCCAAATGCCAGTATGGGACTTATCATCGCTGTCTGACCCACCGTTTGAACCAGCTGAGTCTAGCGACATCAAAGTGCTCTCATTTAAGACGGTGTTGTTGCTCGCGCTAGCATGTGGAAAACGGGTAGGTGATTTACATGGCCTATCAGTCAATAGTGCGTGTATGCAATTTGGCCCAAACGATTGTATGGTCAGACTCATGCCCAGACTCAGCTACACACCTAAAGTGCTCTCAACCTCGTTCAGGGCCCAGGTTATCACTTTACAAGCATTCTGCCCCCCTACTTATGTGAACAGAACTAGCCAGTTTCGATCTTCAGAACAACTTTTCGTCTGTTTCGTGGGCCCTAAGAAGGGCGGCCCGCTGTTGAAACAGAAGCTGTCTCACTGGATTGTGGAAGCCGTGCGCCTAGCTTACGATTCCCAGGGACTCGACTGCCCGATAGGGGTGCATGCCCACTCCACTAGGAGCTTGGCATCCTCATGGGCCTGGGCTAAAGGCATTTGCTTCGCGGCGGGCTGGTCATCTCACAAAACTTTTGCGAAATTTTATAACTTGGATATTCATTCCCTCGTTTGCACCACATGTTCTATCAGTGCAGGAGGAGAAGGCTGGGCAGCCACTGGACGACTGAGTTGCCTAAGGACACGCCCCAGCCTGGTGCGTGCTTCAACCCATGGTTTCAACTAGGTCGCCTAGGCGAGGTGGTTTAGCATCACTGCCAAAGTGAGCCAACTGCAGCTGGGTGTTTCAAACAGGTCCGATACCCGACCTAGAGAGGGAGGGGCAAGCGCACTGATTTGTCTTGCTACTGCCTCAGCGCCTAGCCCTCTGAATCGGCTGGGTGTGAGTTTTTCACACGGCGGGGTTTTATACGTTCCCTATACATAATGTCGAGAAACCGACTCGATAAGGGAACGTCTCCAGTTACTCATGTAACCTTAGTTCCCTGAAAGGAGGGAACGAGACATTACGTAGATGGCCTTGTGGAAAAACCTCCTTACAGTCTCAATAGCTCTCGCTCAGTCGAAAGATTCTGAAGTATTTTGGTACCTGACATCGCTTATATTGCGGCTGAGCCAGCCAATCAGGCGAATGCTCGGACGCCATTGGCTATTGCAAAAGCAATAGAGTGATTCAGTCAGGCTTCAGCATTTCGAGGAAAAGGGTTTCCCCATACGTAAAGTCTCGTTCCGTCTTCTCAGGGAACTAAGGTTACATGAGTAACCGGAGATGTTTTTTCACATGCTGTTCAAAAAACACTCCATGATATCACCACTTTTAATAACATTCATCTGAGAAACAGCAAATGTAGACATCTGACATTTACAGGTCACTACAGTGTCTGCAGAGGTACCAAACTTATATTTTACATGATTGCCATATAAATAAACAGGGCTAGAATAAAGACACACATCAAATGTTACAAATATAAACAAAGGCTGACTATGAGATACATAATTGCATGTGATCTGACTAAATTAAAGATGATGTATTTGTATATACACTGAGAAACAGCATGTACAAGCTGAGGGTAGACTAGATTCTTTTCCTTCACTAGTATCCTCTTTCTTTTGTAGTGGTAATCTACTAGTTAGACACACCTATCCAGGCCTCTACTCTAAGCTGAGTATATTGGTTAGGCTAAACTTACCTGCTAATGAATCTCTGTATAGTCCAGTGGGCTGGGTTGGTTTTGCTCAAAAAGAACCTGGCAGGTTATTAAGAAAGTGCTAGTACTTTTAAGATGAGGTATCAGCTGTCGTTAAATTATGCCAATGTGGGGCAGTGTTTTTTTTTTTTTTTTTTATTTTTTTTTTTTTTTGGTAAATTTGATTTACAGCTACTGTCTCGCTTTCTCCCCCGTGGAACGTGATTTCAACTGAGGGGGTCCTAGTCGATATACTGTTCAGGGGGTCCAAATACTAATAGCACCTCTGAACACAGGTACCTACAATTTGCTAAAAGTACGTTTAATTTTTTTAATATGCTTGTAACATAAAACCAGTCTTCTCTATCCTCCCCTGCTTAGTTAAATGCCATATTTTAGGAAACTGTTGTTTGTAAGGCTCAATAAACGGAACCAATGTCATTGTTATGATCCTCAGTCTGATAGCGACATCTTATGGCGAATAATGTAAGTTACCGTCTATAAACTCTAATAGTAACATACTATAAAAACAATCACTACGTTTCAGAAAAGAAAACCTGTTAAGCGTCAAGGATAGGCTTCTTGTGCAAAGCGCACAGAGGAAAAATCGTATGCTAGTATGTCTAATAAAGTGATTTAGGAATGTCTAATATTATAATATATCATTTATTTCTTCAAGCCTCTACATAAAACCAAATAAAAAATATTTAGTTATTTTCCAAAGGCTCTGAATAAATATTAACCTAAAAATAATAAATACATACATTAAATGAATAAATAAATTTCAGGTGTGTGAACTTATGCATTAAAAAACAGCACACTAATTATATATTTATATTTTTTTAAACGTACTGCCCCTTTCTTATTCAAATTCCTTTGTATAATTGTATCTGTATATATTTTTGTACATATTTTGTCTATCTTGTCTATTGTGGGCAATAAATCTCATTGTGATTCTAATAAAATTACACTTTATTTTTGTGGGTTTCAGTTCTTAGACTCATGTAGTCTCATGTTCTGTTTTTTCTAAACCCTGGAAATACAACTTACAAAAAAATAATAATAATAATAATAATAAATAATATCTGACTGGTTTGTAAAATAATTAACATAACGGAAAAATGCATGCTTGTGTTTAATTCTTGGCATAGCGAATCTGCACTTGCATTTTAATGCAGCTGGCGGCTGTCGCCTTCTGGGGTTCTCCATTTCCGCGTTATTTCCAAGCGTTCCTATGGATTAGCGGAGCTCTTCTTAAAGCGAATCGACAACTTTTTTTTTTTTTACTCGTATATCATGCTTTTATCATTCTAATGGTGCTCCTGGGGATGACATATAGCCGCGAGCGTCGATAACTCGACTAGATTATGTTGTATTTGGTTGGAAACTGTGAATTTAGCGGATTCAGAAATTGTTAGGCTGGTCCGGCTAACTTAGTTAGTTAGGAAGCTATCACTTGGGCCGGCGGTGTTTGTACTTAATAAAACCATGGCAGATGCGAACGATGGAGAGAGGACAGACGAACAAGAGTTGAAGGGAGCTACAGGTGGTGAAGGTAAGATGGGGTACAACTTTTTAACGAATTGACTTGTGTGAACTAGCCATCCATTTCGAGCTCTTTGCGCTCGGCGTGACGTCACACCGTTTCTCGGCTGTGGTTTGACTAGTACTGAAGACTAACGTTACTCTTTCTTCTAAACATCTTTATAGGGCTAAACACTACAGTGACGATGGTGGTGTATGGTGATTTTCAGTTAAATGAGTTCATTGTGTCTCGCCTTATAATCATTTTGGCTCCAGTTATTTTGGAACTTCCTGTGATGTCATACTGAGTCTGTGTGACGTGTGTCAGAGCTAGCGGTGGGGATTTTGAGACTCGAATGTTTTCAGTTTCTTCTCTTCACTAATAATTTTTTTTTTAGTCACTTTACTTACACCATTCCGCCAGTAGATGGCGAAAAGCGAGTATATTTTTCAGGCTTTTGTCTTTTTAATTAATTAAAAACATGAAGAGATTTAAGGTAATTAAAAATAATTTACTGTAATAATTTTAACTATTTATATTTTGTTAGACAGATTGAGAATTATATTTTCATTTTAAAAATTCGAGAATATCAAATTTTGCATATCACTGTCAGTCGTTTAGCATTTCTTTGTAAAACGGTTGTCATATATTAAATGTTTACTTACATCTTGCCTCTCACCCTTAAAACTGAAGCGTGGCCTTTCGGCTTCTGTGAAGAGCAAAGCCCGCCTTTTTCGATTGGTTCATTTCGACATTGACGTGCGAATGACCACCAAAAAAAGTGTAATTTACAGAAGATTTTGTCATCCTAACAACGAACAGAGGAAATTAGGAGTCCACTTGTCCCCTTTAGTGTCAATGATGGTTACGAGGCTGCCAATATTACACTCTAAAAAGACTTTGTTTGCTTGTTACCCAGATCTATCAGAAAACCGTAAAAAGGCGGGATTCGTTCACTCTGCCCAACCAATCAAATTCTCTTTCACATCACGTGCTCGAATGCTATTGGCTCTTTCCTATAGTCAGTCTTTGAAGACGCATTTTTCAAAGTAATTTTCAAAACGAGTTTCTTCACGAGAAAAACGCTCATTCAAAAAATTCACTAATGACATCCAGCTAAATTCACTAATGACATCCAGCCATTCATTGTTTAAAATGAAAATACACAAGATAACGCATTTTTTTTTTTTTTTCCCTAAATTAAGTTGAGATTACACAACCTTTAACCAAAGTGTTGACAACAATACAGAAAGACAGAAGTGAGAGTAAAAAGTTGGCATTTGGGTACTTTGGCTACACCACAAACTTTCTTATAAACCCATGTCATGACCTGTCTCTTAAACCAGCCAGTATCAAAACAGGAAGTTGTTCCCAATAGACCTCAGTGTTCACCACATGTATAATACCCTCTCACCCCATTATCACGCCCAGGAATACAAAGATTGCTTCCTGTACTTTGACCTTGTATCCTTTATAAAAAACTTGTGTGCTATAAAGATTTTTAATCACATTAACTCGCAATATTTTTTTCCACTTATTTTCAGATGTCGTGGATGATGTGATCATTGAACAGAGTGCTGTTTTACTAAGAGGGTAAATTCATGAAATTCTCAAATTTATAGCCTATAGGCTGTCTATGTGTTATATTTTAAAAGCATGAATTTGTGTGAATGAATGCATTTATTCACTGTTGCTGTGCTTTGGTTTCACTTGAAGGTATGTTATTGAACGCGTTACAGTAGAGGATCCATCCATGCATGTGAGCCATGAGGATCTAGGAGGAAGACCTCAGGATGCGGATGATCCTCAAATCAAAGAGGTCGTAGATCAACTTTTGAAGATAGCCGATGACCTTAACAAGAATGCTGAACTCCAACAGTATGTTTTTCATTTTATTTCAGCTTATTTGTCTTTTTATAAATATGAGGTTTTGTGATGAGAGGACACAACTAAAGCATCTAATCTAGTGGTTCTCAACCTTTTTGACTCGAAGGCCTCCCATTTTCAGACAAAATATATAAAAGTCTCTCGTAAAAGCTATAATATTCGGTAGCACTTTACTTAAAGCCTTTATGCATAATGTATTATAAAGTTGTAATGCATTAATTATGCCTTGTAATGCACATTATAATGCATTGTACAGTCTCATGAATAATTGTTGCCACAATTAATATAACACTTATCAATTCATTGTTACACTATGCATTTTAAATTTGGTTGTAATTTTTTAAGACAAGATATAACTAATGTATTACAATGCATATTATGAATAATTATAATGCATTGTACCCTTTAATAACCCTTTATAATGCTTTGTACATAAAGGCTTTAAGTAAAGTGTTATCAATATTTCTTCCAGTATGTTCTGCTGTAATTATGACAAAGCTGCTTGTTTTCAACCATTTTTTTTAAATAACAGAAGCTGATTGTGTCAATATATATATTAAATTAACCAGGTTTTCGGTGTGTTCTTTTAATAAAACAATAGTTGTTGATAATTAAAAAAAAAAAAATTGCTTTTATGCTTTTAGGATTAAAATTAAGGATTTAATTTTAATTCATCCTATGGCACCCTTATAAGTTTGCTCCGGCCCCGTGATTGAGAAACATTTGTCTGATCTGATTATAATGACTACCTATAGTATAATTAGTAATTTTACACACATAGCATTTTCTCTTAAAAGAGATTAGTCTTAGTCAATTTTTTAACCCAATAGTTTACAAAAGATATTATTTAAAGATGCATTCAGTCATTTTTGTATGTTGCACATTTGTCTGGGACTTAAGATGACACCTTGGTCGCAAATTCCTTCAGACGCTATTGTAGAAATTCTCTAGTAGCCAACCGTGATTCTTTCTAAGAAAGAAATTGTCTGGTAAAAGCAGGTTGCAAAGATAAAGGAAGTCGTTTTCGACTGGTCGTATGGTCTAGAGAAAAATGGAAATAGCTTTTAATAAGTGTCTCAAACTCTTGTGAGTGTAGATCAATTAAACATGTTTTAAAAGAAGTATTCTTGTCTTTAAGGGTGAAACTTTTTAATGAAGGAACAAAGGATTGATGACTGGTCCTTAATGATTGCAGAAATCTGTGAATGTTTTAGGCTAGTCATAAAAGTTATAGAAGCCATCTCGCACGGCAAACTTTTAGGAATTTCAACATAAGGGCTTTTTTGCACTGCACTTAATCCTGGGTTATCATGTTTTTAAACCCTGGGTCAAGAGCAATATTAACCCTGGGTTAGGTAGCCCTGCTCCAGACCAGGGTTAGCACTGCATTTGCCAGATAAACCCCAAATTAAAGTCCCAAAGTAATACAGTGTAAAACAGTACTGTGCTGTGGGTTGTTTAGCAAAAGAAAACTAATTATAAACTCCCTTTGTCCATACTTCATTAAATATGCACGTGCATAGAAATTTCAAGGCTGGGTTTAGTTTCAGTGTGAGGGAAAATTTGAACAGTGACAGTGAACGCATTAACTGGTGTGCGGAAAAGTTGCTCATTTTCTAGATGTATTGTGCAGAATACTTTAAGATACCTGAATCTGGACAAAGCCATTATTAAAGGGCTTCAAATCTCATAAATGAGCAAGTAAGAACATTAAGACAGGGTTTACAAAGCTACAGTATGAAATTTCAAAACCTGACTACCCAGTAATTTTACTAAACCATGATGAAGTATGAACAGTATACAATGTAGAACAATATAACTAACTTTTGTCACAACCAGATGTTAGCAATTGATCATCTGCATTGGACAACTGGTAGTGGTCTATATGGTTGGCATTTTATACAAGATGTATAGTTGAAGAGTTTGGGAAGCCCATAACTTGCTACTTTTTCTGTTACAGTCTCATCAGCACTGTCCAAGCAAACTGTGCTCAGGACGTCTTCATGACTGTGGCCAGGAGCATCTTTGAGGATGGCATCAACTGGGGACGTGTGGTGGCTCTGTTTCACCTCGCATATAGGCTCATTTACCAGGTAAAACTCTAATTTCACCTTTTGTTTAATACAGAATTGGAGTATTCATTATTCATTTGTTCGTCTTCAATTATTTTAATGGAAAATGTGAAAATCAATCAAAGTTTGATATTGCAAAGTCGTGGTATTGCATGAATAACTGAGAAAATGCTAAGTCATCATGATTTTTGATGGATCGAATTTATTAAGCGATGCTTCTTCTTTTGGATAATGTAGATGTATTAAAACATGATTACCTTTCATCTTTTTAGGCTCTGACTCAGAACCACTTTGACATTATCAGGAGGATCATTAGATGGGTTTTACAGTTTATCAGGGAAAACATTTCTGCCTGGATCAGACAGCAAGGAGGATGGGTAAGTTGCTGTTTTTGTGCGTGCTGTCTGGCCACCCATGTGGAGCCACACAGGTCGAGCCAGACATGGGCCACCACACACAGAGAGACGCACCCACTCCAGCCAGGAAGTACATAAGCACAAACCCAGACACATAGCGTCTAGGAATATCCAGACACACAAACCCACTGACCCAGTGTGGCACACAGCTAGATACCATCTGATATGATCTGATCTCTCTTTTTATATTGCATATCAAGAATGCCAATTTTTGCTTTTCATATATCATGTATGAGTAGATGTTGTCATACTTCAGTAAGATGTGGTTTGCATGTGTGCTGCAGAGCTCCACTGGGCTGAGTGCAGTTCCTGGGGCCACTCAAGTTTAATAGCACACATATGATCATAAAGGAAGCAGAATGTGGGGTGCTGGGTTTAGACTTCAAACATTCAGTCGTCATGGAGCATACTGTGGCCCTGAGAACTGAAATACAGTCAACATGTGACAATATTTACAGTGTGCTAAGCAGCATGAGCCTGAAGAATGCAAACCCTGCCATGGAGGAGAAGGGATGCTTGTACTCTTGACCCTTGTTTTGGGGGATTTGAGAAAGATCAGGCACCTGCTGTTTACAGTATTGTACTGCAGGGGAATGTGCCACCAGTCATGTGTAACCATTAGGCAGTTGTGGCCTAATGGTTAGAGAGTCAGACTTGTAACCGGAAGGTTGTTGGTTTGATTCTCAGTACCGGCAGGAATTATTGGTGGGGGAGTGATTGAAAAGCGCTCTTTTCCACCCTCACTACCCATGACTGAGGTGCCCTTGAGCAAGGCACCGAACCCCCAATTGCTCCCCAGGTGCTGCAGCAAAAATGGCTGCATGTTCACGGTGTGTGTTCAATACTTACTGCTCTGTGTGTGCATTTGGAGGAGTTAAATGCAGAGCACAAATTCTGAGTATTGGTTACCATACTTGGCTTCACGTCACTTCATCTACATTTTAATCAATGTAGTACAATATTTACTAAATTATTGACATTTTTATAGCCAAATTTATGTGTGATTGACTCGTGGCATTGATGCATATCAACAAATATTAATTGGGTTTGTCACTACACCAAAGTGTTATAAAATTAACAAAACCTTATAGGTTTCATAATCCTCGGTATAACCACATAATGAATGAATAACTCCAAACTACATATACTATAATATACAGTGCTGCTTGAAAGTTGTGAACCCTTTAGAATTTTCTATATTTCTGCATAAATGTAACCTAAAACATCATCAGATTTTCACTGAAGTCCTGAAAGTAGACAAAGAATACACAATCAAACAAATGAGATGAAAATATATACTTATCTATTATTTTTATATTATTTGTTTATTCAGGAAAATGATCTAATATTTCATATCTGTGAGTGGCAAAAGTATGTGAATCTCTAGGAAGTTAATTTGAAGGTGAAGTTAGAGTCCATCTGTTCAGAGGTGTTTTCAGTCAATGGAATGACTATCAGGTGTCAGTGCATGCCCTGTTTTATTTAGAGAACAGGGATCTATCAAAGTCTGATCATTTTTGTGCACGTGAATCATGGCACGAACAAAGGAGATCTCTGAGGACCTCAGAAAAAGAGTTGCTGTTGCTCATCAGACTGGAAAAATTTAGAAAGTCATCTCTAAAGAGTTTAGACTCCACAAATCCACAAGTCAGACTGATTGTGTACAAATGGAGGAAATTCAAGACCATTGTTACTCTCCTCTGGAGTGGTCGACCAACAAAGATCACTCCAAAAGCAAGACGTGTAATAGTCCACGAAGTTGCAAAGGACCCCAGGGTAACTTCTAAGCAACTAAAGGCCTTTCTCACATTGTCTAATGTTAATATTCATGATTCCATCATCAGGAGAACACTGAACAACCATGGTGTGCATGGCAGAGTTGCCAGGAGAAAACCCCTGCTCTCCAAAAAGAACATCACTGCCCATCTGCAGTTTGATAAAGATCATGTGGACAAGCCAGAGAGTTATTGGATGAATTTTTTTATGGACGGATGAGACCAAAATAGAACTTTTTGGTTTAAATGAGAAGCGTTATGTTTGGAGAAAGAAAGGCACTGCATTCCATCATAAGAAGCTTATTCCATTTGTGAAACGTGGTGGTAGTATCATGGTTTGGGCCTGTTTTGCTGCATCTGGGCCAGGATGGCTTGACATCACTGATGGAACAATGAATTCTGAATTATACCAGCAAATTTTAAAGGAAAATTTCTGGACATCTGTCCGAGAACTGAATCTCAACAGAAAGGGGGTCATGCAGCAAGACAACAACCCCAAACATACAAGTCATTCTACCAAAGAATGGTTGAAGAAGAACAAAGTTAATGTTTTGGAATGGCCAAGTCAAAGTTCGTACCTTAATCCAATTTTAATGATACGGAAGGACCTGAAGCAAGCAGTTCATAGGATGAAACCCATCAACATCACAGAGTTGAAGTGGTTCTGTTCTGAGGAATGGGCTAAAATTCCTACAAGTGGTTGTGCAGGACTGATCAGCTGTTACAAAATATGTTTAGCTGCAGTTATTGCTGCAAAAGGGGGCTTGCCACTCAGAAATATTTAACACTGTATCATTTTTTTCTCAATAAATAAATGACAAAGTGTATGTTTTAGTCTCCTTTGTTTGATTGGGTTCTCTTTGTCTATTATCAGGACTTGTGTGAAAATCTGATGATGTTTTGGGTTATATTTATGCAGAAATATAGAAAATTCTAAAAAAATTCAGACCCCTCACCCAATACACATATTGGGTGCCAGTATGTCTGTGAATGACTCCAGGCCCCCGGTTACCATGACAACCAGGACATTTCAGCCAGACCAGATAAACTTTATGACCTAATGGCATGTTGAGAATTCTCCCTCTCACCATCTTTGAACCTTAGGAAAGACATTATGCCATAAAAATGAACTCTTCTCTAATTAATTCATAGAAAAACCTTTCTTTGAATGAACACATATCCTTCAGGTAATTTTGTATAGTATTACTGTTCTTGTATATGTTCTTGTATATTGTATACTGTTTTATGCATGTTTATGATAGATCACTAGTTAATATCACCTCACTTATACCATGTTTGGTCTCTATCAATTAGTCTTCGGATGATCTAAATGACAGTGTATATTACATGTTAATACCTATGCAACATATTAGTCTCCTAAGAATCTTTAGTAGTTTTTGCAGTAACCCCAGGCAAATTACATATGCAAATTACCATGTTCAGAGACAAAGAGTCGTAAACTTTCCCTCCAAAAGTGAAAGTCACCATTGGCTCTTTGACACTCCAGAGGTGTGATCTCTATATCAGATAAAGCTCTCACATCAGTGACCCGCCCCCAGTCTGCAGTTTTTTTAGATCCTAAGAGGATGAGGAGGATGTGAGCTCCTCAGCAACCCTTAAGTTTTGGCACCAGGCCTTGCGGCCTTGACTTTCCATTCAACCAAAGATCCTCGGATCTCAGCAGATCTCTTTCTTAGCTTTTGTTCACTTTCTACCTGGGAAGAAACTCCCAATCACCATCGAGTCAGGACATCTTTGGAATTCATTACTCTTCAACCCGGAAGAACATGATCGCGAGTCCAAAACCTTGAAACCATCAAGACTTTCAGCCGAGACTGCATTCCAGACACTCGTCAACGACCAAGGCAATGCAAGTATCGTACATTTAACTAAACGAAACAGAGGTTTCGTATAAGTTATAGACCCCGTTATAAACGGCGCTGATGGTTTTACTCAGGTGGTTAACTCACTTTTTCCATAACTACATTCTCTGTTTTCTCTAATGGCTTCATTCATCCACTTTAGCTCCCCGTTGTATGTATGCATGAGTGTATGTTTATTCGTTTGTTTGTTTAGATTAGTTATGTGTGTTAGCGTTTAGTTAATAAAAGTTGTGTGCACAAATTACATGAGTTTCTGGTTCTGCCTTGCAAATTAATGTCTCTTTATAATTTTGACCCTGGCTAAATGCTCTAATGCATTAATAGGAAAGTATTTTCTGTGGCCATGGAAATATCCTTTCTAATGGCACTTTTCCACTGCGTGGTACAACTCGGCTCGGCACGGTTCAGAACAGCACGGCACGGCTTGGTTGGGCTCAGTTTGCGTTTCCACTGCAGTTTAGTACCGCTTTAGAGTGGACGGGATTATTTACATGTCGTTATAATTGCGCCGCCTCTACTGCAGTGACTCGTGAAAAACTTTTTAATTCCGCGTCGCTCCATCAAGCTCTCGCTGGATCCACTCCTCAGCTATCAACGAGAGGACAGTCTGTACTTCCTCAACAGACAACGAAACAGACATTTTTTTTTGGTTGTTAAAAGAAAGGTGCGCTCGTTCAAAACAGTTCCGCTCGATCCTTCGCTGGCTGTGTTGATTTAAATCTAGCAGGTCTGTTGTGTCTCGTGCCGCGAGTTCAAATGACGCAGGCAGTGACGATTTTCTCCAGCCAATCAGTGATCAGCAGACTTTACACGTCACGTTTTTGTAACAGTAGGGTTCGCTTGGAACTTCGGCCGAGGTGGTACTAAAAAAAAGTACCAGGTACCAGGTACTGTACCCAGTGGAAAACCCCCCAAAAGTGAGCCATACTGAACCGTACCGTGCCGTACCATGCAGTGGAAAAGCGGCATTAGAGTTGATATGAACTTACACTGAATGTTCACTGGACGGACAGATCAGTTGATGGTACTTTAATTCTGCTACAGTTATTACTGTCAGCCGATATAAATAATTGTAATTAATCATAATTAATTGCAATTATTTATATACATTTCCCTTTTAAGCTAAATATGCTACAGTTCACAAACTTTCAAGCAGCACTGTACATATCTACAACATTTATATCTAACGTCGCTGGCATACATACATTACACTAGCGTAAAGCTATATATATATATATATACAGGTGCATCTCAATAAATTAGAATGTCGTGGAAAAGTTCATTTATTTCAGTAATTCAACTCAAATTGTGAAACTCGTGTATTAAATAAATTCAATGCACACAGACTGAAGTAGTTTAAGTCTTTGGTTCTTTTAATTGTGATGATTTTGGCTCACATTTAATAAAAACCCACTAATTCAGTATCTCAACAAATTAGAATACTTCATAAGACCAATAAAAAAAACATTTTTAGTGAATTGTTGGCCTTCTGGAAAGTATGTTCATTTACTGTACATGTACTCAATACTTGGTAGGGGCTCCTTTTGCTTTAATTACTGCCTCAATTTGGCGTGGCATGGAGGTGATCAGTTTGTGGCACTGCTGAGGTGGTATGGAAGCCCAGGTTTCTTTAACAGTGGCCTTCAGCTCATCTGGATTTTTTGGTCTCTTGTTTCTCATTTTCCTCTTGACAATACCCCATAGATTCTCTATGGGGTTCAGGTCTGGTGAGTTTGCTGGCCAGTCAAGCACACCAACACCATGGTCATTTAACCAACTTTTGGTGCTTTTGGCAGTGTGGGCAGGTGCCAAATCCTGCTAGAAAATGAAGTCAGCATCTTTAAAAAGCTGGTCAGCAGAAGGAAGCATGAAGTGCTCCAAAATTTCTTGGTAAACGGGTGCAGTGACTGGTTTTCAAAAAACACAATGGACCAACACCAGCAGATGACATTGCACCCCAAATCATCACAGACTGTGGAAACTTAACAATGGACTTCAAGCAACTTGGGCTATGAGCTTCTCCACCCTTCCTCCAGACTCTAGGACCTTGGTTTCCAAATGAAATACAAAACTTGCTCTCATCTGAAAAGAGGACTTTGGACCACTGGGCAACAGTCCAGTTCTTCTTCTCCTTAGCCCAGGTAAGACGCCTCTGACGTTGTCTGTGGTTCAGGAGTGGCTTAACAAGAGGAATACGACAACTGTAGCCAAATTCCTTGACATGTCAGTGTGTGGTGGCTCTTGATGCCTTGACCCCAGCCCCAGCCTCAGTCCATTCCTTGTGAAGTTCACCCAAATTCTTGAATTGATTTTGCTTGACAATCCTCATAAGGCTGCGGTTCTCTCGGTTGGTTGTGCATCTTTTTCTTCCACACTTTTTCCTTCCACTCAACTTTCTGTTAACATGCTTGGATACAGCACTCTGTGAACAGCCAGCTTCTTTGGCAATGAATGTTTGTGGCTTACCCTCCTTGTGAAGGGTGTCAATGATTGTCTTCTGGACAACTGTCAGATCAGCAGTCTTCCCCATGATTGTGTAGCCTAGTGAACCAAACTGAGAGACCATTTTGAAGGCTCAGGAAAACTTTGCAGGTGTTTTGAGTTGATTAGCTGATTGGCATGTCACCATATTCTAATTTGTTGAGATGGTGAATTGGTGGGTTTTTGTTAAATGTGAGCCAAAATCATCACAATTAAAAGAACCAAAGACTTAAACTACTTCAGTCTGTGTGCACTGAATTTATTTAATACACGAGTTTCACAATTTGAGTTGAATTACTGAAATAAATGAACTTTTCCACGACATTCTAAATTATTGAGATGTACCTGTACAGTTTCATGTTATTAAAGAGTATATAATTTTATATGCAGAGTCTGGTAATCCCAGAAAAGTACCCACGTAAGTAACTGTACATTTAAATGCTGACAAATAAACACTGTCATAACTGTTTAGGCAGTTAGGCTAATCTCTTAAACGACATCGTAATGGTATTCTCCATAATTAATATCTTACCTTCAGCCATGAACACATTTTTAAAATCCTATAAAATTTTAAAGCATTTATTATTTCTCAACTCTGTGCAGTAATATTCCCATTATTAAAGGTTCACTTTTCATTCATGAAGACGACATGAAGAAATGTGCTTAAAAACGTGTCTTGGTGAAAAATAGACTTTTTAAGATGAAAATGAAATTACCGTTATAACCAATAAAAACCAATTAACTACAGGTCCGTGTTTATCCAACACAGACCTGTAGTTTTGTTAGTCTGAATTTAGCCTGAATCACTTAATGCACAGCTTTATTTTGACATCGGCTCGTCAGATGATTCATTCCGTTGCCACTGTCAGTCATAGCAATGACTCGCAGCATGATTTAACGGATTCCCTCGCGTAAATTTAACATTCGCGTTTGTCATCCCTGAAACGGTATACGTGGACGTTTTGTCATCTTAGACAAACACAACTTTTCTTCTAATTGTGAATGGATTCTGTAGAGAAACTGAGCAAAGGGCGCTCCTCTTAAGGCACAGTACAGTTGACCGGAAATGACTGGGCTGGCTTATCTAAAACCAGGAAGTAACCGTGCATAAGGTCAATTCTCAAACAAATGACTAGAGATGACAAATGACCCTGTCCTTTTTAGTGAATCAAAAATACTTTTGAATTAAAGCAGTTACAGAATTAATCAATTTACTGAACCACAAGTTGCTTTCGCTATTTAGATATGTTTATATAATCTCTACAAGGTCTGTGTTTATATAATCTCTACAAGTCATTAAAAAGTCTCTTGATTTGTTTACATCTGTTCTGTTGAATTGTGAAATGATAACCGACTACTGAGGGCAGTGAATTCAATAAGAATTCCATGGAATTTTTCTGGGTATTTATTTCTTCTTAAAATTATCAAAAAAAAAAAAAAAAGTAATTATTCACTTAAAAGCTTCCCCTCCAGCGCCACTCTCTAATCTCATCAGCATTTGTTCAATTCAAACAGTGTTTTCCAGTTTTTGAGTTTTGACCACAATGGTCCCATTCATTTGTGTTATGGAAAAGTTCCTCTTCCAAAAAAATCCTTATTTTGTCTTCCAAGGAAGAAAGTCATACAGATTCTGATTATTGATTATAGAATACTGGATGGATGCCATTCAGAGTCTTCAGAATGTGTTCATATGCAGGGTGTATCTAATGCTTTCTCTGCCTTGTGTTCCAGGAGGGCATTTTCCGCAGCGTGTCAAGATGGCGTACTGTGTCATGCATCGCAGCGATGGCATTCATTGTAGCTGTTGTTTACTGGAGAAGAACGCGCTAAGATAAAATTGGAAGACGTGCCAGATTCATAATTCTCACAAATGTGGAAATTCGTATCAAAAGCAATACATTGTGTAAGTGGTGCAATCAAGTGGACCAATCGCAGGTTCTACAGACCAATCATGCTTCATGCCTTGCTATGGTTAAATGGAAGACTTAAATGGAAAATGCCACTCCAAAAGACACTGTAGCCTTTTATTTTGCCTTTTTTTTTTTTTTTTCTTTTAACATTCCCTGTCGGCTGTTGTTGTGTCTATTGTTTCTATTTCAGTTGAGTCAAGGAACATCTTTCACCTTGATTTATTTATTTAAGGGATGTGTTGCTATACTCAAAGATTTTTAAGACTGCACTTTTTCCTCCACCAGTGCCTTTTACTCTGTAATTTTTTTCTGGCTCAGGTATCAATTTTTTAATGTGCCACGTAACATACCAGCCCTACCTCGATTCAGCTAAATATCTGAGACTGTTTACCAAATGTTTTTTTTTTAATTATTACATTAGGAATAAAGGGACAGGGCTGAAAAAGAGATAAAATAATAATAAAAAAATAATAATCCTTTTTTAAAAAGAATGCTAAACCTCAACAGAAGTTTATAATGCAGTCTAAGTGACTGAAAGGTTCAGCATGTTATTGGTGAAATGCAGTGAATGTGGAAAAATAATTCTTGCACACCTTGAAATAAATATGACAACGAATTACTGAGAGATGTCTATGTATATTCTTTCATTTATATTGATTTGTATGTACTATCTTATCCAAGTACCAAGATACATGATACTGAATCATAGTGCTGCCACCATACTCTAGTATGATTACTTAAGTTTTCTTGTGGTCTTTATGTCTTGTTTGACCCAATCACAATGTTCTCAACAGGACAGCTCACTAAACAAGAGAGCGTATAAATGAGTAACAGTCAGTGATGGGTAGAGGGCCCTTATTGTTTCATTATTTCCGGATGTAATTGGAAGCATTCTGAATCATCTCTGCGACAGGATCCACAGGTCTGTTGTCTCTCAAACCACTAGAAAGAGGATCGATGTGTCAGACTGAGGGAAGCAGTTAAATGTTTCCTCCAGACGCTAGTTCTCTTCCAACCAGAGCTCAGTTTCACTCATAACCTAAAGCATACGGGCTGTTGAAGGGTGACATAAATAATGGCGCAAATATACAGTGCCCCTTCCCTCCCCCCGAAAAAGACACTTGAACCACACAGACTAATGTGTGGATTTCATTGCATAAATAAAATATTAAATCAAGTGGCATCTGCAAACAAATCATGCACATTTCAGATTCTCGTATTTTATGACATATTAGTTCAACACATCTAAATCACAGCTTTTAATGTTCAATGAATGGACACTAAAATGATGAAATATGTGTTGCCACAAGATGTCATGTTAAACTCACTGTTAAACTTAGTATTGAACAGCCACATGGATGAATAATACTAATTTGAGTATCATTGATGTACTATTATAGTTTTTGTTAATAATTTTGAATTAGATTTTTTTAATGTTTTCTGTTTTCACTTCAATTTTAAAGTTTTAGTATTTTTTTTTTTAAATACTGCTGTAGTATTTATTAATTGTTATTTGTTAGTTATAGTTCATTTAGTTTTAAAAAGTTAGAAAGTCAATGTGTTTATGTGGTTTAAGGTTAAAAAAAAAAACATTTTCCACATACTGTACATTATTAGTTATAGTTCATTTAGTTTTAGTTATTTTAGTAGTTAAACTTTGTTGGTGTTGGATTTTATACATTAAAACAAATACAATATTTGGCTTTTTATTTATTATTTTATTTTATTATTAATATTTTTGTGAGAAATAAAATCACACTGCAAAATATAAAGTTAGAAAGTCAATGTGTTTATGTGGTTTAAGGTTCAAAAAACATTTTTCACATACTGTACATTATTAGTTATAGTTCATTTAGTTTGTTATTTTAGTAGTTAAATTTTAATCAAAAATGAGAAATGCTGAAATATATATAAAATCAGTTTTTTAAATATTTAATTTTGAGTTAATGTTTTTTTCAAGTAATTTTTTTTTTCTATGTTATGTTTTTTTATTTTTAATGATAATAACTCTGTCTTAAAGCAGAACGTTTTCAGGTAGACAGATGAAATTGTCAAAAAAAATCACATTTGAGAGATTTAATTGATTGGTGTTTTTTGGTGGAACTCATGTTTTAATAACAGCTAATTTATCATCATTGAGAAAAAGAAGATAGAACATAAGGATATAAAATCCATTTTTATTTTCATCAGTTTTTATTTATCATGACTGTTTGTGTTGCCCATTTACCAAATTTACCATCAGTGAAAATCTCAGTCTTCTCATCCATATGCTTAGATGTCAACATGTCATAGTGGCAGTTGGGACATGTATAGCCTACAGAATAATTTTCTTTATAATACTGTTTATTCTGCTGCTTATTGCTCATTATCACGCTACTACAGTGCACATTTCTATTGCTTTTTAGGATTTACGTCAATACTTCCTAGAATCCCCCATAGTGGCTTTGAACCCATTGACACCATAGGCATTTCAAGGACGCTAGCAGCAACCGGCCTGTGTCTGTGTTAGCTCAGCTGTTAGAAGACTACAGACTGGATCTCCAGCAGGACAATGACCAAAGTTTTCAGAACAGTAGTTTTCAGTTTTCACATGTCGTTATGAACCTTTGCCAGCTATAAACCTTGTATGATCAGCTGGAGCGCTTCAGAAGCTAGACGCAGTAAACAGCTGGGTGGTGCTGGGTAAAAAGACTCCCCTTTAATCTGATGGAATATGTACAGGATAAAACAAAAGTCATTATACCACATACTGGTTGTATATTTCATTACATAGATGCTCAAAATTCAGTACGCAATATAAACAAAACATGGTTACTGAGGCATTTACTAGAAGTGTGGGCTCAACATGTCTCCATCAGGCTCCAAGTAAAATACATCAGCTTTTATTAGGCTACTTATATGATTTTAAACTTGTTTTAAACCATTAATTTATTTAGTATGGAAGCCTACTTCCACCTAAAAAAAAAAAAAGGTAATTACAACTTTATATCTCACAATTGTGACTATATTATATATAATTTCTTGTAATTGCAACTTTTATCAAACATCCATCAACTGTGACTATTTTCTTGTAATTGTGACTTTCTAACAATGTGACTTTATATTTTGCAGTGTGAATGTATTTCTCACAATAATAATAATAATATCTTGTAATAAAATAAGAGTTACACACACACACACACACACACACACACATGTATATATATATATATATATATATATATATATATATATATATATATATATACAAACACTGAAATAATTTACTTATTAATTGTGCACTACTAAAAACAAAATCAGCAAAAAATAGGGCACAATGTACTGTATTAATATGAATGAATTTTCCATAATTATTTTTTGTTGTGTTTTAGGGTTAACAGAAATGTCTGCAAAAACACTGGATAATGGATGAAGATGATGGTGATGATGAAGATGATGATGATGAGGATGATGATGATGATGATGATGATGATTATTATTATTATTATTTACTTTTGCGGTGTGATTTTATTTCTCACAAAAATATTATTAATAATAATACTTAAAAATGAAAAAAAAAAATAAAAATCCAGATATAATTGTTTTAATGTGTTAAAGCAACACTAGAATAATTGACTTTATTTCTCATAAATGACATTATACCTCACAATTGGTCTTATTTCTTCTATTAAACTCACAATAGAACAAGAAAGTCACATTTACGAGAAATAAAGTCAATTATTTCAGTGTTGGTTTTTATACATTAAAACAAATACAATATTTGGCTTTTTAGTTATTATTTTATTTTATTATTATTAATAATATTTTTGTGAGGAAAAAAATCACACTGCAAAATATAAAGTTAGAAAGTCACGAAAACAGCTTCCATACTTGTATTGTAAAGTGTATTGAAGTAAACAGTGCACCTGTAAATAAATGTAAATAATCCAATTTGATTGTAATTTAATTAAAGGGGTCATATCACGTTGCTAAAAAGAACATTATTTTGTGTATTTGGTGTAATGCAATGTGTTTATGTGGTTTAAGGTTCAAAAAACACATTTTCCACATACTGTATAATATTGTTGCTCCTCTATGCCCCGCCTTTCTGAAACGCGCCAATTTTTACAAGGCTCATCGTTCTGAGAAGCGAGGCGTGTTCTGATTGGCCAGCTATCCAGTGCGTTGTGATTGGCCGAATACCTCAAGCGTGAGACGGAAATGTTACGCCCTTACAATATTGTGATGCCGTGTCCCGGCGCGACGACACAAAAACAATAAAAACCTTAATTGACATACTGTGTCTTTACGTGTCGCGTTGCGTCGTGCCACGTAAACATTACCACGTCTGCATTTGTGATCAGAGAAACGACAAAACCTCGCGTTTGAATAGTCAGTGGCAAATTCTTTAAATATGAAAACATACTTACAGGCTGTGAGTCAGAAGCGCCAGACTGTCCTTGCGACGTTGGAATTGCCCCACTTTATAGAAAAAGTCTTTGAGCACAGCTGGCAGACTACTCCCAGGTTCAGGAAATAGTCCTCTGTAAAATCCGCTGCACACACTCTAATATTTGGGTTGAACTATTCTGGAACAGTGTTGTAAATACAACATAACCACGGATTTTTAGTTGTGTTCTCTTTTGGAAGCCCAAACAACGTACTTTTGCTTTCACAACAAAACACAGTGTCTCCAGGACATGGCGCCGGCGGCAGCAACAACACTACAGCGAGAATAAAAGTCCCGCCCTCTTTCTTTGCATATACGTTTGGGCGGTGTTTTGCAAATCTCCCCACACCGACATGTGGGGGCATGTTTGAATGAGCCGTTTTAGGGGGGCGTGGTCGAGTCTTAACTTTTATAAAGAATATCTCTTTGGTTTTGAGACTTTAGTCTTTGCAACTTCAGGGATCTTATCTATGCACAAACAGCTTGTAACACTCCAAAGAGAAAGAAAAACTTGAAATCGCATCATATGACCCCTTTAAAATCTGTCCTCATTCAGCAAACACATTATTTTTATGATGATGATTAAAAAAAATCTGATTAAAAAAGTCATATTGTGTCATCTCTGTGCTGACAATAACAGGTCACGACTGAATAATCTGCCAGAGAGGTCAGTGTAAAACTCACGTGTGATGAGTGTATTGATGTGGCTTCAGATCACTGGCCTATCTCCAGCACACACAGCTGTACAAATGAGACCTGCACCTGAGCTCTTGCTTCAGATAAATGAACAGGTGGCTCCTCTTATGCATCAACACATATAGACTATGACTAAAATAAAGTAAAATAAAGATTCTCATAGAAAATCCTTTTGGCTAGATTTTACTTTATTTGAAGAAGAAATTGGCTCTTGTCCATGCAAGTTGATTCTAGGATGTTGTAGGTGATTGCCAGGGCACTGCTATGTGGATGCTAAAATTTTTGGAGTGGTCTTTAGAGGGTTGCTATGCGTTTGCTAGGGTGTTCTAGGTTGTTGCTAGGTGGTTGTTTACTCCTTGTCCTTCCCTTATGATATTCTGATCTTTGTACTTGGTTGCCTCGTTCACATTAATGAATGCGTGATGAACTTGAAAACGTTGATGAATCTGTGTGGGAAAATCTTTTGCTCTCATGTACTTCCCAATCGCTTGGATTCCTAGTGAAATTACAGAATATTACCGCAAAAATTTATCGAATAATCGGTAAGTGGTACCTTAACTCTATGGGACTTTGTCCATTATATCATCCATGTGGCAAAAAATTCTTATTGCTTATTGGAACTAGGAACATATTAGACTTATATTAGACCATAATTATAGTTTTTGAATGCATTCACCTCCCAACTCTGAGAGCTCTGACTTGTCATCTTGTAATTACGGTAATTCAGACGTAAAGTGCGCAGCCATCTTTATAATGTTATCTTTGAACTACCGTTTTTGCGGTAGCACTGTATATTTCTATAGTAACTCTGTTGAAGAGTAATTAGCTGGTTAAGTGGTTTTACTTATAGTAGAGTTAACGAAAGTTATCATGGGCATAATGTTGGAAGCGGATGTTATAACAAATGTCAGTAGAGCAGGAAGTTTTTAAAACCAGCAGTTTGTTCATAAATTTGTACGAACTTACCTTCACGCTGAGGAAATACAAAGAGAAGACAGAAGACAACGAGCGCAGCGCTGAAAAGGGGCGGAGCTACATAAGGTATATAATGCTGCGTTCACGCCATGTCGTAATTCCGAGATGACAACACGTGACATTCTACTCTAGCTGAATAATGTGTTTCTATGGCAGCACTATCAACGCCAAAGCCCTCACGTGCTCCTGAACTCGTAATTACAACTTGTAAACTCGTATTTTCTGAGAGTTACGACTTGGACCAGGTACCACGTGACCTGCCAGGTTCATTTTGGCACTACTTAGGCACTACCTCTGAATCCCAGAACATGGAAAGCTATAAGTAAAATGTCACGTGTTGTCATCTCGGAATTACGGTAATTACGACATGGCGTGAAGGCAGCATAATTTATATGAAAATAACGAAATCAAACAAAATTCATATAGGCTACAATTTGGTAAAAAATCATATTTGAACAGAATCAATCAACACTACTTATCAACATTCATATTTACATTTAGTAGACGCTTTTATCCAAAGCGAGTTAGAAAAGATGAACAAAGCAATTCATCAAAGAGCCAACAGTCATTGTAGTACACAATGTCAGATTTATTATATATCAGTCATAGAAAAAATGAATCACTCCCTAAACACATAAACAGACATTACTTATCGTGGGTTGCTTAAACAAGCCATCACAATCAGTAGTCTAAGGGTCAGTGTCTTCCGTTCAGACAGGCCTCATAAAGAAGAGTTATTTCCTTGAGGAAACTGTCATGATTTGTTATGGTCAGGTCTCAGTGGAGGGAATTACTTTGAGCAGTAACCTTTCTATTGTTTGGGTGAAACTCTAGTCGTTGGTCAAAGGTTATACTTTAGCAATGACTCAGTGTAAAGCCCCCGCTGAGAGCGACCTCTGTAGTTGTCAGTGTCCTTATGGAGCTGGACCCCCATGGACCAGCATGCCACCATCTCTGACGCAAAGGAGAGGCCACTGGGAAAAGCAAAGGGGAGATTGTGGAACCCCAGCTGTGGATCTCCGCAGTGCAGGGAACCCATCTAGACAAACTACATGGCTTGGACGTAGCAGGTTCTTCTGTCTTTGCTTGTTAGAAATGGAACGATTGGGGTGTGCGACTTTCTCACCACCCACACAGAGCTGTGCAGGTACACATTGCCATTGGGGGCTGACCTATTTGTAGTGCTACAGATGGCCTGCTGTGCAATGCATCATCTTTTACACTTACTTAGCAACAGGTCAGTTCTGCTCAAGTTAACCTGGCTGCTATAGTGGATTATTTCAAATCCAGCAATGAACAAATGAGTCAGTGCTAGTGAGTAGAGCAACTTCAGTGTTTTATGGCAACTTTTATTGCTTAAAAGTGCACTAAGTAACTTTTTGTGTATATTTCACTGACAGGAAAAAAACCCGCTGACGGATACAACAGTGGCCTTGGACTTTACACTGACACCTACTGGCCTGGAAGTAGCAACAAGCAAAAACTTTTTACTCACCGTTTTTACTGGAAGACTTTAATTATGTCACCCGTAATTAATTTATTATGCAACCCAATACAATCCAAAATAACAAAGATTACTGAGATAAAATGAGTAGTAATCATCCCAACAGATGGCACGCCCACAGTCCGGTTCATTGACCATCTGATGCAAATTGCGAACAAAAATGGCAAGCTTGTTGACAAACTCTAGTCTGATTGTCTTGCTTTACACACATTCTTGGAGTTGAGGGGTACATATTAGACCACCAAGGAGTAGAGGAAATAATTGCTTCATTTGCCAAGCTAGTGGTAATAAATCTTTAAAATATACTCAATAGTTTTGTTTGCTTAGTAGCAAACAATCTACAAGCAAAACTACTTATTCCACTTTGTTGTCTATGAAAAAACCCAGTGCTCATTACTTTTTAACAGGCAGAAAGTCTACAGACATTTCCACTAATTTTTCCAGCGTTTTATGTATAGCAGATTATGGAATGCTGCACTAGTATTTGGATGAGCTTATTCGTGAACATCCATTATCAACTTTTTCAGACCAACCTGCCCCTAAGTGACATTTAAAAAACAAAGCAACTGTGTTTGGTCCACTTTATATTTTGATTTAAAGGGATAGTTCACCCAAAAATGAAAATTACCCCATGATTTACTCACCCTCAAGCCATACTAGGTGTATATGACTTTCTTCTTTCAGACGAATGCAATCAGAGTTATATTTAAAAAGTCCTGGCTCTTCCAAGCTTTATAATGGCAGTGAATGGTGGTCGAGATTTTGAAGCCCAAAAAAGTGCATCCATCCATCATTAAAAGTACTCCACGTGGCTCTGGGGGGTAATAATAAAGGCCTTCTAAAGTGAAGCGATGCATTTGTGTAAGAAAAATGTCCATATTTAAAACTTTATAAACCGCAATCTCTAGCTTCCGCTAACTACCGTATGTGCATCATCCAGCGTAAGCTCCAGTGAGAATATAATAGTCTCACGAAATCCAAGTTTTGTTTACAGCAAAGGAAAACCAGTCTTCTCTTGGGTTATATCGACATTTTTCTTTACAAATCCTCATTTTGTACTTCTAATTCATGACCGGTGTTTTGATTTGCTCTCTCCTCTGAGCTTCTGCATTTGGTACATTTCACCGGTGTTTACGCTATGCCTACCTCCTATGTCATCTGCTGGAATGCCACTCTCTTATGAACGTGTACCAGTTAGCAGAAGCTATAGGGATTATAGTTTTAAATATGGACATTTTTTTCTTGCACAAATGCATTACTTCACTTCAGAAGACCTTTATTAAAACCCCAGAGCTATGTGGAGTACTTTTTACAGTGGATAGATTCACTTTTTTGAGCTTCAAAATCTCAACCACCATTCACTGCCATTACAAAGCTTGGAAGAGCCAGGACATTTTTTAATGTAACTCTTATTGTATTCATCTGAAAGAAGAAAGTCATACACTCTTAGGATTGCTTGAGAGTGAGTAAATCAGGAGGTAGTTTTCATTTTTAGGTGAACTATACCTTTAACAGTCTCTTTCTGACGTATTGGTTCTTGGGTACAATAAGCTACATATATGCTTTCTATACTAGTAATTTCTTTAGGGATTTAAAATGTGTTTTAAGTGGTAAAAACTGACTGTACAAGCTTTTCTCCATAAATACAATATATGTGTGGCGATTATATTATATATCAAATTCTATTATAATTTTTGAATCATCCACATGTGGTACTGCAGCAACACAGGTGTAGATAGTGCAGGGCAGAGACCAATGTACAAACCTCGAGTGCTGACCTCAGCACAGGGTCATGTGTGAACTTCAGTGGAGTTGCGCTGTAGTTTTTATGACATCAGGATGACCTGAAAAACCAGCATGCGGTCTAAAAACAAACAGGAAAAAACTGAATCGACCCTTTGGCAACAACATCCAATGTCACACAGGGTGGTAAAGGGAAACGTTCTTTTATATAAGACTGTTATATTTAATTCACTTCATACGTTATGCTAAAGGAGCCATGACGCACTTAAGAATTGGAGTGACGTCATTGCTGACAGCTGAGCGCTGCTTAAAACCCCTCCAGACACATTTTGCCATGAAACAGCAGACAGATGCCTATTGTAGGATTAAAGCCAGCAAGATGTGATTTACCCAAGTAGAACATATTCCTGAAATAACATGCTTTGTTGGAACCACATTATTATCAATTTTCCAAAATGTTGAAAGGATTTGAAGCAATTATTGTAAAACTAATTAACTGAGCCCACATTCAGTTTGCATTGTAAGCAATTTAAGTATTGAAAACAACAACATGTTGGTATTCAACATTTAAAAAAAAGTTACAGTGCGGATAGATGCTTACAAGAAAAATTTGCAACTAAAAATAGATTGTGTTCACATATTTTACTGACAATCCCTGTCGTACTTTATTGGCAGCCTTTGAAAGCCCCATCTGTCTTTCATTTTCAGTATTTAGAGATGCTGAAAACTGAATCAAAATAGAATCAAAACTTTCTTGGGTTTCTTAGAACAATCCTAGTGCTCTCAGGTATTACACTGCTGGTGCATTAGTAGCATGAATTGAATCCATTAAAGGGGTCCTTTTATGCTTTTTAGTGCACATTTCAAAATCGAAACCCGGTGCGGGTGTTTTTATATCACTTTATTTCTGATGGAAACCGACTGTCTTCAGAAAATTTTGGATGTCATTTTCATTTCATCTTGCATGTAATGTCTGATAAAGCAGCATTTGTGAGCGGAGCTCTGCTTTGTGTACAGCGTTACCGGAGAAACCTCGCTCTCTCGCGCTCCAACAGCGCCTCCCACTGGCAGAGAATTAATCTGCATATATATGGCGCCACAAACAGTGTAACTCTGTGGGACTATGTTATAAATAAATTCAACTGTATAACAGTTTCACTGCAATTTATGTTATAATGTTAGAATTATAGAACAATAAACATAATACATATTACCGTTGCACTTATCTGTACATAGTAAATGCAGTTATTTTTAGGATGTCAACAACAGCTTATCTAAAACGTGATTTAGCCAAAAAAACAACAACAATATCCTTACAACTTTAATATGTCTTGCAATATCCGTGCGTGCAAAAGTTCTGCGCAATCCTCTTGTTCAATATTCTGTTGTATATTGCTGTTTTGACGAGGGGCGGGGCATTACTGAAACACCGTCTAAGCTGTTCACCAATCACAACGCACTGAGACAGCTAACCAATCACAAAACATTTCGTTTTTCGGAAGGCGGACCTTCATCAAACCCGGAACTAATCGAGACGTTTGTGCCAGGCTGGGGAGAGAGGTATTGTAATAATGTAAATTATGTGAAAAATAATGCGATTTTCGAACCACCAAGAATGAGAGCATGTTCTAGTACACCCACAAAACAAAATCAAGACTTTGTAAAAGAGGATAATAGGAGCCCTTTAAAATGTACTTAATATTTAAACAATTCATAAGCTCCATCAATAAAATATTGTCCACAATCAAATTATTATAAAGAGATTTCCAAATAATTACTTTCTCACCTGAAATTAACCATAACATCTGAAGTTCAAGTTATAATATTTAATGCACATAAATGGGCTATACATTTTATACAATAATGTATTACAGTCATATACATCTATATTTTAGAACATTCATATAGAGATTTTTTTTTTTCAAGAAGTAATCATTAAACAATACAACAGTATAGAGCCTTTTTAAAGTGTTAAAAAATCTTCACATCAAATGATCCACTCCCATTTCTTCTTAATTAAAGGCTGGAACCACTAGATGTCACTATCTGCCAAAGTTCTCAGCAAAATGATCACTGGACAACCTGTTATGGATGAAACGGGTTCAGAGATCAAATACTTTCCTAAAGATCAGACCAAAGAGTTAAAGTACATAATGTAAAGCAAGAGGGCTTGTGCAAGAAGCGAATTTAACACCATTCATTACACTATGAACTCATCTAAACTAATAAGGACAAACACTTTAATCATCAATATGTCAAAACTGATTCCAGAAATAGTGGACCTCTGACCAAATGAGAATACATCTTAACATCAAAGCCTACTTATTGTCTCCTGACAGTTAATGATGCATATTTGGACATTGTCAGTGGTAATGAAGGACACACTCTGAGTAGAAAAGCATTCAAATACACTTACTTAAGATAAATATTATTATATTAAACTGTATGAATTATTGTAAAATTTAAATATAAATGTGTAATTAATAAGTGAGTCAACCTATGGCCGACTTTATAAGGATTTACAATAATTGAAAATCATTATTACATTAGAGCCCTAGCATCTAGTTATTCATGTGATTTTAATTGACAACTGTTTGAATTTCTCTGAAAAAGTGTATAAACAGATGAAACAGAATATGAGAGAGACATTCATGAGGTGGACGACTGTTCTGTGGTCACTCCAAATTCCATTCTGACAGCAAGAGCTCTTTAAGAACTCTGAAGTGGTCATTCAGCATAGACCTACAGCAATGTGGGTTTGGGCAAAAGGTTTTCTTTTGCTTTCTTTTTCTCTTTTTAAAGGCAAGCGGTTCACGGCAGTTATTCTAGACAAATTATCGACACTGAGAAACCCTTCAACTCAGATGTCCTCTGAAGGGGAACTTTTAACCCTTTGTGAGTCTCCGTACCCCTGTACCGCCACCCACTACCCCGTCGCACCCTCAAGAAATGTTGTCAATGGGACGTCCCAACAGATTATTCAAAAATTTTGGAGTGCAAACTGGTACAAGTGCACAGACAACTCCAATTTGGAGTATTATATAGCAGCAGCAGCATTAATGATGTGTTGCATTGCTTTGCTTGATAATGTTTGGTGTGGTTTGATTCAAAGTGAATGATCTTGTGTGACCCGTTATCCTGTGCTCTCCATGTCTGTCTGCCTGTCTCTCTGTCTCTCTTTCCCTGCTCTGAATGGGCCTTGGGAGGTGGGCTGAGTGATTGGGGGAGTTGCTGTAGGCTGACTGAATCTGCTTTTCAGCCACTGTCTCTCTGCCTCTACCCAGCTGTGCAAGTTAGTGTTCGGGGATTTGGGATATTTTTTCCCCACTGTGGCCAGGCCTCCCTCCTGGTGGCAGAGCGCTAACTCCCAGACTAAAAGAGAATATGACCCCCTGCCTTCCACCAATAGTCCCCTAGCCGACTGCTGGGAGGCGATATGTTGCATGGTGGTCTTGCCCAACAGACCCTCCACTGCTTTCTCAGGTAATACCAACAAAAGTTCCTTAAATTGAGTCCAGGCCCTCTTTCTCAAATAGAAGCAATGCTTATGCTCTGTAGGGGAACAACAATGTTTCTTATATGTTCGGATTGGAAGAATAAGGTCTTAAAGCAGGCGGACTTCAATAGACTGGTAAAGCCCTTTTATCTTTGAATAAATGATGAATAACAAATTAATAAAAATGATTTCATTCATAATTCACAGCTGGAGGCTATTTGCTGTCGTCTCAACCTTATAACGACAATCTCTGTATGCTTTTCACTTGACAAGCGCAAACACAGGGATATACTCTTAATTCTGCTGAGTAAACATTTTTACAGCACTAAGCAAATCTGGATTTTCCCATTATTTTGACAAAAGGCCACTCACCTCATCCCCTTGTCCTTGTTGCTTTTTGTCCCAGAAAATCCCAAATCAAATGACAAAGCCTGTTCTAAACAAAGAGATCGTCACACACCTAATCCCGACTGCAGACCCAGGAGACATACACTATGCCTCGTTGAGGCCATGACACAGTAAAGAAGCCCATGTCCATGTTCTCATGAGCTACAAAAGAATGACAGATTTTAGGGGATCAGTAGGAAATTTAAAGGAATTGGTCCAAAAGCTGCAGGTGCAGATTAAAATCTCCAGTGTGTGATTATGAGGTTTCCAGACTCATAATCAAGGTGTTGGCTATGCTGCTTTGTTTCATTTTATTCATTGTAGCATAAAAATAAGTCAGAAATAAGATACTGCACAAGATACTGGCTGTGATCTGGTCATTAGTTATTAATGTTTTCTAAACTTTGGTTTGGAACACATCTCACACAGACATGATTTATGGGTGGCTTGTAAAGGAGAGGTGTGTTGTTACCTTTATAAGTGATTAAACTTACAATATTCACATAACAGGCAACATAACTGGAAAAAAATCCTATAGATTTACATTGAAGTAAGGACCTGAACCATGTCTAGTGACATTATTATGTCTGTTTGCAGCTTTGTCTCATGCATAATACATGTTATGTAAATATTGTCATCAGCAAAGTATGTACAAACTGTGTGTGTAGCCAAATTTTCATTTGCATATGCATTTGGAATTGACTGCACTAAGTGTTAAATAATCCACTAGATCAGGGATGATTCTAGCAATCCTGAAGACCTTAATTTATTCAGATGTGTTTAATTGGGGTTGTATCCAAACTTTGTAGGACAGTGGCTCTCCAGGAGCAGGATTAGAAAACCCTTGGATTATGTGATATCATTCACAGTTGGGCCGCTGCTTTTAAAAATTTGGGGGAGCAGATGGAAAATGAAATGAAACAAATGTGGAAACAACAAAAAATCATATATGAGGAGGCCAGAAGATCCCCGTGTTTGCATAACTGAAGTGTGAAAGAGTATAAAGATGACACATGCATGTATGCTGTCCTCTGCAGGTCAGGTGATTACAAGTCTGATCACAGATTAAATATTGTGCATGTGTTGAAAACATCCATACTAGTTCATGATCAGTGGTGTATACTCAGAATGCTTAAAAACTAAGCATACTCCAGGGTTCAACCATGTAGCAATGCCCCAGCCGCCACCCAGAACACCCTAGCCAGTTAAGTGGCATTTCTCACTATACACCTGGATCATTTCCTCTTAAGAGTCCAGCCACTGCAAACTAAGGATAAGATCCCCAGGGGTATAATAAGTATTTTTAGACCTGCCATCGTCGATGCATAAACACCATGGCCTTCTGACAGGGCCTATGAGGCCTCCGTCAAATATTTTTAGCAGTAAGGGGCCTGCCTGCATGCTCATGATGTGTCTCATGCACAGCAGATGGATTTGCAAGATTAAGATGAATCTTAAAGCAGCAGATAGGCCATCTAGATGCAACATAGGCTGTAGTGACACAAGCATAAGATTCACAGTCTCTAGATGAGATGACAATGCAAATAGTGAAACAGTAAAAGCTGCCCACTGCAAAAGATTCAATAATCAGAAGCATAAAAGCCACGGGGAATTTCACAGGCACTCAAGCCCTAATATTATATTACTTTGCTCATTGAAATGTTGGTCGTTACAGCACTCAGACATTTCAACACTGGGCCACATCAGTGGAATATTTACAGTGTTTATATTTAGAGACTGAAGTTCAATAGAAAAAAAAGCGCAGCCAGCTTCTTGCTTGAGCTAATAGTGTATCATCATGTCTGAGTGGCTGCTGGTGGCCCTCTGATCATTGTAACAACCAGAGGACGTGCACTTTCCACCAACATATGCTGATCTGATGTGGTCATCTGAGACAAGTTTTATCAATAGTGACTTGTTTTGAGCACTGATGTGGCTGGGGTAAAGTTTCCAAGAAGTAATTTATGACAGCACTCTTCAGCGCACATACAGCTCTATCCCTGCAACCCAACAGCTTACTTATCTGTGAGTGACAACAATGCATGGTGCTCTGATATAATTTGAGCTGTGGTGAAGGATTGGATTGCGTTCATCAGATCAAGTCAAGTCAAGTCACTATTATTTGTATAGCGCTTTTAACAATGCAAATTGTGTCAAAGCAGCTTTACATCAGCTTGATATAAAGCTGGGTGGCTTTACATCAGCTTTACACTATTTAGACGGGGAAATAGTGTGTCAAAATAGTGTCATTCTCCTCTGGCCAGACAAAATCAGCAGTTTAAATCTAGGCTGCAACAGAGTCAGATTGTGCAAAGGACTCATCTGGTTCCTGTGGTCTTGTCCCGATGGCCGTCTAGGAGACAGGGTCTTCACTGGGGATCAGTCTCTGGGCCTCATCTAGTTGTCCTGGTCTCCGCTGTCGTTCAGGGCTGTAGAGGTCATCTGTAGGTGCTGATCCACCATCTAATCTGGATACAGTCTGGATCTGGGTGGCTACGGTGACCTCGGAATAAGAAAGAAACAGACTAATATTAGCGTAGATGCCATTCTTCTAATGATGTAACAAGTACATTGGGTGTTTTGGGAAGTGTTCCCAGTTCCAGTTGACCTAATTGATGCAGCGTAACAATCCTAATGGATTTGAATTATAGAAATGCAATAGTGTATTATGTGTAAGCCAGGATAAAGAGATGGGTCTTTAATCTAGATTTAAACTGACAGAGTGTGTCTGCTTCCCGAACAGTGTTAGGTAGATTGTTCCAGAGTTTGGGTACTAAATAGGAAAACGATCTCCCGCCCGCAGTTGATTTTGATATTCTAGGTATTATCAAATGGCCAGAGTTTTGAGATCGCAGCGGACGTGAAGGACTCTAATGTGATAAGAGCCCACTCAAATACTGAGGTGCCAAACCATTCAGGGTATTTAGCAAACCATTATAGGTAATTATCAAGATCTTAAAATGTATACAATGTTTAATAGGGAGCCAGTGCAGTGTTGACAGAATCGGGCAAATGTGGTCATAGTTCCTGGTTCTAGTAAGAACTCTAGCTGCTGCATTTTGAACCAGCTGGAGTTTCTTTATTAAACGCACAGAGCAACCACCCAATAAAGCATTACAATAATCTAGCCTCGAGGTCATGAACGCATGAATTAATGTTTCTGCATTTGACATTGAGAGCATAGGTCGTAATTTAGATATATTTTTAAGATGAAAAAATGCAGTTTTACAAATGCTAGAAACATGTTTTTCGAAGGAAATATTGCTATCAAAAAGTACACCTAGGTTCCTAACTGATGACGAAGAATTTACAGAGCAGCCATCAAGTATTAAACAGTGATCTAGGTTATTACATGCAAATGTTTTTGGTCCAATAATTAACACCTCTGTTTTGTCAGAATTTAGCAGTAAGAAATTGCTAGTCATCCAGTTTTTGATATCAACTATACATTCCGTTAGTTTTGCAAATTGATGTTTCATCGGGTCGCGAAGAAATATAGAGCTGAGTATCATCAGCATAACATTGAAAGCTAACACCATGTTTTCTAATGATATCTCCCAAGGGTAACATGTAAAGCGTGAAAAGTAAGGGGCCAAGTACTGAGCCTTGAGGTACTCCATACTGCACTTGTGATTGGTTTGATACCTCTCCATTTACTGCCACGAATTGATGGCGGTCAGATAAGTACAATTTGAACCATGCCAGTGCACTTCCTCTAATGCCAACATAATTGTCTAGTCTATTTAATTTGTACTTATTTGTGGTCGACAGTGTCAAATGCGGCGCTAAGATCCAGTAGCACTAATAGAGAGATACAACCACGATCAGATGATAAGAGCAGGTCGTTTGTAGCTCTAATGAGAGCAGTCTCAGTACTATGATATGGTCTAAAACCTGACTGGAAATCCTCACATATAGCATTTTTCTCCAAGAAGGAACATAGTTGTGAGGATACCACCTTTTCTAATATCTTTGACATAAAAGGGAAATTTGAGATCGGTCTGTAATTAATTAATTAATTGGGGTCAAGTTGTGTTTTTTTTTAAATGAGAGGCTTAATAACAGCCAGTTTGAAGGTTTTTGGGACATATCATAATGACAATGATGAGTTAATAATATTCAGAAGAGGATCTATTACTTCTGGAAGCACGTCTTTTAGGAGCTTAGATGGAACAGGGTCTAACATACAGGTTGTTGGTTTAGATGATTTAACAAGTTTATACAATTCTTCATTTCCAATAGAAGAGAATGAGTGGAATTGTTCCTCAGGGGATCTGTAGCGTAATATCTGATGCGATACTGAGGCTGACAATTGCATGGTTACAATTTTATCTCTAATAGTTTCAAAGTCAAGTCAAAGTCAAAGTCAAAGTCTGCTTTATTGTCAATTCTGCCACATGTACAGCACATACATACAGAGAATTGAAATTGCGTGACTCTCAGACCCATGGTGCATACAGTTAACAATAAAACACTAACAGTAGACGTAGAATGCAAATAAATACAGTTTAAAATATAAAAACAAACTATACAGATATACAAATAAGGACATTGTAGAAAAGAGTTAGATTAAGTGGCATAAGGCACATGGCAGATGAAATGCAAATCGGTTAAATAAACAAAACTAAACAAAACAAAACTGTGCAGATATGAGTGTAGTGCAAAAAGAGCTTAACAAAACGAAAACTGTGCAGATATAAAGAGTGTAGTGCAAAAATAGCTTATCAGGCTGTTTAAAGTGACAGAAGAGGTAGTTGAGTGGGGTCAGTTCAATACTGACTGAGGTAGTGGGCAGTCCAGTGGTGCACTAAGTGACTGGTGCGGGTCACAGTGTGTAAGGGGGGGGGTCAGAGTTCAGTGGTGCATGGGGCAAAAGAGGGGAGGGGGGCAAGGTCGGGAGGGAGTTTCGATCTTGGAAGTAAAGTAGTTCATAAAGTCATTACTACTGTGCTGCTGGGTAATGTCTGCACCTGCTGATGTTATATTTTTTGTTAATTTAGCCATTGTATTGAATAAATACTTGGGGTTGTGTTTGTTTTCTTCTAAAAGAGACATAAAGTAAGCAGATCTAGCAGTTTTTAAGGCTTTCCTGTAGGAGAGAGTATTTTCCCGCCAAGCAATACGAAATACCTCTAATTTTGTTTATCTCCAGCTGCGCTCCATTTTCCGGGCTGCTCTCTTTGGGGCCCGAGTGTGCTCATTATACCACGGTGTTGGACTCTTTTCCTTAATCTTCCTTAAGCATAAAGGAGCAACCGTATCTAAAGTGCTAGAAAAGAGAGAGTCCATAGTTTCTGTTACATCATCAAGTTGTTCTGAGCTATTGGATATGCTGAGGAACTGAGAGAAGTCAGGAAGATTATTTATAAAGCAGTCTTTTGTGGTCGAGGCGATGGTTCTGCCATATTTGTAACGAGGAGTTGGCTTTACAGCTTTAGCTATATGGAATATACACGAAACTAGATAATGATCTGAGATATCATCGCTCTGCTGCAAAATTTCAACGCCACTGACATCAATTCCATGCGACAGTATTAAATCTAGAGTATGGTTTCGACAATGATTAGGTCCTGATACGTGTGGTTTAACACCAATAGAGTTTAGAATGTCTATAAATGCTGATCCCAACAAATCTTTTTAATTATCAACATGGATATTAAAATCACCAACAATTAGGACTTTATCTGCAGCCAGCACTAACTGAGATAGAAAGTCAGCAAATTCTTTAATAAAGTCTGTATGGTGCTCTGGTGGCCTGTATACAGTAGCCAGTACAAACATCACAGAGGATTTATCATTAACACTTGTTTCTTTGGATAACATTATATGAAGCACCATTACTTCAAACAAATTATACTTGAAACCCTACCTCTGAGAAATACTTAAAATATTGCTACAGCAACACCTCCCCCCTTTGCCTTTTGGACGCGGCTCATGTTTGTAACAGTAATCTTGGGGGGTAGACTTGTTTAAAGTAATGTAATCATCTGGTTTTGGCCAGGTTTCTGTCAAAAAAAGCACATCTAGTTTATGGTAAGTGATCATATCATTTACAAAAAGTGCTTTTATAGAAAGAGATCTAATATTCAATAAGCCAATCTTTATCATTTGTTTATCTGTATTTAATCTGTTTTTTATTTGTTGAACATCAATTAAATTGTTACTCTTACTTTGGTTTGGACGTTTTCTGTATTTTCTAGTTCAGGGAACAGACACAGTCTCTATAGTGTGATATCTAGGGGAAAGAGTCTCTATGTGTTGAGAATTAACTGACTTCTGTGACGTGAGGTGGCTAGCAGACAGTCAGTTTAGCCAGACTGTCTGCTTCCTGACCTGCGCCCCAGTTAGTCAAGTACGAACTCTAAGACTATGTGCCATATTTCTAGAGAGAAGAGCATAAGAGAAGAGTAAGAGATACAGTTATCTTCCTACTTTCAAAGCGACGGGCTCCCCAACCCGCCGGCATGGATAAAGGTGGCACCGTTGGCTTTGCGGCCGCCAGTGCATACCGGTAGGTTGTGACCTTGACAAGATCCAATGAGAGATCCTGAGTGGCGATCGCGAGCGGTTTCCTGGCAGAAATGGCTTCTTCTCCCCTTCCCCCATCAATCTCCACTTCCAACAGAACTTCAACAAAGACGACACAATTGGGAAACAAGAATGCTAAGGGTCAAAAAGAGAAGAAGAAGGAGGTGGAGGGTGGGAAGGGGGGTCGAGACAAATCACATTTGATCCAAAGATAGTCAATGGCTCTTTAACTGGGAGCATGCTTTGGGAAGTATATGGACTGTGACTTTCAGGGCCTATTTGCACAAAAGTGATGCGCCTTTGAAAGGGCCCCTGAATTGACAGCTTTTTCTTGCTCTGTGTGGTGCGGGCCAGGGGCCCAAGACACTCATATCACTGGGCCATGACGGCAAGGAGAGGAGTTACACTTTGAAAACACACGGGGTTCCATTGGTCCTAGCTTTTGTTCCCCGGCTCGCAGGCCACTGTTCCTGCTCGTCGCAAGAAGACAATGAGAGGGCAGCCACTGGATTGGTCGTTCCCGAATCGAATAGCAAATGGCTGCCGATGCAGAACTAATCTGTGAAGAGGTCTTTCCTGTGTGATAACCACCCCCTACCCTTCAGCTGCCCTCCACCACCTCCTCGAACCAGCAGCGCAATCTTTGATGGCAGATCACACAAAAAAGTCCAACCAGCTTTAAGGAACGCTCTGCGCTTTTTTTCCGGCAGTTGCGAGGCTCCCATTCGTTCTTGTTCCTTCTTATTTGATGTGGCAGCAATTAGTGAAAGACTTTTGTGCCTGGAGAAGATGGAGCAGACCACTTCAATGATCACGTTTATGCTCTGAATAGAAAACAAAAAAGCCAAGGGGACAGATAACATGTTCACATCAAACGGCCACACCGGTTGCACTTGTTACTGTTATGGCTCGTTCTCTCTTTTATGGCGAGCCGAGCGAAGTGTTACTTTTCCCATGAGAAAGCTCGCTGGGGGCTGAGTGACATCATAGGGTGCCCCTTTTGCACCCACCTCTACAGGCACTGAGCGCGCTCCCATTGATGTAAGCACCTTGCATTCCGTCTGCGCCTGACCCCTTTGATTGCTCCTGCTTTAATGGCCCCATTGAAAGATAATAACAATTAGAGTCCTTTCTGAGATGGCCTGTTTATTTTTAATGACAACATTTTTTCATCAGAAGAGGCAGGAGTTGGCCACCTCTGCTCCAGCCCACAGACGCCCACACAGATTTGTGTCGCTCTCGCCCCAAATAAAGGGCGACTGGGATTAGATTAGTCTGCAAAACCTCCATTAAGGGTTTGTTTATTCCAGCCCATTGCAACTGAAAGTATTTTTCGCATTGTTTCGCGATTGTAAAACGTTTTTACTTCTTTTAAAGTCATTCCCATAAATATTTCACTGTCGTGGCGATGACTGTTCTCTAACCGTAATTATGATTCGCCATCGTGCTCCCTGCAACAATGCAGTGCGCATAGTTGAAAAGCAACTCATGTCACTGCGTCTGACACTGCTCTCTCATAAAATGTCTGCTTACAATTAGGAAAATGCAGTTAAAGCAACATTATTTCATTTACAAGAAACCAGATTAATGATGGGGGGGGGGTTGTCTCATATAGAGGCAAATGCTTTACCAGAAATTCATACCCGGGTCATCACAATCACAGCTTGCGCCCTTATGTTCCTAAATATGAACGCAAATCTACAACGCTAAATCGTGACCTTGTTAAATCTGCTTAAATCACTCTGACTCCAATTAGGCCTCCAGAATGAAAGAGACAGCTCAATTGGAGAGGGATCAAGGCAGGCCCCTTAATCACATAATGAAAGATTCAAGTGCCTTTGGTGAGCTCACAATACACAAAACACATAGCTCTGGCTTTGTTTTAGCTGTTAAATGTGTGTATTCCTTAACCATGCTGTGTTGCGCTAATTGCAAGGCTGACTTGTTTATTGTGCATGCACAATGCAATCGCCGTTGATTGAGCATTTGAGGGGTGGCTAGAGTAATGCGATAATAATACGGTATGGGCATCATAAAGCATTTTTATGATTAAGCGGGATCTAGCTCAAAAGTCTGTGGCTTTCATTAAAATGTTGGCGCTACTAAAATAATTACTGGCAGAGAATTTATTTTTTTTTTACATGCTTTAGGTGTCACTTTATAGAAGTTTGCTAGGTTATATCAGCTAAAATCAAATCTTTGACTTTATTCCCATTGTTGTTATTCATATGAGACATTTTTAATTAATTTGTTTTAAATGCAAGTCTACAGTGAAGTGCATCCATTTTTATGTACAATTGTATTTAATCAAGAAAGTTAGGAATACATTACGATATTAGTATGAAAGAAGATCATTAGCTTTTTAACAGAATGCAAATTATTTAATAACCTCAAATCCTCTTGGTAGAGACAAGGTGAGGAATTTAGTGCTCACTCTGTAGAGCTGACAGTGTTGTCCACACTTCTGTCCCATAAAGAGAGGACAACAATTCTTCAAATGCTGCAAGGAAATGACAAGTCAGTGAAAAGTCTTCCAGGGTGATCAATAAAAAGTGTTCAGCATTGTTGCCCATTCTGGACAGAAGGGAGACCTATTGGGAACCTTCCCAGGTGAGGCCCTCAGGGGCTTCTCCTTTCTTTGATTGAATGACTGAAGTTTTCAGTTGGTCTCTCTCTCTCTCGTCAGGTTTTAACACAGCAATTTGCCACCTCATTACCAGCTGGATCCACATTGCCACTGCTGGACCTGTATACTGTCTGGCACCACAGGCCTGCCTCATCCTTTCTCTGTCTCTGTCTTTCTCCCTCTCTGTCTGGGTGACTGGCAGGGGGAGATGTGCAGCATGCATGACAAAAGACCCCAGGCTTATTCCTGCTGTTTCTGCAGTAAATACATTTAAAGCTGCTCTTGACTGACATGAGAATGTTTAAGGCACATGTTGCTCAGCTGATTCCACAGCTTGGCCTACCACATCATACCAAGATGTTACAGTATGCAGGTCCTTTTAGTAAACAGTGCAGTGCAGTTTTTTTTATAACACAGTGCTTACTACTGATAAAATAAAGTGTGCAACAAACTTTACTCAATTGACTATTCTAATTATAGTATATAAATTTTGAATGTTCTTTAATTGGGTGAAGTTAATTTCAATTTTAGTGTTAGGGCTAGTAATGATAAATAATTATTGATCACCTGTAAGGCTCTAAACATATATTTAGAATGGAATAGGTTAAGAATCAGTCATTTGAAAACTCATATTGAGGGGACTGTGGACCTCATTGACTTCCATAGTATGGAAAAAATGTGGAAGTCAGTAGGGACCATTGACTGTTTGATTCCCAGATATTCTTCAAAATATCTTCTTTTGTGTTTTGAATCAAACAAAATTCATACAGGTCTGGAACAACATGAGGGTTAGTAAATCATTTTCAGTGTGTGTGTGCGCTTAAGTGTAAAATTTTCATTTTTGGGTGTCCTTTAATGTCTATGGTGGTTATGGCTCTGATCCTTTGGGCCTGAGGTGGGAAAATGTGATTTCCCTACAGTAACGCTTTCAAGTCAAGTCAAGTCACCTTTATTTATATAGCGTTTTATACAATACAGATAGTTTCAAAGCTGCTTTACGGTGTTAAACAGGAAAATAATGTTTCAATGATGCAAAGAGAATTCAATTCTGCTGTAAAACAGCTCTGGAAAAAACAGCAATGTATCGTTCAGCTCAGTTCAGTTCTCATCTAATATTGTCTGTGCAATCAAATCAATAATATTGCCAAATATCACGTGTCCCCAAAAGGCGACAGTGGCAAAGAACCTTAACTTCATCGGAGACAGAAATGGAGAAAAAAACTTGGGAGAAACTAGGCTTAGTTGGGGGCTAGTTCTCTTCTGACCAGACGAAACCAGGTTTAAAAATAAATGTACCTTCTTTTTTTCTTGAAAAGTCCTGGCGCAAATGGCATTGTTTTCTAAGACTGACCCATACAATCAGTGTGCAGTACTTTGTGGAACCCCCCATATGTGTGCTATAAAGGCCATCTGATGTGTCACCTTGGAGCTCTTATTTACTACAGTATGACACCTCACAGCTGCACAAACACACACATGCAGAAAGATGTTTGTTTTTATCTGGCATCTGTTACTTTCATACTGAGCTTTTTTTTTTTTTTAATGCTTACAGACTGTTTATTTATTTATTTTTTAATATTTGCAGTTTAAGATTGAATTAAGACAATGTTCAATGATGTTTTCATTGTAGGATATTTCAGGTTTTACTGTCCTTGTGTGGATGTTCCCAAAAATACACTAAAACCTGTCCCACATACACACTGATTTACCACGAAATCCTGATTCAACACAATACTGATTTGCTACACAGTGCTGATTCATTGTTGATTTACTATTTTTTTTAGCATGTTTATAATAGTTTTTTGCTTTACAGTTTCAATTTCGTCCACCCATTCTCATATTGCATAATCCAGAATAGTAATTATTGAAATTAGTAAATAGTTTATTAATTATGAACGCATTCACATCAATCAAGCTGCTTCTTGTTTGCTGCTTTAACATGTAGGACAGGAAGAAGACTCCATTGATATCACTGTGTTTGAAGGGTGAAGTGGAGAACAAACTACCAGCATGCAATTGTTGTGAAAACATCAAGTTTTTGTTAATTATCATCTATTGTGTGTTTAAAGTGCTTTCGGGAAAAAAAGCTCTCAATCCAACGGGTAGCACCAAAGATCTATGTGTCAACTTCCTAAAACAATATACTGAGGCACCCGTGAGGAACAAGTGCACTCAGAATGAAACGGCCCACTTCACACGTGCAGCGGGTGAACTGGTGGCCGCTGCCATCAAAGAGCACACAATATACATTATCAGCTGTCTGATCAGTTGCTACATCACTCGCTCATTCTTCCTCTCTTCCTCAATCGCTTTCTTTTGCTTCATTACTCCTCTTAACCCTCATGTTGTCTTTGGGGTCTGACCTCAAACTATTTTTTGTAGCTCAAAAGATATACTTAACATTGAAGAAGCAGGTTGATACAGGTTGATTATAAACAAATTTTCATTAAATGTCCACCATTTATAAATAAAAATGACAAAATTAATATACATTTTTCACATGCTTAGATTTTCTAATTTGTCTACAAACACTGGAGTGTTGAAGCATAAATAATATTTAATCATTGGATTTTGATTAGAAAAGAGGAAGATTTTAGGAAGAAAGTGGGTAAAATAATAGCTAATAACTCATTTTATTTTACCATGTGCACCCTTGGGGTCTTTGAGACCCAAACCCCCAAAGTAAAGTCAGTCTCAACAGAACCAGGAGGTTATATATGAACCAGCTGAATTATAAAATTTGGTGGACCACCATGTCGACAATATTGGCATGCTTTCAGTACAGTCAGTAAAGCATCTGTGCTTAGAACAATGAATAAAAGCCCATTTGGAGCAGTGTCACAATTTGATCTTACTGAAGTGCATGTTAGAGATGACAAACTCTTTTCAAAATATCATAACCTATTTGAAACCCTAACAGGCAATTTATGTCTTATAACCTGTAATAAATTTAGTCTCAGAATGAGTCTGTGGTCCAAATGGTATTTGTATCCAAAAATCCAAAGATGCAGTGTCATTGGAAATATACTGCATAACTGAGTAAAGGTTGTCTATTATAGTTTGAGCTGAGAACTCATGTATGTTTAATCTAGCCTCATATCCACAAATTTTTGTTTTGGGAACAAACGTTTACATCCATAATTATGTTCAACAAAAATAACTTCCGAAATTTCATTTAATACGCAATTGTTTCAGCAGCTTTAAGACCTTTTTCACCGCTTCAAAGAGCGTCTGGGACTGACGGCTCTCCAAAGGGCACGATGGTCTTTTCTTTTTGCCCCCAGCCAATGAGAAAGTTGAAAAAAATGGCATTGGGTTGCAAGGTGGTCACATTTGAACTCCTTTGATGAATGGAAGGTATAGGGCTACCTTTGAATGCAGATAAAAGGTTGGGGGAGCCAAGAGATATCTGGCAAGGTGCCAGAGGAGGGGGACACACTTGATTCTCCACTGGCAGCAGTGCATGAAAATGGGAAGCTATGTGAAGAATCCCCCACTTTGTTGTCTTCCTCTCTCTTCCGTTGGCGGAATGAGAGAGAGAGCAAGGCTTTCTTTCCACGGGCTGACACAGTCACTCTCCCATGCCATTGCCGGGTGTGAGGCATCTTGTAGGACAAGACTGATGACACAGTGAGGGGCGGCAGGGGTGAGGGGTTGGGAGGTGGGGCAGCACCGTGTCCATTCACTTCAGAGCCCTTGTTAATGCGATCTGCTGGTCGATTAGTGGAACAAGAGGAGGAACACACTGGCTCCGCTGGCAAAGGCCATTCAGCCAACCACCCACTCTCTTTCTCTCTTGCACACACGCTCACAAAGATACACTGATGTGCGCACACACCTCACCCACATGAGGTCAACCCTCTCAAATCATGAACACCAGATCTAAAGCTGGACTCAATTACCAGAGCAGGTTTCCTGCTTTATAAAGCTTGACTCAGAAGAAAATGAGCAATTACTGCTCGAGGGGGCAGCGGCTGTTGCTCGCATTGTATGCAGTGGAATGCGTGAGATATTGGTGGCATTGTAAGTCTGCTGGGTTGTAAGAGAATGTGTGCAATATTCAGGTATGAGAGGACCTAAATAAAGCTAAAAGACCACCGGCATTTTAGGGAGTCTGGGAAAGCTGATGACTTTCCCTGTATTATTCCTAAAGCCTGTGGAGCAGAGCTCATGCCATCTGCTCTTAATGTGATCAGATATTAACTTCAAATGCTTTAATCAAGAGAAACAGGGTCATTTTCCACTCTCGTTTCATGTCTGGGTTTTTTAAGGGTAAGAGTTCTGTTCATATTTAGTCTATTTTTAGAATATCATACTACTTTTATTAATATTCCAGTATATATTTTCTGTACCCTTGACTGGGTAATTCACTACATTTGTTTGACAAAAGGTGCAGTACTGAAGAAAGCATTCTGCACTTCTGCCATATCCCACAATGCAATGCACTCAAAATGACTTTTCCATTTCCAGTGTGATAAGTAGCCTATTTACAGCAACAGTTTTTACCATAACATGATCAGGCTGCTACAGGTTAAGAAAAGTTGATGATGCAAAACAGTCATGATGAGGCCATTTAACAACAATGTAGCATGGCTTCTACTGTTTTTATGTTACATAATGCCTACTGTTTCACTTGCTATTTAAAAAAGTAGGTAGTAAACAGTGTAAGCAAGTAGTACGCTACTATTCCATTCTGAACACAGCCTCAGTTTTAAGTGTGTTCTCTCAAGTTTAGCTGGTTAGCATTGCTTTGTGCTCGCTCATGGCTAAAACTGTAACTCTGTGACATTAAACACAAGCTGCAACACGATATAGTGCAGCAGCCCTGCAAATGGCCTCCCGCTGCTGCAGAGAGAAGAGCTCCAGACCCAATCCCATGTCTGCGCAGTATGTGCTACATACTGCCTTTTATTTATATAGTATGTTAAACAGTATGCAATAGTAAACATTTCAAACTGTACTATGCTACATTCTTCTCTCATGACGTTATTATGTTGCATGTTTAACCCAGAAAGTGTATATGGCATACAAAATCAGTTATATTTTAAAACAAATTTTGTGTAAGAAGGCATTAACTTTTGTCAGTTCAATCAAATAAAGAGGTATTAAAAATGACTTCACTCATCACTCTTGAAATAGCCATTAAGTTCAGTGCATTGCACTTTGGGATACAGTATCTTTTCTGTAGGTGCATCCTGTTTTGAATACGTCTGCATGATTCTGTCATTTTGTAGTAGAAGTAATGAAAGTAATTTGTTTACACTGAAAAATTAGGTGCTTTATCAAGCAGTGACTTTGCAAGCAGGGTTTACACACAAAGGTACCTCACGAAACTGATTTCAGACATATTTCTGAGGAAGCATAATGGTTTAATTATCTACACCAAACTAGAGAGAGCATACATCTACGCTGCCTTCAAAAATCAGTCAGATGAAGGCATCTCAGGGGACAGGAAGTGAAGCTAACATTGGATTTGAACATGCCTTGATGGCTTCCTACCTTGGAATGCATCCTCCAAAGGCGGCATTATTCAGCTTTCAGAAACGGCCTAGTAATTCTGAAGACCTTGATTAGCTTGTTCAGGAGTGTTTGATTAGTGTTGGAACTCTTCAGAACCCCTGATGTTTAAGGCCGCATTTAAACTGCAGGTCTTGATGTCATATTCCGATTTGTTGTCTACATTCGATTTTTTTTTAACCAGCTTACATCTTCTTACTGTCACGATCCTGCCACTGTTGAGGAAACAAAGGAGCACGGAGACAAAGGAGATACAGCAATAACAGTCTTTATTAAATCCAAAAGGATATCCACATGGAACAGGCAGGAACACACACATGGCATGGGGTAAGATGAACAATACCGGACATTGGAAACTCAACTAAACACTCTATATATACTTAATATAACGAAGGGACTAAAGGGACACCTGGAACTAAATTAACTGATAATCAAACTAAATGAGGACAGGAAACAGGAAAAACCAATTATGGGCATGGAGGGAACATGAGAGAGGAAAAACACAGGACACAGGGACAAAAGTCTGACACTTACCCAGGTACCCATATCTGATATCTGCATTTACACCATACACTTGGTGAAACAACCCAAGGTAGATTTACTGAGTTGGAAACAGGGTTGCCAGATCTGCAAAACAAAACTAGCCCAAAGCTAGCCCACTGGCGCTTTTTTTCCCCTCTATTGGGAGAGATCACTTTAAACCACACTCTAAAAAAACAACCTGCGGGAACAGAATAAAAGCAGCCCAATTCCGTGGGAAAAACATGGACTTGGCAACACTGCCCAGAAAATCGTCCACCTGAGTCAACGTCAATCAACACCGTTGCTTTTTTTTTTTTTTATGTTGTATGACTTTCATTGACGGGAATACTCGATCTGTCTGCTTACATGGCAGATGCAAATGCACTTATTCGATACATATCTGATTTATTTCTACATGTGAACAAGACCTGAGACCGATCAGAGAATATTAGAATCCATATACTTTTTTCCTGCTTACATGTTCGTGGGTCATATCCAATCTGTGCCACATGAGAGGAAAAAATCGGAATTGAGTTACTTGAACCATGTAATCTAAATGTGGCCTCTGTGCACAGTGTATAGTACAGGGGTCTCAAATCCATGTTCCTGAAGGTACATAGACCTTCAGAATTTGGCTCCAACCCACTCCAACACACCTGCCTAGAATTCTAGCAGTTCAGAAGGCCTTGATTAGCAGTTTCATGTGTAATTAATTAATGTTGGAGTTGAACTCTGCAGGTTTGTGTACCTGGTTTGAGACCTCTGGTATGGTACATAATTTGGGAAACAACTAGTATTTATTGATGTATGCCAAATGTAGGATGTCATCCCATATTCCATATATATAGAACATTTACATATTGTGTACAGTATACTCCAAAACCTGTATGAGTAATATGGTCACGCTATTCCCAACATGATATTTCTCCTTCTACTGTATATATGGCAGTGAGAGAGTCTATCTGGTTGCTGTTTGTGAGAAAACATGTTTTGCAAATCAAAGCCCAGCCCACTGGTCTAACAGATGTCAATGGTTTAGCCATCAGACTTGTTTGCGTGCAACATTTCCAGCAGCATTTCTGTAGATAACCATGGGTCGAGCTCCCTGCAAAATTACACCCTCCGATGGAACATATTGACAACAAGAATGTGGCCCTATGGCTTGCAGAAACACACATCGCATTCATGGGAAAAATGACTAAGCAATAATTGCACTCTGAGTAAGAACCTTGCAACTGTCCTCCTATTTAGCGCCTGTTATATTTGGGACTTTTCCCCTTGATTTAATTGCAAGTGAAGTTGCCAGGCACATTTCTAGATTGCGGTGAGTGGCCAAAAGAACTTGGCTGTTTTCAAATTGTCGAGTAGTTTCTCTGGTTTTGGCAGAGTACCAGCTCAAATGTGGCGTAGCGCAGATCTAAGAAGCCAGCACTAAATCCACTTGCCTCTGGCAACATAATACATTGTTTTCAGAGCAGAGACAGAAAACGCAAAAGATGACAAGGAATGAAATAAGCCCAGAAAATACTTTACAAATCATAGTTGGGCTGCGTTTGCCCAGAGGAAAATTTTATTCCTCAAAGATTTCACTCATACAGTGCAAGAGATTTAAAGGGAGTTATCAGCAACTGACTGACTTTGCTTCTCCTAAAGTTCTTAAAGAAGAAGAAAGAATGAAGAAGCAGGAGACTTTGGTAATTGCCAAGTTTTGCTCTCCATTTCATCTCATTAGGAATAACAACTGAGACTTCAAAGCAATTTGTTTGTAATTTTTCCATCATGTTTTAAGCGACCAGTCTTGCACATTTGTGGCGCTCAGTGCCGCACTGCTATGTTTAACTACAGACTTGTGAAGAGACAGGACCCATTAAGACCTATGAATACAGACCTCAAGAAAATTGAATGAAAGAGGATACCAAAGGATCATTCAATCCACTGGGGCCCTAGAGTACACAAGAGGCTTGTCTTGTCTCCTCATGTCATTTCTTAGACCTTGAATCAAGGAAGTGATGTGCAGCCCCCAGATCTGACACCGTAAACCAAACTCTTTCACCTTGATTAACAACGTGTTCAACAAATCACAACATTATTAAGGGCTTATGTCTAAATTATGCCACTGAAAGATCCCGTTGCCTTGTGGACTGAGGTCAAGTGATCTGAATACCTGCTAACAGGCCACACTTTCCACCAGGGACGGAATGGCTGTCTTATCTAGAGGCTTCTGTCTGCGGTCTTATCCTCACCTAAATAAAGAGAAGGAGGGGTGAACAGTGACAGAGGGGTTAAGAGCGTGACACACAGAGGTGTCTTTCTCCTCTTTCTACCGGCTAAGATAACGCTGCCTCTCGGTGATGGAGCGTTCCCGACCTTGGCTGCTTTTGTGCTTTTGTGTCTTTGTGTCCACTTATCTTGAGACATTTATCCATAGATGCTCCAAAGATCCTTGATCCCTCCCCCGCTTCCCCTTAGCTTTTAAAGACCCAAGAGGCTTTTATTTTAGCAGGGTAAACAAATAAGTACACCTTTCAATGGAGTTTCCGACCGAGACAAAACGGTTTAAAGAAGAGATTGTTTTTATGGTCTGACACATCCCCACAATGCCCTTGTGTTGTCTTGACGTGTGATGTCCAGTTAGAGAAAACATTACGCTAGAGCTCCTTTCAACTCAGAGAGTCGGAATGTCCAGCTTTTTTCTCGCATTAAAACAATACAAGTTGAAACTCGGAAGTTTTCAACCCTGAGATGTCCATGGAAATGACGTCACCCAGGTTGATCAATACAGTTATTGAGGTACTTTTACTTTTGAGCAAATAAAATGAATCAGTGAATCCAAGAGTAAAACCTGTTTAGCAAATGTTTGCAGTGTGTGAAACATGGCAAATTTGATAATCATTTAATAATCACACAGCTGCAAAACAGATGCTAACATTTTTGTTTTTATTTATCCATGACCTTCTGAGAATTGGACAACAGAATGTTTTATGGGTGAAAAATTGAAATGGGATTATCCCACATCCTACTTTGGCAAAATGTGACTCAGCCTAGTGAAAGGTCATGCAATTTAAACCTATCATTGACAGAGACAAGACATTTTCTGTTTTTATTTTCTTGGGCAAACAGTAACAACAACAAACATTCTATCTCAAGATCAAATGTGTGAATTTGTGTTTGACTGTTTTGCAGTGGTCAGATAGTGAGTCATTGGCGAAAACTGATGCTCCTGAGAAGAAGAATCATGCAAGTTCGCCACAGATTTGTAATTTAAAAAAAGATGTTTATCTTGATAGAATGATATAAATCACAAATCTAAATCAGTCTGAGTTGAGCTTTCCATAGATCAGTGACTTTCAACTAAAAAGTCTGTCATCATCTACCCACCCACATGATGTTGTAGCCATGTAACAACATATAAAAGCTACTCTTTTCCCTGTAATAAAAAATGCATGGTAATCACTGGCTGTTCAGTAATTGCTTAGTTTATTAAAAACGCTCTGTCTAAGGTCAGGATTTGAGCCCTAATCCCATTTCAAGAATGTATATCTTACATCTTCCACATGTATAGAGAACTGCTAAGCAGTTAAAAGTGTTTCTTTTTTCTTTGGTCACGTCTTATCTTACCTAGCACACCAAAAAAGGTGCATGACACCTTTGCCCCTGAGGCAGCTAATGTCTGTGTCACTACTTCAACTAAGAGGAATGAAAATAATGGCACAGAAGCAGAGAAACAGTACGCAGACAGTAAACAGCATACTCTAACCATACAGATGGGATTCTGAGAGTGGGTGGGATGGAGGGTACCAGACAGGAATGTACTGCTTCTGGGGCCTTTGAGAAATGTGGGCCGTTGTGTGTTGGCTGTGTAACCGATGGAATCTCCACCCAGCTACCTCACTTGGAGTCCCAGCAGGGGGATGGGAGTGGGATGTGATTTAACTGTCTGAGAAACAGCTACCCCTTGTAGGCTGGCCAAATCCAGTCTGGAGATGTGGGTTGATTTCTTCTGTATTACAGAGTGGCTTGGCGTGGTAAGGGACACATTGAGGACAAGCCCTGTCTGCAAGGTAGGGCAGCACCACCTCATCAAAGCTCACAAAGGAAAACCAGTCCTAGATTTAGGGCAATAGAAAGTATAAAGCAACCAAAATACAGATAACCATCTGTCATCTACAACTGGACATTTTACTCAGTGGGCTCATCAGGAAAGTTCTCCTCTAAAAAAGTACTACACAGATCCAGATGCAGGTCCAGATCTTTTGACGCTTTTTGCCAATGACTCATTTGATGCCCAGTGAGACTGTGACGTCTGCATTCATTTACATGTCTGAGCTATTCAGGTCTTCTACACACCTTTTATTCTTGGTGGGTGCCCTTTGGAGTAATAGCTTGTAAAACAACCAAATTAAAACAAGGACACCAAAATATAGGAGGCAAAATAAAGAGTCACCCTAATGAATGCCCACAGTCTTGTTGACACATTGGAAATACATGCAGTATCATTCTTCTGCATGTCTTGTAGTTGTGTCTGGTGCGAACCATCTGTGGAATCCATGGCATCATGAAGGCAAACATTGAATAGTATCTCTGTTTTGGAAAGGGTTGTTGTGAACTGTGGTTTCCTTGTAAAAGCCCCCATTTGGGATAAATAGCATTGGTAAATGTTTCTATTGAGTGTGGTCGAGAGAAGTTTTTTTGTGCTGAACTGTTTGAGCAAGAAAGCTCAAAGGGGGCTTGTTGATTGAGCTACTGAACAAAGTCTGGCCCCTAAAAACCTATGAGCTGAACTGAAGCTAGGTGGCACAGTATATTTGCAGATATAACCGTGTGTTTACTGAGAATCAAACCCTTGACCTAAGGCTTGTTAGCGCAATGCTTTACCAATTGAGCTACAGGAGCAGAAAGAAAATATATGGTCTTACAGTATCTAAACTGTAACTAAAACTATGCAACTGACGTGGTTTTGGTTTCCATTTGCAACTGCTTTATTTGGAACCAATATAACAGTGCAAAAGCTATGTACAGCTGATGTTTAAGCGTATAAATCTGTCAGTAGCTCTCACGACAGCTTGTTTGCATAGTATTAGACACACTGGTAGAACTGGTATTGTCACAACAGAGGCATGCATGTCACTCCAGAGAACGTTTTGTGGCATCTGAACAGCATAAAGCCCTCCTCTAAGATGGCTAAAGCATTTATAAAATCTGCCTGCAGTCTTTAAAACATGACAAACTCTCTTCCATGTCCAAATCTTCCTCTAGAGGGCCAAGCTGGTCTTCATTAGGGTTTTCAAAAGACTCTTACAATAGAGGATAAAGAGCTCTAATGTCTCCTATAGGCAATATCTGAGTATCCATAGCCATATCTGATAGCCATGTCTGGCCATCTCTAACGCCCCCTTCCCATGGTGCTACATGGGCCCCACCTGAGTCAAAACTCAGGGAGATCAATGTCTTTAACACTCCTGGTCTCAGTACTTAATATTAAGTGCTTCATCCCAGCCGTGTGGCAGTCCTGAACCACCTCTTATGTTCAACCATACTTCTAAATAGTAACACCTGCTGAAAGCCACAAAGCTGCAGCCCAGCGACAACACACAAACAAAAGGGACAAAATGAAGGAGAGGCCGTCTCCTGGAGATGAAAGACAACAGCAAGGAGGGCCTTTCTTCTTTTGATGAAAACAAGAATCATGCGATGGAGACTAAAGAGCCTGCCATGTCATGGCTTCGTTCAAAAGCCACACCTGCTGTTTGCAGTGGCTGTCTCTCCACTCCCGCCGCACAGAGACGAAACAACGCTGCCGGAAAAAAGTTCAGAACTTCAAACAGTCGGCTGGTTTCTGCTCATGCCGCCACACCCGGCTTAAAAAAACACTGTTTTTGATGCCTATATGTAGTGCTGTTACAAGTAAAGACAGGTTATCACTGAACCCCAAAGCCTTATTTAACCTGGAGATGACACTGCTGATGAAATAATATTTATTGTTGTTTATTAAATTCATTCAGTGGGACTGAATGATGTAAAATTTTTCTTTGTAAAATGCTTATGTGATACAATGATCACTTTCTTATCTGTTTGTGAATATGTTGGTGCTGCAGTCATCAGATTACAGGTGCATTTCAGCAACTATCAATCCCTGCAACACATTAATTTACACAGACAGTAATAGTCTAATTACTAGCCTCATTAAGACTCCTGGATGACGTTTTTTAGATGAATCCAAATAACCCTAATAAACCCATACAGAATAAGTGAGGATGTGGATTAATTAATTTATTTTTTTAAATTTTGAAAGTCTAAATTGTTTATTTACTCACCCTTCATGTTGCACAAACCCTGTATGACTTTCTTTATTCCATGGAAAACATGGAATTTTTTGAAGAAGATCCTGGCCATTATTTTCATGTTAATGACAATGAGTGAGGACTATATAGGGCTCATAGAAAACATCATACAAGTATCATAAAAGTTGCTGTGCACTATATTTAATGTCCTGTTAGAAATAGTATGATACCTTTGTGTGAGGAAAAGACAGAAAAATTAGAAATTTAAGCCTTGAATCACTAAAAACACAGTTTAGGTACACCACCAGTCAAAAGTTTTTGAACAGTAAGATTTTTAATGGTTTTTAAAGTAGTCTCTTCTGCTCACCATGCCTGCATTTATTTGATCCAAAGTACAGCAAAAACAGTAAAACAGTAAATAATATATTTTAAAAATGTAATTTATTCCATCAGTTTTTAGCATCATTACTCCAGTCACACGATCCTTCAGAAATAATTTGAATATTCTGATTTGCTGCTCAAATACATTTATTATTATTATGTTGAAAACAGCTGAGTAGAAATTTTTCTGGTTTCTTTGATGAATAGAAAGTTCAGAAGAACAGCATTTATCTGAAATAGAAATCTTTTGTAACATTATAAATTACTTTTTCATCACTTTTGATCAATTTAAAGAATCCTTGCTAAATAAAAATATTAATTTCTTCCCCCCAACCTTTTGAATGGTATAGTGTATAATGTTACAAAAACTTTTTATTTCAGATAAATGCTGTTCTTCTGAACTTTCTATTCATCAAAGAATCCTGGAAAAAAAATAAAATGAAAACAATATTTCTTGAACAGCAAATCAGCATATTAGAATGATTTCATGTGACACTGTAGACTGGAGTAATGATGCTGTTTTAGCTTAGTAAATTTAGCTAATAAATTACATTTTAAAATATATTCAAGGAGAAAACAGTTATTTTAAATAGTAAAAATATTTCAAAATTTTATGGTTTTTGCTGTACTGTTTTTGCAGGCTTGGAGAGCAGAAGAGACATCTTTAAAAACAGTAAAAAATCTTACTTTTTGACTAGTAGTGTATTCTTGTCGATTTATAGAAGTAAGTGTTATGCAAGTAAGAATGTCTGAAAACAAATTAATTTTATGTTTCACTAAAAAATGTCAAATATTTTCCCACCAATTTTAATTTTTGAGTGAACCATTCCTTTAAATGATGACACTGAAGACACCGTGCCAAAAATAACATAACCTTATGATGTTTGTGTTTTAAGTAAAATTTTTTAAGAATATGGACAATCAGATGAAGATACTAAGTGAATAAGAATGATTTAGGTATGTATAGGCTTTAATTTGAGTATGTCTACATTTAGAAATGTCACATTATTTTTTGATAAATACACTAAAACTGACTGACAATGCATGCTTTGCGTTTCTTGCTTTTAGTCATTTATCAGGCTATGAGCTGCAGCAAGTAAATGGGATCACAGTAGAGGTAACCATGAGGGCACAGGGTTAAGGGCCAGCTACCCACCATTCCATACGCCATACCATACCAAGAGGTATATTTAGCCTCCCGTGTCCTTGCCCCCTCTGCTATGTCCCTTCACTGGCTACTGCTAACAAAGGGACCTATTCACTTTGATACACAGACACACATACACACATACACACAGATCTGTCCAATCAAAGCCACAAAGCCACAGCAGCCTCACTCAAAGGAATTACAAAAAATGTTTTGATGGAGACATTCTTAGATGTCGATGTTGAAAATCAAAGATATAAGTCATAGCCTTGCACTTGCTGGTGCATTATGATGTATTCAGCGCTGTAGACATAAGGAACGCGTGCTACGGCCGTGTTCTGACCACATCAAGCACAGCTCATTTCAACAGTCAACAGACGCACAATAGAGATAGACATCATCAAACAACAAGAGGCTGATTAACCACTACAGAATCAAACGCAGAGGCACAGGTGAGACACTTCATATAACAATCAAAAACTTGAGCCACATGTCAAAGAGAGAAAAAAGGTTAACGCATCTTCCAGATCATTCCGGGAAAAATGGTATTGAAAAGTTTTTCCTGGTTCAAAAATTCCAGAAGTTTGAGAAGGAAAGGCAGGTGAGATATTTCAACTTCTTCCTCGATTGGAAGTGGGTCAAATACTAACAAAAATTAAGGCCAGTGGTAGATCAGATACTAGCGATTATAGGACAAACTCTCGCGGCTCACACAAAGTTCATAAGTCCCCCAGGAATGCGATACTATGGAAACCACTCAGCTCATTTGTCACTAAATGACGTGAGACCAGATGTACAACACATTTTGGCATGTCACCACTACAAAGGAGTGTTAGACAACACACCTTCAAATGCTGATGTGTTGGACCCGTTGAGTTATTTGGACCCTGCAAGCTCCAGTATGTAATATTATGACAGTCACAGGCTAGCATGCAGTAATTAACTGAAGCAGATGAAACTGGGATCTCCTTGTGGTTTCTGGAGGAGTTCTGCTTGCTTTTGGGGAGGGAAATTCATTTAGCTGAAGACTCACAATTTGAAACTGGAGTCAGTCTGGCATTGTAACTAGCTGTCACTTACCAACCATTTAAACCTCTTACTGGTTGCTAAACTCACCCACTTTCCTTAACTGGTCAACCAACTGCAGGCAACATGGTAGCTGTTCCATCCTGAACCCCCGAAAAAGGTTTACAATTTGGTTATGAGTTTTAAAATTCTCACTTCTCCCATTCGGTTAGTGTGCTTTGATTCTTTCTCTGTCTCATTCTGTTCTCTCCTGCATAGCTTTCAGTTTTTGTTCTGTTTCAACCATGTCAGCCATTGATGTCCCACCCAAACTTTTTTTTCTCTTTCCCCTTTTGATTCCTTTTTCATCCAGCACTACCTGCATGGAGCTGTGTAAAGAGAAGGGACAGAGGGAGGGGACACAGCGCTGACACATAAAACCCGCATTTCTCAGTTTTCAAATGTCTCATTGAGGCTCTCACAGGCTTTGATATTTTAAGTAGGTATCACAACAAAGGGGCAACAAATGGCTGGAAAGGTAATGCAGAATATTAAGGCAGCTAATGGCCCTGGCCCTCTGGAGCAGAGCTGGCCCAAAAGGAAAGCCCTGTCCCATGAGTCCTATTCTGTTTCTGAGGGGCGGACCCACCTGCCTGGCTGCTCCCTGCTACTGCCCTCTGCATGACAATCATTTGGACATTCTGGTCCGTTTACCATAGGACCACGAGACGACGAACTACACCGATACAGACTGTGCCGTACTTTTAGGTAATGAAGCCCTGACACACTCTTGATTCGGGTTGTCTCTCCAGCGATGACAGACTTTTATTTGAAACATGTCCCTCAGGTGTGCAGTATTATAATTGTAGGCGTTAAATAATGGCACAAATACCAGTAATTTGACGAATGCAGACGTTAGTTAATCTCATTGTGTGATTCATTTTAATACTCTCCTCCCATAAATTTTGCGTCTGAAAGGGAAACTCCTACAAATGCATATTCAATAAGTTCAGGCGCAAAAATAACTGTGTCCATGCCTTTTCAGCACTAATTCTTCATGCACGTCTTTTGTAAATCCTGACAGTACTATTTTAACACCAAAAGACGGTTTGCACTGGCGTAAACTGTTAGTAAATCTGGCCACAAGTAGTTCACTCAAAAATGAAAATTCTGTCATCATGTTGTTTCAAACCCATAAGACTTTGGTTAATCTTCGAAACACAAGTTAAGATATTTTTTATTGAAACCTCACTCAATTGGTAACCAAAACTTAAAAGATCCAAAAACTTTATAAAGGCATCATAAAACAAGTCCATATGAATCTAGAGGTTTAATCCAAGTCTTGTGAAGAGATACGCTCACTGTATATGATAAACAGATTTCATTTAGGCTTTTAATCACATATAAACGCAAACAGAGAATCACATCTGGTAAACACGCAACATCGTCCAATAGCCAACAGTTTATGAAACATTATCCCTGTTGAAAAAAAACAGCATATGCTGGTTAGGTATGTTTTGAATGTTTTGAAGCATGGCAGCTGGTTTGAGCTGGTTTAAGCTGGTCCTTAGTTGGTCATGAGTTGGTTTAAGCTGGTCCTGAGCTGGTTAAGCTGGTTATGAGCAGGTCCTGATCAGGAGCTAGTTGCTTAGGACCAGCATATGACCATCTTAAATCAGCTCAAACCAGCTGCCATGCTTCAAAACATACCTTACCAGCACATGCTGATTTTCAACAGGGATAATTGAAGAATGTCATACTGGTCCATATCACTTTATTTGTGGAGTGCACAGGTAGCATGGTCTTTGAGAAGATGCTGGTCGATCGAGGTAGTCTTGCTAAGTGAGCTAGCTACGAAGCCAGGTAGGAATACTGACACTAGCATCTCATACATATGCTGTATCCTGCTATGCTGGACTATTTAGCAAGGTTAGTATTTTGTTTCTCACTACAAATGCAGAGTGTGTGCCACGTTAGACCTTTGAGGGCCTTGTCTGGTTCTGCAGCTCCTACTGATCTCATTGTAACCTCATTATGATAGTTACTAGCTAAATGCCACCAGTTCCCAGAGACACTAATCAACACAAGACAAACATGGATGATGGCTCCTGCCAGCATGCACCCCTTTATGGAGGTGTAGACGCTGCTCCAAGCTCAGTTTGATATGGGAATAGAGTCTTCAAACAGGATGTCCTGGACTTTATTGGGGTATGCTAAGCATTACAGCATCACACTTCCTCACTGGGAGTTTGAAAAAGGGATTAGTAGCATATGGCTCATTGAACAAGAGCTCTGCTTTTCATTAGCTAACCCCACCACCCAGCATCATCCAACCCAGCAACTCAACTCATTTCTGTCTGTGAGAAAAAAAAAAAAGCATTCCACATATGTGTGTGTGAGAGAGAGGGTCTGTTTTGGTGAGGTGGGGGTCGAGTCGTTGGAGGGAAATCTGGTTTTAGTTTATATTTTCATTCTTTTTCTAAAAGCAAATGTGTGATTTTGACGCCCAGACGGTCCTGTTGTTGATGTATGGGAATATTAAATACAATAAAATGGCATCGGGTGTAGAGTGCACTCTACACACTAATACCATTGTGACGCCAAATGTCTTGTGGAAAACAAGTGCTTTTCTCTCATGGAGGACAAAGCATGTGAAAACGTTTCAACAAATATGGCCCCGAAGACTCTTTTGATGTCTGAGGTTGAGGAAAACTGACACTGTTTGTATAAAGGACACACTCAAAGATGTACCCGAAAGCAATATTCCAAAAGAATATACAAAAGCACACATTTGCGTAGGGCTAGCAGGATAAGCTACAAGGCTAACAATTTGTTGTGGTTGTGGCACAGAAAGAAAAATAGAGCATTGTGCTGAAAGTAAGAGGCAGTCTCATACCATACAAAGGCTGCATCCCAGACTCTATTTTTGGGGTGAACCAACAACACTTAACCCTTCACCTTTGCTGATGTCGACAACGGTTCCCTGCCTTCTCTCAGTCTTAGTGTCACGGAAAGCGGAAAAGAGCAATAAGTAACGCCTCCTCCAACATGTCCGGCTCTACATCTCTCTCTCTCTCGTGTCAAACTCTGCCATGACTGCACTGTCACATTTAATTACTCAAACATCCAGACACCACTCCACAAGGCATATGGGGGAATTACCCAGTGTTTGGTGACAAATAATTAATGAAATCTGGTGTTGGAAAACATTAGCATTCCTGTGGCTAACGCTGCACACAGTTCAATACCATTTCCAAAGCCATCATAAAAGCTGATCCTTTAACCTCCATGTAAGATTTTAAATGCTTAGAATTTGATTTGAATTAAACCTAATTTCCAGAGTATTTAACTTCAACCATAAAAGCAGCTAAAGAACAACTAGCTTTTTGCAGTCTAATTCAAAATGGGAGGATTGTAAGTTAGCACACACAAACACATACTCTACGGTTACCACCCAGCATGTCAAAGGTATCAGAGGATTTTTAGCCCCCCTCCTTGCCTCGAAACCAGAGAGCAAGGCCACTGGCCTCTAGCTTTACAGTCTACAGCTCCATAACACCTGTTCTTAGTCCGACTGACAAACAATTGTGTCATTATTCACTGCCCAAAAAGACAGCTTGACAGCCAGCTCCCATGCCCTCAGCACCATTTAGGCCACAGCGAGGTGACACTGACTGAGTTTACCAGCTCTGTTTGTTTATCTAGTCAGCTATAAAGTGTCTAGTTTTGCAAAGAGTTGTAGAATATTAAATCTACTTAGTTTCAGGTACTTGTAACAAATTATATTTGCTGTGAACTTGCAACAAAGCAAATGACAATCTGTGGGAATTGCTAAAGGTTTGCACATTTAGATACATTTTTTTCAGTCACATTTTGCCAATTATAATTATGCAGTTCATTCAAGAGTCAGGCAGATATATTATTTGTTCCAGTCAAGATTGATAAAACTGTGGCAGCCTATAAATAATAAATATATATATATATATATATATATATATATATATATATATATATATATTTATAAACTGCAAACTATTTCAGGAGACACTTTTTCTGAAATAACTTATTGAAGGGACAATGCCCTGGAGCAACCAGGGGTTAAGTGCTGTGTCCAAGGACACAATGGTGATCGGGCAGGAGGGGTAAGGGGTACAGCATAGGTTGTCCCTGCCTGGGTTCATGGCTGAATGTTACAAGAACAGTTTCTTCACTATTAGGCTGCTATTACATTATACAGTAACTTATTTCCTGTAATTAAGCACAGGATACTATTTTGCCAATAAATTAGCAAGTTATTGCAGCAGCATTAGCCATTCTTATAGTTTTGACAAGTGGCTATGTCTCCTACAAGAGTTCTAGGTCAAGTCTTTGTTAAAAAGTGAATTCAATGTTAATCCTAATCCCCCTCTTCAAAGCCAGCATTCAGGCCTGTACAGAGACAAAACCTCTGCTCTGCTGTTGCCCCTGCATAGAGTGTATTTAGCATTGCAACAAGTGATTAATGGTTCACAGGGTCTAGGAGGTTTTATATAAAATCTATAAATGTATGCAGAATACTAAAGTAAAAAATTACTTTCTAATACTGTACTTCAAGAGTCGGGCCTTTAATAGCTGATGCAACAACTATTTCAATATTTACACAAATCTGTAAAGTCTTATTGTGACATAAAACTGAGCATTCAGTGAACATTGTTTAGGAAGAAACCAACAATTCTCCACTCTTAATAATAAAGGTTGTTTATTGGTTCCTTGAAGAACCTAATCCATCCATCCCTGTTGGAAGAAACAGCATATGCTGGTTAGGTATGTTTTGAAGCATGGCAGCTGGTTTGAACTGGTTTAAGCTGGTCTTGTGCTGGTACTAAGCTGGTCCTAAGCAACTACCTCATGTTCAGGACCAGCTCATAACCAGCTCAGCACCAGCTTAAACCAGCTCAAGCCAGCTGCCATGCTTGAAAACATACCTAACCAGCTTATGCTGTTTTTTTCAATAGGGATGGAACCTTTCCATTGCACAAAATGTTCTTTATAGTGGAAAAAGTTCTTTAGATGATGTAAAATGTTCTTTACACTGTTTTTTTAAAGACCTGCTCGCTGAGAGGTTCTTTGGGGAACCCAAAGTTTATTTTGTGTATGTTTTCAAATGTGTATTCATTTAGGTCAGTGGTTCTCAACTGGTTGTGCTTCAGAACCCAGATTTTACATTGGATACCAACTTGGAAACAAACAGCACCAAACTATAACCATATTTAATGTAGCATGGGTTGTAATTTCTTGTAAAATCTTGCATACTGGTTTCCAAGGATGAGGGCCTATCGTGCAATGCAAATGCTGATGGATGAATGGGTGCCAAAATACCATAGAGACAGGCCTAGCTGATTTATTTGGCTTCTCTAGCTATACGTGATCATGCATTTGCATTAAGAATTGTTTATCCACAATTTCTTTATATGAAAAGACCATGCAGCCCATTTTTGGGTCGTGATCTACCAGGTCCACTGGTTTAGCTGTCATTAGCATGTGATTTGGCAATGTGTCCCACAGTCTATTTGTGAAATACATTTAGGCCTTATGGATCAAAGGCTACTACAACTATTTACCAGTGTCACATGCTGCAGTTTGAACGCTGCGACCGGAAGAGGCCAAGGAATGGGCCAGTGCAAGGTCACAAGTCATTTCTCCACTGCACTCAGACCTGCCAGACACTTGCAGTCAAGATGCCTAATGACACTATATGATCAGAGAACAAGGTAGCTTTTAACTAACTCACATAGCTTATTGTGAGTTAAAATATACAACATTCTACAACTACTCACAATTAAAGAGATTTTTTATTTCATTATTATTATTTGCAAATAAGAATATATTGAGAAAGAGGCAGGGAGAGAGTTTACACCCCCCACATCTGCTGAACGTAAAGCAGTATATCCAGTTTCATGGTCATTACTGAGAGCCACATTCAGCCTGGTTTGCACTGCAGTGTTTCATGATGCCACAATGGATGGAGGAAGAGTGAACAGTCTCATTTCTTGTTGAGGTTTAGAGGTTGTGTAAAACTGTGATTTGTTACTCATGTGTGGACAGATCCTGGAAACAGATGTGCAAAATTCAACCACCAGTCAATCATTCTTACCACCTCAATCCCCAACAAACACATTCATCTGAATTTGACCCTTTACAACATGTTACAGTGGCCCAGATTCACTCTGCCCTCTGAGTGAACCAAAGTACTTTGCCTTTAACATCATTACACACTGTCTGTAGTCACATAGTATTCAGCTTTACATTGTACAAGCACCTTTCTGTGCAAATTCAGAATACAATAGCATCAGGTTACAAAAATATCTTACTCTTCAAGTAAACATTGACATTGATACTTGATTTGACATTCATTTTTGATAAACAAATATTATTCAAATATATATTAATCTATTTAATTTATTAAAAATGCCTTTTATAATGACTGCACATCTTCAATGATTAACTTAAAAAAAAAATCACATAAAGTAAAAAATATCAGGGTGAACTACCTGATATTATAAAGAGAAGAAAAGAAGAAAAAGGAATCCTCATGAATACATTTTTTGAAAAGCAAACTCTATTAAGTAGATTGGAATAAATAAATAAATACCATTTCACTGCTTATTAATATTTGAAAATCCTTTCTGCTAAATCAAAGTAATGTAGTGCAACCAACATGCATGAAAAAAATGGAAATGAAAACATGAAAATAAGGAAAACAGGAAATTATTTTATGACTCTGTGCCAAAGTCAGTAAGTACAATGTCATGTGGTGTGACTCCTCAAAAACTGCTTGTAATAAAAACTTTTTACTTTACCCAAAATATATTTTAAAATAACAATTAAGATATGCTCACTAATATTCAAGGTGTAAGGAAATTGTGGTTTTACGTTTTACTTGTGATGTATGGTTATACCACATTGCATTATTTTTATTCATTACATTGAAACTTTTCTGAAAAATGGTATAACGTTTTTTGAAAGTCATGGTTGTAAGATTTTGGCACACTTGTTTAATTTTTTTAAAAACATTTTTCCCTTTTTTATTTATTTATTTATTTATTTATTTTTTTATCATGGACACTGTTATATCATTGGCCCATTAGTGAATTACATAGTACATCTCAATGTTCAAGTAGAATATTTCATTCATAATTGCGGGAAAAGCAGTCTGTTAGACCACATTACACCTGGTATTAACATCTGTTTCGGGTGATCCAGTTACAAGTGGTCAGCCAAGACAGATTGTCATTTACACCTGGTATTAACAAGCATCTTAAATGCGTCTCCTGTGACCACTTGTGATCGGACCTCATTGAGGGGAGGCTCACTGATTTCATAACGACATCTTACCATGTCAATGTGTCGCTGAATGTTAATGTCAGACATGCCAAAAATGCTCTGTGAAGTGTTGTGCATGTTAAACCACAACTAACAAGAAGCATAAACATTGCTGTCTTGCTGTCTTTCAGACCATTGAAAGATATCAGTACCATCAGTACACAATACCATGGTGTTAAGTGCTTTCAAGACAGGATTCTGTCAGCACTCCAATTTCGCTCAGGGACATGCTCACGCATTCTGATTAAGCTGGAAAACCACAAAAAAATTAGATTAAGCGAAATCCATTTAACTACTGTATGCTTAGTGGCTGTTACTCCCTAGAAGATCTAATGGGACTGCCAACCATTATGAAAACATGGGTTGATCCTGGGGGTGACAAGCGTGTGGTGGCTGCACGTGGCCCTCTTTGGGTCACCGTGGGCTCCGTCATCACTCTTGTGAGACTGCACACTTATGTTAGCACAGGCAGAATTGTAAGTCTAGGGATTGAAGCACATATCTATTTCTATCCCACCATATCAGTGTATTTATCAGCTTTATAATAAAGTATTTGTAGATAAATACAAACCAATCCTGGATAAAGTGATGAAGCAAATAAAAATGAAAAGTCTGCCATGATTTACTCACCTCCATGTCATTCCAAACCTGTATGACTTTCTTTCTTCTATGGAAAACAAAGCATGATATTTTGAAGAATTTTGGGGTCCAAACAAGTTTGAGGTCCAATAACTTTCTTTTTTTTTTTTCAAATAATCCATTAGTAATCAGATTGATGGCTCTTCATGTAAAAACTTCAACTGATTTGATAATAAGACCTCTGTTTACATGTTTTACTTTTTACAAACTTGCATATATTTATTTACGTCTTATGAACTAGTAAGTGGAGGAGACTTAATATTTACTAAATATTAGCTAAAGAAAACCATTCTGACATATTTGTCAGCTTTCCTTTTAGGTATGTACATCCTTTTACATCACTAGGTTCTGTCATTCAGAAACATGGCTTTTCATATCACTGCTATGCTAATGACACTCTCATTCCATCCTGATGATCCGATGATAGCTGCTTGCATCTCAGCATGTCTAACAGACATTTCTTGCTGGATGCAGGGCCGTCACCTTCAACTCAACCTAGCTAAGACAGAACTGCTTAGAGTTTCAGCAAACCCATCACTTCATCATAATTTCACCTTCCAGTTAGGCTCATCAACCATAACTCCTTCAAAAACAGCCAGAAACCTTGGAATTGTGATTGATGATAAGCTGAATTTCTCAGACCACATTGCTAAAACTGTCCGGTCCTGCAGATTTGCTTTATACAATATCAGGGAGATCAGGCCCTTTCTTTTGGAACATGCAACACAACTCCTTGTTCAAGCGCTTGTTCTGTCCAGACTTGACTATTGCAATGCTCTCTTGGCAGGTCTTCCAGCCAATTCCATCAAACCTCTACAATTAATCCAAAATGCCGCTGCAAGATTAATCTTTAATGAAGCGAAAAGAATGCACGTCACACCTCTGTTCACCAATTTGCACTGGCTACCAATAGCTGCTCGCATAAAATTCAAGGCATTAATGTTTGCCTACAAAACCACCTCTGGCTCTGCACCCCTTTACCTCAATTCAGTACTTCAGACCTATGTGCCCTCTAGAAGCTTGCAAGCTTCTGCAAGTGAACGATGCATTATTGTGCCATCTCAAAATGGAATGACCTGGCCAACTCAATCCGAGCAGCTGAATCCTTAGCCATCTTCAAGAAACGGCTAAAAACACATCTCTTCCATCTTTATTTAACCCTCTAACTCTATCACTCTCTATTATAATTATATTTTATCTATCTGTCTTCTTTTTATTTAAAAAAAAACAAAACAAACAAACAAACAAAAAAAAAACACACACCCTTGACCCTATATCAATTGCATATTTATTCTCTAACTGCTACTTTTTCTTTAAAAACCAAACACTAGCTTTCTTTTTTTTCTATTCTATCTACTTTTTTTCTTAAAAAAACAAAACAAAAAAACACTAGGTTTCTTTTTCTATTCTATCTATTTTTTTTGTTGTTGCTCTTTTGTTGGTTTTGATTGCTTCTATTGTCCTCATTTGTAAGTCGCTTTGGATAAAAGCGTCTGCTAAATAACTAAATGTAAATGTAAATGTATGCCATCAAGGCAGAAAAAAGAAAACAATTTAGCTACTTACTGTAGCTCTGGTTAATGCACAGTTCAGACATTTTGTCTGGAATACATAAATACGCATATAAACGAAAATATGAATTGCATTGCCAATTTTAGAGTTCATATAAACATGAAATTTCAGAATCTTAAATCAAACCGGATTCATTCAGATTGCCAAAAATTAGTGCATGTAAACATACCTATTGTATGAACAAAAAACCCCACACATGCATTTTCCAAACTATCTTCTTTTGTGTTCAACAGAATAAAGAAAGTCATACAGGTTTGGAACAGGTTTAAGTAAATGCTGACCGAATTTTCATGTTTGGTTGAACTATCCCTTTAACATATATTGTGATAACAATGTGTGCGTGCGCAAGTATATTTAAGGAGGTATAGAGAAGAACAAAAGGTGTGTGAAAGTAAAAGCTCAGAGAGGGTCCATATAAATGTTGCCATGAAGTTTTGAAAAGGAGAAATGGAAACAATGCAGTTTGCAGCAAACACTCCTCTGCCATCCATCTTTTACACAATCAACATGGCCCTTTCACATGCACTGGCCCCTGCTGGGGACCCCATCCCCTCTGTCAATGGCCTTATATTTAAGGGAAATTAGGTGACATTGAGTTTCAAATGAGTCATCGACAGCTGCTTCGTCACTGTCGGTCTAAGCAGTGTGCTGTTCAGCGGTGGCGTGACATTGTTTTCCTGCTCCACTGGAGAGCGGAACAGAAAGAGCAGGAAGGGATGGTACTGTACCGGAGAGCGTAACTCAATAACAACGCATGGAATCGATCGGTTTTGCCACATATAAACACAAAATCGCTTCACATGTGTTTGACGAAATGCGCATTTGCTGCGAATGTAAAATGTGTTGATTGTTTTCATCGTTCAGCGCGCTCCCCCTCGCACCCTGAGCACTCAGTGTGACAACCATTGATGCCTTATACAGTTACAGGCCACCACAATCATTTTACTGTTGGAAGGTGCAGAGAAATCCACTGTCCTCCCAAAAGGTATTTGAGACCTGCAGCTAAGAATCAAAGGGCTGCAGAGGTATAAGGAAGACCTATCTGGTTTCAAGACGAAGTGTGGGAGAGGAATAGAGAGAGAGTGTGAGAGAGAAATTAAAACGAGAGAACAAGAGAGAGAGAACGAGAGAAGTGCTGCTGGCAAATCACTTTGAGCCGTCATTGAGATTTATGAAAAGTGTGTGTCATGAGCTAGATGATCTGTCTCCTGGGAACTGGAATCAGTATTAAGGGTGTTGCATTAAAATCAGTTCAAAGCAAATAAAAGTGTCTTTTGGCATGTTCAACCCTGAGAGATAAATTGGGCGTGTCTTGACCACAGAAATCAATCCAACACTTCTGACATCTCACAGGCTATGAAATGGAAAAGGTGCAATGAAGCGGTACGGCCAGCATTTAGAAAATCATCCTGTACCCTTCCAAAATCCATCCTCCCCTTCCAATGTTCTGCTGAAAAGCCGATGGCCGAGGATGTGATGTGGGGTTCTGTTAAGGGCTCTCTGGCAAAAAGAATAAGACAAATTCACATCAGTGAGCAGAAATGCTTAACATGCTCATGAAAATGCTTTGTATTTAAAGGGGCTAACATTTTTTTTTCCAAACCAACCTGAGGTAATGAGGTATGAGAATAAAGTGGTTGCCAATTTGTTTGCAGTGCGTTGGGACTGTATGGGAGTTCTTTCTGAGCCCCTGACAAGCAGGTGAGATCAAAGTAAACCCGGACAAAAGGGGCTCAACAGTGATTTGTCAGGGGACGAGAGGCATTCCCGTCTGGCTCTAGCCAGGCCCTCAGATCACTAGCACAAAAAAAAGCATGCCATGAGAAAAAGTACAGCAGAAAAGGTTCAGAGGTCAGCTTGATTTGGTTGGGATTGTGGTACCTCCTTTTCTCTAGAAACTTTATTCACTGTAAAAATCTTTAGTCATATGTGGTAACATACAAATTGAGTTGTTTATTTAATTCAAATTATTATTTTACATCACAGAATCAACCGGATTACATATGACAACAAAATTCATTTTTAAAATTTAGATCAGTGTACAGTATGTCATTTTTTTTTAAACATTTGCAATTTTTTTAACTCGTGTAATAAATAAAGAAATATTTATAGTAATATTAAGAGTAAATTTGCTTCATCCATTTGAACTGTGCTTTAAATATTTAAACAACTGAGTGACAATCATGATTGACACAGGTCTGTATATTTTTTGCACATAAAACAGGTTAAATATTATCACATATTACCACATGATCTGTAAAAAAAATCTGAAGCGGAAAGGATCTGTATATTCAGAAGGTGTATATCCACATATTTTATTATACAACAATACAGGAGACTGGTGTCTAATACATTTCATTTAGCAGTGACTTGTGTAGTTGTGTGCTATGTATCTCAAACGTCAATGTAATATCCCCATGTCTGTATGCTACAAATTCATGCCATAAATTAATGTTGAGTACAAAGAATGCCGGCTGCACTTCCAGGGTGGGCTTTAACACTAATAGAAAACAGACATTTTAAATGTTATACATGAATTTACTGTGGTAATAGAATTTATATTTTTCAAAACCATCATTATCATTATAACACACCCTTATTTCATTTCAAACAATTGAATTCAAAATGGTAAACAAACAGGAAATATTTTAACTCAGAAATTACAGAAAGACAAAAAAACATACGACTATGAAATAATTTTTTATTTTTATTTTTTTAATTTCTTACCTATACGTTGTCTTATGTTGTCTCAGTCTTTTTGGTATGTCTGCTTAGCCAGATATTCGATTTTTGAACATTTAGATGATAAGCTAGTGTCCATGATATTATATATCAAATTGAACAAGAGAAACTACTTATTCTGATGAGACAGATACCAGTTCTATCATTTAACCTATTTATTTACACACAAAATCCAATAATATACTATCATGATAGTGATTTCACTCCGTAGCTCGTTTCTAATTGGTTAAACTGTTAGCTCTACATCTCATCCAATTTTCCAACAGTCCCCAATTTCCCTTTGTTTAATTTAAAAATGCAAAGGGTCGCGAAGAAGTTAAAATGATAAATGAGGGCGTGATAAAGAAAACGACTTTAACATGGTACGATTTAACCGTTCAGCTACAAAATAATCGGCAACATCCTGAGTGAACTCCCCCTCCTCTCTCTCTCTCTCTCTCTCTCTCTCTCTCTCTCTCTCTCTCTCTCTCTCTCTCTCTCTCTCTTTCTCTCTCTCTCTCTCTCTCTCTCATACTGATTATTACTGCTGGGCTTTGTGGGCGGCTGTGGGCCGTAATTAAAATACTTCCAGAAAGAAACAGCCGACCACATCAGAAATGCAACCCTCTGTCAGGATCAAACCACATCAAGAGCGTCTCTCTCAGAGATGGTCACCAGAGCGGCTCGTGATGTACATCAGGCTCATATAGGCTACTCTCCGTCTAGCCTGACACTCACCGGGTCTGCAGCGACTAATAAGTTATTAGGAGCAGCTACCTGTTTTAAAACAGTGTGCCAAACAGTCAGGGAAGCCAAGTGATGTATGGAAAGAGAAGATGAATGAAGGGTGCCTTCCCACGAGGTTTTCGATAGCATGCGCTGGTGTTACGCCAAAGGGCAGGGAGATTTGTAGATGATGGTGCTAATTACGAGAATGGTAACCATAATGCGACCAAGATGGAAGCAATTTAGGCAGAAGTCATTTGCGTGTTACTCTTCCACCCACTAGCAGCACACACCAGGAGCTTGAGTGTAAGTAGCTGTAGGGCTTTGAGTCGCACTTGCAGTGTGGTTCCTCAGAGAAGATGCGTGTCAGCTACCGCAGTTTTAGTTTCCATGGCCTGCTAGATTGAGACAAAAAGAAATGGTCGTGAAATATGTTTGAGAGGGAATGGAATATGCATTTTTGTTTTTCTCTCCAAAATCAAGATAGAAACTTCGGGAAACGGCATTTTTGGATTTCTTCTTCTCAAATGACAGAGAAATGTAGCTGCATGTTTTCTACGGAATGCAGTGAATGGGAAAACAGGTCTTGATCGGTTTATTCCGAGCATCATCCTAACTACTCTCACAACCTGTAGCCTATAAAATATTTTGAATGAATAGATTGAAATGTACTTCGGAATGATAATGGACTGTCTACAGAAAACATTGAACGTGCATGAATCTTGATTTGGATCATATTTAAAAGAATAAAATCACAGTTAATTCCTGTGCACCTCATAAGCAAACTAAACGCGTAAAAACTATTTATTTATAAATAAATGCATAACCCATATTTCATCGTGAACTTTTTACGTTGCAAGTGACTTTAACTGATTTTTCTATACCGATTGGCGAGATTATTTTGTGTTGTCAGTCACTGTTTTATTATATGAGTCAGAAACATTCCATACATAAATGTGGATCATTGAAAGCCACGTGCGTATGTCTATGAATGTTAACATCACTGTCGAAAAGTGCCAACAGGCATGAAAGGAGAATCAATAGCGGCTCTCCCAGGCCAGTGTTCATGCTTAAATATAATTTTCGGATCTTTCAAAAGAAGTAAACTCTGCCCTTGGATGTCTCTCTCTCTGTGATGCGGTTTTCCGCTGTAAGCCACCGTGTGTAGTGCTGTGTAATTTTATCCACGCTGCAACCTCTTGGTTCACACAAGACTGATACCTTGCCTCCCCTTTTCCTTTGTATCAATTGGTCGGGGTTCGGGCTATTGTTGCAGGAGGGCTCTTTTATTTCTGTGCACACTGTCGATCAGCGAAATCTCACGATAGGCTCCCTGTGAAACCGACTGGCTGTTTTCTCCTCCTCGGTCAGATACAGTCTGCTTGGAGAGCAGAGTGGAACCCATGAGCACCAACGACGCGAACCCATGCTGTTGCCACCAAGCCGGCTCTAACAGATGACCGCGACACATTAAAGAGGGGACAGAAGGATACAGCACGTTTTGATTTTAATATTCAGTTGACTGGATCACTGACAAATGATACTTCTTTGATGGGACGCCGTGCGCCAGCTCTTTCTATTCCAGCGAGATTTTGCCGACATCCCGCCATGCCACAATGGTTATAATTCTGCTCTTGTTGTTACTGAGCTCCTTGGATCCGAGTTTACAGGAATCTCTGGCTCCGAGGCTGACCAGGACCCCAAGGGCGCCTTGTGCCAGGGGTCAGGCGTGTGACCCAAGGCAGCGGCGAGATGCTGGTGGACGCGGCGGGGTTTACGAGCACCTCGGAGGAGCTCCAAGACGCAGGAAACTTTACTGCGCCACAAAATATCATTTGCAAATTCACCCGAACGGAAAAATAGACGGATCTCTTGATGAAAACAATCCTTTCAGTGAGTAAACCGTTCTCGCCTTTCATATTTGTGAATGTCAATTTCTGTGCTGTATGATCAAAGCTCGTGAGACTTGCGTAATTGTTCAAATATACGTGGGAAAACATTGTGCGCTGACAATATTCGGGAGGCGCATTGCGCATTAAATAATTAACACCGAGCAATAATTCACCCTGTCCGGCGTATGTTAAATTGACGAATATAAAACATTTAAATCAGCGTTTACCACAGTAAAATGAAGATTAAATTAACGATGAGAGAACTTTTGCGGATTGCAAAACTTGTAACTAAAAGCTAAAAATTAGGTCTTGGAAATAAAGCTACGAGTTAGAAAAAAAAACCCTGCACTGCATTATTTTGTGACAAGATACATTCCAAATGACGTTTGTTGTGTAACTTACATCGTAAAGGCAATTCGCTGTCAGAGAGTGGCACATTTCGTAGCCTATACATTACAATCGTAAATTGTCGTTCTTTAAATTACAGTATTCGTTTATCTGTCTTAGTTTTCCAATTAGTCAAATCCGAGTGCCCATGGACAATTACCATATGAAAACAGGATTCAACAGACAGTTTAACATAATGACTTAGACAACGGATGTGTTTATCCAACGTAAAAGGATGATTATTCGACACAGAAGAATGAGGAGAGCCATTAATCAGTGGAAAAAGGGGATGAATAAACATCCTCTTTAAGAGGCGTTTAGTGTCTGTATATCTAACCTGACAGCGTATGTTGTGTAGATTGTGACTCAATCAACGAAAAACTTAGGTAGAAATAAAATAACATTTAAAACAGCATATACCACAACATTTACAATTAATCATACTGAACAACACACATTCCTATGGCAAATAATTTCATATTAAACGTTTAAAGCATGTGGTTTAAGTTAAAGACATAAATCAATTATTTGTATTTATAGAAAACAATTTTATAGTAATTAACATTACAGTAAATAAACTTAACTATTTAATGTATATAATAACACTTCTACCAGTTACGTCGATAATCATTAATTAATAATACAACTAATCGATAAGTGAATCAAATTACGCTTTCAAACATTAGCTAAATTATGACAGGTTTGGGAAAACTGATGAAAAACGACCTCGACTGACCTTGTATTGAATCCTACACATTTTTATGCTATTTGAAAAGCTATTTACCCATTTCTAGCATGCGCCTTAACTGCTCCGCTCTTTTTCTAGGTATACTCGAGATCACAGCTGTGGATGTCGGTGTTGTGGCGATCAAAGGCCTGTTTTCGGGAAGATACCTGGCTATGAATGAGAAAGGACGTCTGTATGCTTCAGTAAGTGTAATGTCACGTCGGAAAATCAAGTAGCTGAAATTCGGCTAGCTGTGGGATCAGATAACAAGAAGGGCTATTTGAGGCTATCGCCACATGGTGGTGTTTTTCATGCGGAACGAGTATGCCCACATGCTGCTAGATTACTGAGAGTTTGATTACTGAGTTTTGTTTCCCTCACTGGAGACCTTGTCACTGAAATTTTTGGTCAGCAGAGAGTGATAACCACATAAGAGGTTCTTACTTTTGTCAGGTTAAAATGAATGTTTGAGATCCTGATAAGTCAAATGTGCAGATTTAGGGACCAGGTTAAATGTTGACTTTTCTACCAAATGGAGATGACTTCTTGTTAAAGAAACATCTAAAGTTTTTGTGGGCGCAACTTGTTCCAGGTCAAGCTATGAATGTCAAAATAAAAAAAATGTAAAAAAGTAATATTTTTTAACCCTTTCAGGAAGTCTTCAACCGCGAGTGTGAGTTTCTGGAGCGCATTCATGAGCTAGGCTACAACACCTATGCATCACGGCACCATGCTACCACCCAGCCTCCCCCAACAGGGTCCGGGGCAGGGGGCGGCAAGCGGCGGGCCAGTTCTAAGAGGCAGTGGTACGTGTCCATCAACGGGAAGGGCCGGCCCAGGAGGGGCTTTAAGACACGGAGCACGGACAAAGCTTCCCTCTTCTTGCCCCGAGTTCTGGGCAACAAGGACCATGAGATGGTGCGCAAGCTCAGAGAGAGCCAGCGACACCAGGCCGGCTCTCACAGAGCCCCTGTGGGTCGGGCAGAACGCAGAAGACGACGACACAGGGGCTCCAAGGGCCACAGCAGAAGGGCTGACATTTAACACTCTCTTGACACAGATGGAGAAGAGCTCCAAAGCCACCGAGAGTCCCAACAGACCAAAGGAGTCACATGGAACAATTTTCTCGAGAAAGGATGATGTGGAAAAAGAAACCTTTTGGGGAATTATGTGGCAAGAAGGGCCGAGAATAAAGAGAAAATTCCTTTTCTTCTTTCATGTTTAAAGCCCAGCATCTGAAACACAAAGACAGTCCAAATAGGTTCACGTGACCAAATTTAACACTACTGAAAGTTTTGTCTTGTGTTTTTTTTTTTTTTCATGTTCACACTTTTTGAAGTCTTTTCTGCTAAAGATGTGTAATTATTGTACATAGCTGTACAGTCATTTACTTTTTTATGTGAGCAAGATAACATAGAGTAAATGTTTGTAATCATAAATTAGGATGTTGTACAAGTGCTTGACAAAGCCGACGATGTGTTATGTATTGGACTACGGCTTTTATAGGTGGTGTACAGACAAGCACTTTTTCCTTATTGAAGTATAAAGTAGAAAACAAAGATCCATACACATAAAACAGATGCTTTTTAACTTACATGTGATAGGCTACTGTTCTTAAACTGCAATCAGGAGTACTTTGTATATTACTAATGTAATACATATTTATTTTGTTTATATGTTTTTAAGTTATTGATGACATAGTTTCTACACTTCCAAATATCAAAGATTTTCTTCAGAAGAGATTAATAGTTGCATTGTTAGGATAACACTGTTACCTTTGAACAAGAGTAGACTCTTCAATATCCTATTTTTTACTACAAATTTGAGTCTAAATATATGTAATGACATCAACTCTGAAGCATAGTTTTGATAAATGTCATATGAACACTGTAAGCTGAGTAATGCATTAAAACGGCATTGTTTGACACTGAAAGCTAAACATCTGGAGGAATGTCACCAATAAATTATACGAAAATATATATATTTTTTGTTTTATTGCTAAGCATACATGATACAGTGGCATTTTTGACAGAGTGAATGATCAATGATATTTTATTTCGTTCCCACCTTATGTATTCTCTGTTTCTAGAACACATATTATGTGGAGCTTAATTAAAACTTTGACAGCTAAATTAATGGCAGTGTCTGCAGATATATTCACCGCAACTGTGATAGTGATCGTATTAAAGTCTCTCAGCGGTCCAGCAAAAAGGGACTCCCTCTTGGGACCATCCCCCCTTTCTCCTTAACTGCCTCGTGACATCATCTAGAAGAAAAGAAAATAAAAAAATCAATGGGAGAACAGCAAAACACAACCACTTTGTGAAATATACTTATTAAAAATACAATTCTTTTTATTTTTTAATACGTACTGCCGTAACAACCTGTTTTCGCATGAAGAGCGGCTACTTGCAAGAACAGAGATCTGTGCTTTTGAAATCTATAGGAGAAAAAAAAAAGACGTGTTATTCTATACTTCTCAGCTTCGAGAGCTTCCTGGCGGTCACAATGGCATATCTCTGGGGAAACCTGGGAAGCCGTGTCGCTTGAGACATTCTTCTTCCTTTTTCTAAACGACGAGAGCCTGTGATCTGAGAAACAAGGCAATCCCCGATGAAAAAATATGTCTTAGAAAGTGTAACGCGTTGTATAGTTTGTTATGAATGCCAAACTCTAATATTACTTAACAGGAATGCCGGACTCTAGATAAATGGAACTGTTTGAATGAACCTTTGTCTTGCCCTCCTGATAGCACATACCCATTCATATATACATAAATACATGGGAGGCGAGATCAAAGCTTTCCGCGACGTCAAATATTATATTCTATTAATCAGAAACCGAGGAGCGATTTCTTCCCTTTGGCCAATGCAAATAAATGATAGCACCAGCTTTACGATACTTTTCACAAATAATACAAATAAGCGGTTTGCTCTCAAAATTGTGGGTAACATTATTAAGATTTATTCTTCTAAAAATAAAGGTTGCATCTGGATCCAAAAACGGTTGCATGAAGTCTGATATCATAAAATATAATAAAAAGTTCTGATATCAAACCTTCCATTAACAACCATTTACACAGTTTTAAAAAAAAAAGGAATTGCACTTTCTATTTGTGCATCACTGCTCTAACTGGTCAGTGTTTACAGCCAACTCAAGAATACAGGAAAATAAATAAATAAACCTAAATGTGACAATTGTTTGCTTATGTAAATATAAATCTGTGGACCAGAAGAACTTTAGATACAAAAAACTAAAAAATAAAAATAAATAAATAAAATAAAATAAAATAAAATAAAATTAAATAAATAAATAAATAAATAAATAAATAAATAAATAAATAAATAAATAAATAAATAAAGAGTTACAAAAATATTTGAAGTCAATGAAGTTACAAAACTCATTCCGTCCAACAAAATTCGTTGAACCTGTGTGCAAAGTTTTTCATGCTCTTTGGTCGTAGTTCTAACTACCTATTCAGGCACACGACGCCCCTATTAGTTCAGTGGCATATAACAAGTAAACAGAGACCTAGGGGTTAAAGTTCAGCGTCCAGATAGAGCGACTTCTGATGACCTGCCTTCAACAATGACGCGTCTGCCGCCATGTCGAGGGCATATAAGCGCTCATTAACCCTGCTGCCAAAAAAAACAAACAAAAAAAAAACCTAAGGCCATAAGATCGGACTGTCGGGTCATCTTAAGATTACACCTCACGTATATATTTTCGAATGAGAACAGAAACTGTTCAAGTGCTAAAAAAATAAATAAATAAATAATTAAAAATTGAATGAATGAATGAATGAATAGAATAGAATTATTTCCAAAATGATTCTAATATTTTTATATCTATTGATAATTAAATTACCCAACGAGTGCTTTCTCAGAAATTACTTAAAGCCGTGCACTATAGTGAAAACAGCTCCAATTAAAATCACTGCGATTCAGTCTCATTCTTCTCCGGCCAGAGGGCCTCAAAGGGCTGCTCCTCGTGCCCATCTAATTGGTATCGTCAGAAATTCCTCAAGTATTGACCCAGCGGAGCCTGAGGGGTCTTTGTTCGTACAGACAGGCCTCCTACTGGCCATCTTTGTGGACCTTGTAGAGTTGCTGACCTCTGCACTAACATCACACCATATTGCTTCCAGCTTGACTATTTTTTAAGTGATACATTTATTAATGCCGATAGCTTATCAGATAAAATGACACAGAATCGACTGAGTGTTAAGCTGTGAAACTTCATATATTAGACTAGAGTATTCTTTTGGGATATTACTACAAATATATAACAAGTTACATATGAGACGAAGAAAATGCTCTGAGCAAAGTAATGTTTGAGTTACAAGCACAGGATTTACAAAAGCATTGGACATAAATTCCACTAACACACAGCAGACTTTTCTGTCTTTATTCAATAAAGCGATTTGTAAACTTTACAGTAGGCCTAATTGTCTGGGCAAAATTAGTGTGACTAATTATGAATTAGTCACACTAACACGATGTCAGGAAGGTTAATGCACTCCAACATCTCAGCAGGCTAAGCAAATTCTTCTCTCACTGTATTTCCAAATGTGTCCTATAGAGGGAAGCACTGACTTCTGTCCAGTTGCTGTGAAATCACAGAAACTTATCATAGGTTTGCTAGTGTTGTCCTCGCAATAAATCTAGAATTTGAAGGGCGGGTCGTCACCTCTGTGTTTGATAGGCCTATCAATGAGTTTTTTTGAGGTGTGCTGCAACTTGTGAAGACATATTAGAGGAGTTACAGGCCCGCTAAACACTTGCTTAGTAAATCCAGCACGCTATAATAATGTCACTATATTACTGTGAGAACTCACGGTTAAAAGAATCGGGCTTGATTTATCAAATTCTAGAGCACCGCAACTAATTCATCTCATATATTACAAACAGCATAAGTCAGTTTCTCACGGCCTGTCCTTAAACATTCACACCACTATTATTTTACAAAAATATCTAAAAACGATCTTTGTTTTAACCACAAACTAAACCAAAAGCGATTGACTGAACAAAATCTTGTCATTTCCATACACATTTGAGAATCGGATCTGAGGCGGTTGAGCGCGACTGCAGCACCATGGAGAGCGGCTGAGCGCCCTGTTATTATTAAATTCACTTCATTCCGCTGCTTGTATTCAGAAAGTTGATTCAGCTGTAAGAGACTAGACTAGTTAAAATGTGTAGCATTTGTTTGTTGCTAGTTCTGTTTCAAAGGCAAGCACTCGGTTTAAAATGTAACACAATGACTTTCATTTATATAAAGCGTTCATTATCGGTCAGCTGCAGACTAAATTATGAAAGCATGGTGTGTGGGTCTAAATATAACCTCTGGTAAAGACCGTTTGAGTTTTTGTCATGATAATTCAGCAGTGGCTATAAAGCATTACACGCCTTTTCGATTTGGGTATCCAAATGGGTCAACAAACAACAGTCTGTTTGATCAGTGTCTGTGCAGCCAACATGTATATAAAACCAGCCACACATTCTTAGATCAAATGAACCGCTTGACAAACAACCCATTCCTGTGTGGAGAAGACCCCCATCAGCAAGCAACATTTAGTGAACCGTCAGAGCTCGGATGGGTGGGATCGCCTAGATACAGGTTAAGCAATTTGTGTAACAGGCTCTGTGTCTAGAAGGTATTCAACTCTCCTTTTTGAAGTTAAGAGAGGAGAGTGTTCTGTCTGGAGGAAACGTTGTCATGTGAAACAAAGGCGGGGCAAGCAAGAGTTATGGCAAGGGAACTTTTTGTTTGTTTGGCAAAATGATTTGTATAAACAAATCAGTCCCAGAGAAGTATATACAGGCCTATATACTTTTAAATAAATAGGCCTACCTTATTTAATTAATGAAGTTTTGGACATTTTACCACTCCCTCATAATACAAATACACTGGGTTAACAAATTATCCTTTTTAAATTTTTTTCTTTCATTATAGTTTGTTTCTAATCTTGTTTTTTTTATTATTATTTATTTTTTTTTATGCAGGAATAAATGTGCACCAAAGTTAAAATGTGTAAAAATAAAATAAAATAAAAGAGTTAAAAATTAAGTAAAAAATTATAAATACGCATAGTTCCCCCAAAATGGATTTAGACGTTTTTGGACAGCTAAATAAATCTGCAAATAAATGATTTTAGAGTTAAATACTTTGAACCAACTCCTGCAAAGGGGATTTTTGAGAATGCACGAAGTAAGTTTACCGCAAATTCAGACTAACAGAGTCTGAACAGTTTATCAAATTACCAAACACCTGTCTTAATCTTAAACATTAAATCTATTGTTTCATTATTTGAAATGTGAACTTATTTTGTTTTGCTTGAAAAGTGTGGTTGTGTTGTGAACTAAATGTACGCTATTTTATCATGCAACGCGAAGACATTCACTTTTTTACCAAGTGTGGTAAAAGTACCCAAATACTTTTGTACGCCACTGTACCGTGAACAGGCAAATTTACTAACTGTCCTTGAAGAGGAACTTGTTTGTTTGTAAACAACAGAATATAAAAGAGTCCTTCTCCTATAAACGGATGTGTAATTAAACCCTCTGCGTAATTTGCTCCAATATAGTAAATACACCCTCAAGTAGCCTATTCATTCAGCAGTTAAACTGCCTGAGCAGTCGGTGTGTTAAAGAGGTGTTCATTCTGGGCGGAATTATTTTCACGTACTATCCTTACGAAAGCCTCTATCAATAGTAACGCAAATTACAATCTTTTGAGGTTTCAAGTAGGTGTCTTACTTTTATGTTGATATGTGTTTTCACCATCCCCCATGGTCTTTCCGTTTTACGTCGCATCCTCTACACTAGCAGCAGGGAGCGCGCATTACCCGGGGCCGCGGAGAGAGCTTGACTCACAGTGTGATGTGTCCAGCGGTTTGCACGTTGTCCCCCACAATGCTATGACGCACAACACTCAACTAGACACCCGTAAGAGGTCAGCTACAGAATTGTCAGGCTGAATTTTCTAGCGGTCTTTACGCTGTCAGAGGGATGTGCAAAAGCTCCTTTACAGACTTCAGAAATTGTCTGCACATCAACGTCTGCGTGGCTTTTTCCTAACAGTTTATATGTCATTACGCATACCATTTCCCTATTTTTTTTTCCCACAGTATTGTTCTTTCGAGGAACAGGGCCACTTTTTCTTGAATTTGTATTTGCAGTTCGTTCGAATTCGACTTTTGCATTTTTCCTGTTATTGTTCAGTTATAGAACGGTCTCCTGCCTGACACTGCAGTCGGTTAACGTTGTGATTTCCGATACATCCTCCCATACACAAATTATTTTATTTCTGTCCGATTATAAAGGAAGCCCACACAAAGACTCGACTATATATAAAGCGAGGGATTTTGCAAAGTGCATAGCCTACACTAAACTTAATTTCATGTATTTTATATGAAAGGTTTTATTTTCAAAATACTTTTCAGCAACGACAAAAAGCTATCGCATTTCCACCTGCCGCCAATTAGACTTTTGCGAAAAGAAATGTAGTTGCAGAATGCGGGTAACCATAGCAACGGATCAGTGTCGCTGGATTCATTCTGCAAAAAAATAGTACCATCGTTTTCCACTTTATAACACACTCTTATATTATTGAAGGTAGTTCAAAAAATTAAATTATTTATTATAGCTGCGTCAAAGCAATAACACGCGAGATGACTATTAACGGATTAAGTTTCTTAATCGGACGCAGATTTGATAAAGACATTATTCCCATAGACAACGGCATTACACTGTCAAAGTGAACGAATGTTGCTTTATTGTAAGGGATCGGTTATGACGTTTGCCTCTCTCACTCGCAGGCGCGCACACACGTGCGCTGTAGTCTCACTGCCCACGGCATGGACGTGCGCACATTATAAGGAATCAGTGTGCTCAGAGTGGCGCAGAAGGCTGCTCCGTCATGCACTAGGTAGTGTGTGATGTAATTTCGCTGCAGATATAAATATCGTCGGCAAGGGAAGAAAGTAGCATGGCTGAGAGGGGCTAGAATTGACGGTCAACATTTTCCAACTTTTGTGTGAAAACAAAACAGCTTGAACACCAGTCTGAAGTGTAGTGTCTTGAGAGGAAACCCACTGAGCGCGACTTCATGCCGCTCACTAGGGTTGACCGTAGCTCTGTCCGTGAGTAAGCTGTTTCGTGCGTCTTTTTGGCTGCCGACACAAATACAGAGAAAGACGGTAGTTTGGTGTCTTCAACTCTTTCAGACGCTCACGTACCGCTCAGAAGGATGAGTGTCCATTCGGCCCTATTACCAATACTGGTCTTAGGACTTATGACAAGCTCAGTGCGCTGCGCTCCGCTGCCCGGTGGGCAGAACGGACCCGTGGAGCGACGCTGGGAGACCCTCTACTCGCGTTCTCTTGCCCGAATCCCCGGGGAAAAAAGAGATATCAGCCGGGACAGTGATTATCTCACGGGCATTAAAAGACTGCGACGTCTCTACTGCAATGTTGGCATTGGGTTTCATCTCCAAGTATTACCGGACGGTACAATTACTGGCGTGCACAACGAAAACCGTTACAGTAAGTTTCATCTGTTATTTGAACTTATGCATGCTGGATCGGCTGTTGGATTTGAAACTGTCACCCAAATGAAATTGAATTACGAAAAAGAATTATCTTAAAGAATTAAGAAAAGTAAAAAAAAATAATAATAATAAAAAAAAACTATATGAACGCAAATAACGCGCAGTGGTTGTTATTCAGTAAAAAAAAAAAATAATAATTGTAATAATAAAACTCTAAGTTAGACGAATTCAACATCATGTCATGTTTGATAACATCAACAAAGCCTGTTGCAGCGCTTTCACTTACATTTCCCGAATCAAGTCAGGTGTGGTAGTGCACCAGCATCTGGCATCCAGCGTTACGCACGCAACAGGTCTCTGTAACCAGAGCAGGACAGGAACCGGGCCAAAAGCCCAAGCCTAAAGTTAGGAGCGAGATAAACTCATCCTTTACGGTAGATTAACCCTTCCCTCTTTTAAAAAAATAATGGTTCTTCAGTGATTCTTTTGTTAAGACTTTCTTATAATGAAGAACCATTTCGGTTGTATAGGTTCTTGAGTTGCTGTTTAGTTCTTTAGAGAATGATCAGTCTTTTCAGACCAGTCTGTTTCACACCAGTACAGATGGTTTTCTAAAGACCTAAAGATTAAATTGTTTTGGGATTTAAAATGTTTTCTTTTGACATTAGGCTAAAACAAAACATTTCTGAGTCCATAACTTTAAGAATTTCAGTATAATGTCTACTCAAGGTAAATGCAATATATAAAACATCTGTCGACGCACTTCACGTGTTTCTAAAAACAAACTCAAGAAGTACTGACAAAGTCAAGTAAGTTATGTTTGTCAACATTCATCACAGACTAAACAAACTGTGGTTATTAGTAGTTATTTTATCATTAAACGAGAAGCATTGTTACAAAGTTTATTACTAAATTTTCCTTAGACCCATCTAAAGTGTTCAAGTATCTGATAATAAAAACGTTCTTTATCTGACACTTGTCAATCAAAGTTTCAATTAAATAAAACATTTAAATAAAACGTTTAAAATAAAGCAGAAGTCATTTAAAGATAAATCTTCGGGGTTTTACAGAGAAAGAATAGATGCAATATTACGTTGGGGGAAATTTGAAGAGGCGGAAAGTGTCATTTCCTTCGAAAAGGATGCTCTGGCAACTTAAACGTAAACACGTACAATTTTTAGAAAGGCAGTCATGGTTGGGAGTTGCCAGACAGGGCTAAAGATATAAGGCAAACAAGGTCATTTATTTTCTATGTTGTGTGTTTCAGGTCTTCTTGAGATATCTCCGGTGGAGAGGGGAGTTGTGACACTGTTTGGCGTCCGGAGCGGGCTATTCGTGGCCATGAACAGCAAAGGGAAGCTTTTCGGATCTGTGAGTATGAAATGATTTACAACGGGTTTCCGCCCGTGAATGTTCTTATCAGAGCTCGATGACATATCACCCTGTACTTGAGATGTATCCCCTCACCACCGACCTCCCCCCTCCCCGTCCCACAGTCTCCAACAGCGTTACATTGTTGAACTCAGTTGTGGCGTGCTTCCAGTGACTAGTGGTGTTTTCATTGTGGGACGGACAAACCCAGGAACGGTAGCGCAGTAGATCATTCGATCATTCGGACTACGCATTCCATTCTTAGCATTGCCAGCCAACACATGCACCTACTGTCCTTCCCAGAGTAAAGATGAACTGGCCAAAGAGGACCACCCAAACACCATCCTGCTACCCTCTCCGATTTCTTCACGCATAGACTGACCAAGACCCCCAAACACCTACACGTTTCTGTAACCCAGAAATCGCGTAATTTGATGATAGATGCCATTTTAAACCAGTCAGGCCAAGCCATGGATCTATTAACTTGGTTGTCCCTCTCAAAACAATCATGAAGACAGATCAAAGCTGTCTCTTTGCTGTAGATTATGAAATATGATAAACAGTTTGTTCTGTTTGTTCCATAAAATCCCTCGCTGTAAAAAAAGAACATCGCTATATTATTTAATCAAAATGCCGACGATATATGTTAGGACTTATGAGACGGTCTATTGAAATGTCAATGAAAATAATAATTGCTATGTGCTTTTCATTGCAGGTGCAGTTCACAGATGAATGCAAGTTTAGAGAAAAACTCCTTGCAAATAATTACAATGCGTACGAATCGCTGGCACATCCCGGGATGTACATCGGACTAAGTAAGACTGGCAAAACAAAAAAAGGAAATCGAGTATCGACATCCATGACGGTGACACATTTCTTGCCTAGAATTTGAGCTCATTTGGAGGCGGAGGAACGACGATGCACTTTCTACAGAAGTTACATGTGAGGTTAAGTGTATCGTGTCATGTATATATATATTAGACTATTTATATCTGTTGATTTTATATTCATCACAACGTCCTCTTTCCGAGGTGGAAGACAACAATTAATTTATTTGTTATTTGTTAATTTATCCTCATTGCTGCTACCACGTGTTCACATACAAGTGAAATTCCTACAATGTACATTTATTTTGCACTGTTTGTGTTGTTCTAAAGCAACGGTTTTGGAGAGGTAGTCAGTGCAGACGCCATATTTATTTTCTCGCGAATAAAAACAAGGTTTCTAATTTTCAGAAAAAATGTTGTCCAGTCATTGGGAAGGTTTTTGGAATGAAGCATTTCGATTTTGCGTCTGCTGAACGATCAACACTGAGAGAAACACTATCCCTCGCAGCCTCGTTTTCAATCGCGAAAAATTAAATATGGCGTCTACGCTGTCCTTCGTTGGAAAGAATATGTAAGTCTTAGGTCAAGCCTCCAATCGTTAAGGTGTATCAACCCCCATAGTATTAGCACTGGAGCAATTGTCCAATGTCTGAGCTCCTTTGTGCGGAGCTCGGATCTAACTGAAGCAGTATCGGCTTACTCTAGCTTACTGAAGTTCTACCCCTTCAAATCTGTTTTTAGCTCTGCCGGGGGGTTGAACTTTGAACTTATCTGCAGTCAATCTTTGTCACATCTCTGAGGCTCTGGATAGAGAGAAGTAGCTTCTTTAACATACAGACACAAATTTAAAAATTCAAAGGCATTGCAATGCAGATACTGTACCCTGAGCCCCTTTAAGAGACATACTGTACAATGCCAAGTTCTAGTCAGTCTTTGTTGGGTGTCTGGGGGGGGGGGGGGGGGGATCAGTCATGTTAAAGATCAGTATTTTTCTATGGTGGTAAGACTGAAACAAAGAAATGACAGTGTTGTGTGTAAGTGAACGAAGAGTTAAGATAAAAACAACTTCCACGGTGAGTTACGAGGAGGCATATTGCCCACTTTTTTTTGTCGTTTTCTACCTCATGCAGTTTCCAATTGATAGTTTCCTACTTTGAAAATCAGCTGACGTAGAATGTTTAGTTCTAAGTTGCTCTTCTGAGTCTTCTGAGGCTACTGCTACTCTGTGAAGTTCTGGCGGCCATTGCGTCCTAGTTGCGCCTTGTCACGTTTGAGCTATCTTTACCCTGTGATTTACTTTTAGAAAGGATAATCATGTTGGAAATATTTGCAGACAGCTGTTAGACTATACTATATGCTCAACCAGTAACCCTATATTTTTCTTTATATATTTTGTAAATGCAATATGGTGCAAAACTGAGAAGCTGCTTTAAATCTGGTATATGATGTTAGTAAAATAAATATTAAGATATGATGCATTCATGCAGGGATAAACAAGCTTTCCATCTTGAACTTTCAAAAACATATATTCGAGAGATTATCTTTAAAAAAGCATTCCTTATTTTCATCATAATGGGCTACAGGTACACTTAATTGAAAGAAACTAAAAATGTACCTGAGTGTAAACTAAACTGAAAATGGATGGGCTTCAAGAATCTTTAAAGAAAGCATCAAGGGACAATTTTGAAGCTAAACTGACCAATTGACCTCAAAAGCATGAACACATTCACATTGTTTTATTTAGTGTAATCTCAAAGCCGTGGTATTTAAATTGTTACGTGTCCAAATTTGCCATTTGTTTCTTACCATGCCCTGCCTGGATGTGCACATCAATTAGTTTCACTTGATGACTCTGAGCTACCTGAGCTAATGCTGGAGGAGGGAGGGGTTCTTCGTCCATGTTACTCTTTTACACAGCTGTGCCAAACCTCTTTCCAAATGGACATGATTTGCATCAGTGTGGATGTTGTTTACAATAGACCGAATGGCCACTGAAGGCAAATTGTCCCTCTGACCCTCATCACAATGTAGAACTGACACAAAGCATTGGTCTTGATTTGTTTAACCAAAAAATGCAATATCAACAGGCATGACCTAGTAGCCTGAGATTAGTGAAAACAGAACATCCTCGTCTTTCAATAAAACAATGTTTTTTTAATGTGTTTATGAACAGGTATATATACGGTGTATTAAAATAAACTATATACCATTTCTCTGTCAGTTCCCATACAGTTGTGTTTGCATCCATGGCAGAGCTCTAGTAAACGGGCTGACGTCCTGTAGTAGTACGCTCTGAATCCTGTTTTACCAAATATTGTCTGTAGTTTTATACAGGTCTTGTTAAATATTGTGATGTATGTGCTGTGCACATGATGATACCCTAACTTAAATGGAAGTTAATAAACATGTAAATCATACTGGTCTGAGTGTCTTTAATTCTTCCTACAAAAGCACATGAAGGTTCAATGAAACCGACAGCTGTGGTGCAGGCACAAAACACGTAAAACTAGAATATCTGCCAGCATAACTACAGAAAGGGGCCTTTCCCTGGTGAAGCTAAAAATACGCTCACAGACTTGTGTCACTAGACTATGCGGGCCCGCCTGGAGTGCTGTGCCTGATATTTCTACAAAGACAGCACTGCCAAGACACTCTACTGCTGTTATTTAACTTGCCAAGGCCTAGTTTACAGATTGGGTGGTTTTGCCATCCACAAAGCCAAGCGGTCACTCCTGGGAGTGGAAACCTCTCTTTCAACCTCTGTGAACGTTTTCAAAGGTTCAGAGGAGGACTCCACTGCAGCCCTTCCAGGCATGCAGTTCCATGAAAGGGGACCCCGTTTAAAGTGGCGTGGGCTCTTCCTTTTTCTGTGTGCTGACTAATGAGCAGATATGTCAGACTGGCCTTTGTGAGGCCACGATTGGCTTTTACTCTAGATCAACTGCCAATGCTATTGTCTTTCTTTAGTACAATCCACAAACTGACATTTTATGCAAAGAGAGTTATGCATTTCCATGTTGTACTGGCACGTAAGAGTAGGATAACAAAAGGAGACATGAATGACAAAGGACAATCCGCATCCACCCAAACATCCACTCAGTTGTCTTTTATCTGTAACAATAAACTTTGATCTACTATTTATTTATTTATTTAATTTAATTTTATTCTATTTTATTTGATGTACTTATTAATTATTTTGAGCAGTTTAAAAGATACTTACATTCACATTCAACAGGTGAGGGTGGCCAAAATTTAAAAAAAAAAAAAAAAAAATCCACAATAAAATGATTTCTTATAGTTGGTTTCTTATTTTCAAAAAAAAAAAAAATTAACATGTTTAAGACGGTTAAATTTAAGGACTTAAAAAATGTCATGTGGTGTAACCATCAAGTAAAAAACATGCACACTTTCCTTACACTTTGAATACATGTGTATACATATTCATTATTATTTTCAAAAAAGATCTATATTTCAGTTAAAAAGTATTTTTACAAATTTAATGAATTATTATTTTATAAATATCATATGTTTTTTAATAAATGGAACCACATTGCATTTTTTTATTTTTTATTTTTTACCTGAATTAACTTTGCCCTGTCGCAAAAATAGTCAGATTATCTTATATTTAATCATACATTTTTCTGAATGTTGCCTGTACTACATTTGATTTTGTGGATAAAAGCCTTATTTGACTTTTTTAAAAATATAATTATGATATAAGAACTGTTCATCTTTTTCATTTTGTATCCCTCCAAAAATGCCAAAATTAATTTAGCTAATTTTTTACTATTATTTTTTTTTCATTTAAATCAGAAATTAAAAGCATGCTCATAATAGAAGAGGTATATTCAAATCATTGTATGTATAAATTGCATTTGTAATGTACTTTTGAATAAATTTGACGTCATCCCATTGATCCTTACTTTACAATACACATTCTGCACTTAGTATATTCAAATAAACCACTTTAAAGCAGGACAGGCGAAGTGAGACAGGTGTGGTCACTTAATACACATGTATTCCTGGCCATGAGCTGGGGCTAAATGGAGCCCTATCATTGCCTAGAAGAATGACAACTTTTTGCTCCAATAAACTTAGTCTGCCATGTATGAGGGTTGTAAAGGCCCTCCTAAAAATAGTTTCTCTTCACCGCCTATCTGCGTCAGTTTCATTGTCTGTCAACCAAATAAACATCCATCCACCTCTCAAGTGCTTCTTCTCCATTAAGTTGTTTGGCCCAAAACTGTCTTTATATCATAACAGGCCTTTCAAGTTCTCAAGAGCACAAAGACTTCACAAGACGGGCCATCAGCCTAACAGCTCACAACAATGTGTTCGCTAACAGAAAGTATATTGAGAGTAATTCACTTGCTGATGCTCTGGCAGCCAGGTGGTGGCTTTAAGCTGAAGGGAGGAGAAGGAAGCAGAGGAGGAATGTGGAACGAGACACTTTGGCTACTTTGGCATTGTCTGTGGTCATGCGTATGCCCATCCTTCTGTAAGAACAGAGAAGCTGTGACACATGTAGAGCTCTTCAAGGGCAAGTCAAAACCACTTATGTTACTAATAACACATTACATGACCTCAGGCAATACATGTCTAACAATACAGTCAATCACAGACATGCACACTCCCATTCAAAAGTTTGGGGTTGGTAAGATGGTTTTTGAAAGTTTCTAATGTTTAGTGTATTTGAACATAAGATTTTAGCTCATGATTGAATATTTAGTAAAAAGAGTAATATTGTGAAATATTATTACAATACAAACGGTTTTCTATTTTAATAACGTAATTTATTCCTGAATTTTCAGCAGCCATTACTTGACATGATCATTCAGAAATCATTTTAAACATGATGATTTGGTGCTCAAGAAATATTTCTAATATGAAATGATTAGAAATAATTTTAACCTTCTTAATATTTTTGTATAAACCGACATGCATATTTTTTTTCAGGATTTTTTGGATGAATAGAAAGTTCAAACGAACAGCATTTATTTGAAATAAATATCCTTTGTAACGTTATAAAATGTCTTCAGGCACTTCACTGTAACTTTTGATCAGTTTAATGTATCTTTGTTGAATAGAAGTATTAGATGATAGATAGATCTTTGACTACTAACTTTTGAACGGTATGGACAGACAGAGGATGGATGGACAGACAGACAGATAATCAATAACAAATACATATTGAATTTCCCTATTTCCCCCCCCCCTCATTTTGCTAGCTTACACTCTTAAAAATAAAGGTGTTTCAAAAGGTTCTTCAAGCAATGCCATAGAAGAACCATTTTTGGTTCCACAAAGAACCATTCAGTCAAAGTTTCTTTAAAGAACCATCTCTTGCTTACCTTTTTATAATCTAAAGGACCTTATTAGCCACAAAGAACCTTTTGTGAAACAGAAAGGTTTTTCAGATGTTAAAGGTTCTTTACGGAACCATTTAGACAAAAAGGTTCTTCTATGGCATCGTGAAGCACCTTTATTTTTAAGTGTAGGATTATTTTATGAATAGAAAGTTCAAAAGAACAGCATTCATATAAATCTTTTGTCATATTATGAATGTCTTTACTGTCACTTTTAAACAATTTAATGTGCCCTTGCTGAATAAAACTAAAAAAAAAAAAAAATCTTACTGACCTCAAACTTTTGAATGATATATAGACAGATAAATGATGAAACATATACTTTCATTGCTCTGTAAAGTCACTTCTGATAAAGGCATCTGCCGAGTGCATAAACAGCACATACAAAATGGTTACAGTGAAACAAGCAGCTGGAGGATGGGCTGGGAGAAGCAAATAAGTCATGAAGCAAATCAGATGAATTCAAATTCCTACACCTGGTCGGAGCCACAAGCAACCACATGAATGCATCTGCTCCAACCTCCACTGACAGCGAATCCGTAGACTCCACAATCACTGTTATACCAACACAGACCTGCTATCAAACATACATAAACAGAAGCTTTTCAAAAGAGAACCCACAGGGATATAGTACTTAATAAAAGATAAAACAGATATCTTTCCATTTAAATTTTATAATTATAAACATAAATAATTTGTAATCGGTATCAGTGCATTTTTCTGCACATGTAAATATCAGCACTTGCGGTTTGTTTTTGCATGTTGCTGCAGAGGGAGAGTACAGGGACTCGGATGCCTGAGGCAGTCTGTCTGAGAGTTGTATTTAGATAGGGTGTTTGTGCCTTGTGCCCTCTTTGTAGGGCCAGCTGTAAGTTGTCTGTTTGGGATACTCCAGATGTTTGCCCATAAAGACAAGGCACTTCAAACAGCTGCGAACAACATCCTAACCCCTTTGCACTTCCGCCATGTTTAGAGGTGTATGCTGGGGCTTTAGCAGAGGGGAAATGACTCCGACTCTTACCCTGTAATCATGGGGCCGGCTGGCCAGCATGTCGGGGGGGAGGAGGGAACCTGCCAGTCACTTTCTATTCTGCATCTTCTAGTACTGAGGGGAAGCCCTGAAACTCCATGAAACCTCCAGTTTCTCACCTTTCCCAAGGGAACTTGAACTTGAATCAAGTCGCTCCTGTCTGGGAATATACAGGTTCTATATGAAAGCTCAGAAATGAAGGTTCTTCGTTGGATCTAAGCAGTGCCTTAGGTGTGGACCCTCTTTTTTTCAAGAATTTATCAGATTTGTTTTGTTAGCGAGTCAAAAAGCTTAATGTTACAAAATTTGTTCTTCACAACAGCATATTGGTTTTAGGGGGTTTACATCAACAATACATTGATTTAAAAAGTGTTTTATGGAAACTTAAAAAAGTTCTTCTAAGACAAATGCTGTCATGATTCATTACAGCTCAGCCAAACAGTTTTTCCACAAAGTACCACACTGAAAATAGTGTAGAAACAATTTACACTCAGAAACAGTTAGTACATTTCCTAAATAATTACAAAGAAATAGCAAGTAACACATTGAATTAAAGGGACAGTTCACGCAAAAATTCAAAGTCTGTCATCATTTACTCAACCTCAAGTTGTTCTAAACCTGTACGAGTTTATTTCTTCTGTAGAGCGCAAAAAAGATATTTTGAAGAATGTTGGTAACCAAACATTTTTCTAGTCCCTAATGACTCCCATAGTATTTTTTTCCATACTATGGAAGTCAATGGGGACCAGCAGTTGTTTGGTTACCTACAGTCTTCTAAATATCTTCATGTTCAACAGAAAAAAGAAACTCATATAGGTTTGGAACGACTTGGGAGTGGGTAAATGATAAACAGAATGTACATTTTTGCATGAAATATCCATTTAAATGTGAACATTTGAAGTAGAAAGATTAAAATAGTATTTTCTTGCAAAACATACTCCAATAACCAATCAAAAATCTGATATATAAGTGTTTTTTTAGTGTATGAACCATTATTTGCAGCTAAGACAAACTGGGAAAAAAACAAAACAAAACAAAACAAAACAAAAAAAAAAAACGGTAAAGCTCCCTGATCTTTATAGCTTTAAAGGCCCAGACCTTTGCACAGAACAAGAGCGGAGGATTTCACATGGCTTTAATTAAAGTAACACCAACAAAGTGGGTCATGTTGGCACAACATGGAACAAGAGACATCTAGTCAAAACACACTCTGAGGGCTTCAAAGCGAATAGTGACTACCTGCATGCAGCACCGACATACAAATACTTCAGAGGTTTAATCAAGCCTGTGTTTCCCTAACATAAACAAAACCACCTCAACCAACCCTATGGCCATAAAGAACTCAAGTGTGTAATCTAACACTGGAATTAATTGCAAAATATCCTCTGGATTATTAAGGAAGCTAAGGATACACATATAAAAGGCTGCATGAACCAGTATTGTTGATATGACCTCGCAAGTCTGTTCTACATATTGCACTTGAAGCAAAGCTTTGAGGTTTCCACAAGAGGGCAACACATAAGTAGAAAATGTGTGCAGATGTAGTGGTCTCAAAAACAAAACTGCTTCTTACTACACTGAAATTGCTATGGGACACACATGAAACAAATATGCACTGTCCAGCTAACAGATATCAGTTTGAAATTAATTTTAAATTTCAGATACTATATTTTACCTGATATATAAGTATTTGTTGATTCTATTTAGCTGAAAACTGACAAATCACATTCTTTTGTGATTTTGTGTTGTCCAGACACCAAAGGGTATTCATTACATAAATCCATTGCTTAAACATTTGTGCCAGATTAAATGTACTGTATGACTTAAAAAAAGAGTGAAACTGTGTGTGTTTTGCATATATCTTGGCATCATTAGAGGGAGTTTAACTTGCAATGGCAACATAGTTTTGCCTTTATCATGACACTCTGAAGTATTACAAAATAATTTCATATCTACTCTCATGGGAAATTATGAATAAAGTTAAGTTAAATAGTAATGATCTCATAATGTTGCCTTTATAACAGTTACACATAACACTGTTTTTCACATTAGTTTAAAAAAAAGGAAAAAAGAAAATAAGCAGTATTGGAAAATGTCAACCCGTGTACAAGATTGATAAACATATTTCATATTATATTTATGTTTAATAGCACTTTACAACAATTTTACAATGTATTGTAGTAGTATTATAGACATTTAAACACTTTAGAGCTCTTATATATTCGTTAGTTATTTTCTCAGTAAATATAAACAATCACTGAGAACAACATAATAATGATAGTATGATTCCACGGAATATGTCAAAAGCACTGAACAGCTTGAATGTATATAAACAATACAGCTGGGTAGTCCATTACTGATACAAATTACTTTTAGATTACTTTTGACCTTTATCACTTTGATTTGAATAATCTTAAACCATAAATACTGGTGCTTCTCAATAAATTAGAATGTCGTGGAAAAGTTCATTTATTTCAGTAATTCAGCTCAAATTGTGAAACTCGTGTATTAAATAAATTCAATGCACACAGACTGAAGTAGTTTAAGTCTTTGGTTCTTTTAATTGTGATGATTTTGGCTCACATTTAACAAAAACCCACCAATTCACTATCTCAACTAATTAGAATACGGTGACATGCCAATCAGCTAATCAACTCAAAACACCTGCAAAGGTTTCCTGAGTCTTCAAAATGGTCTCTCAGTTTGGTTCACTAGGCTACACAATCATGGGGAAGACTGCTGATCTGACAGTTATCCAGAAGACAATCATTGACACCCTTCACAAGGAGGGTATGCCACAAACATTCATTGCCAACGAAGCTGGCTGTTCACAGAGTGCTGTATCCAAGCATGTTAACAGAAAGTTGAGTGGAAGGAAAAAGTGTGGAAGAAAAAGATGCACAACCAACGAGAGAACCGCAGCCTTATGAGGATTGTCAAGCAAAATCGAACTTCACAAGGAATGGACTGAGGCTGGGGTCAAGGCATCAAGAGCCACCACACACAGACGTGTCAAGGAATTTGGCTACAGTTGTCGTATTCCTTTTGTTAAGCCACTCCTGAACCACAGACAACGTCAGAGGCGTCTTACCTGGGCTAAGGAGAAGAAGAACTGAACTGTTGCCCAGTGGTCCAAAGTCCTCTTTTCAGATGAGAGCAAGTTTTGTATTTCATTTGGAAACCAAGGTCCTAGAGTCTGGAGGAAGGGTGGAGAAGCTCATAGCCCAAGTTGCTTGAAGTCCAGTGTTAAGTTTCCACAGTCTGTGATGATTTGGGGTGCAATGTCATCTGCTGGTGTTGGTCCATTGTGTTTTTTGAAAACCAAAGTCACTGCACCTGTTTACCAAGAAATTTTGGAGCACTTCATGCTTGCTTCTGCTGACCAGCTTTTTAAAGATGCTGATTTCATTTTCCAGCAGGATTTGGCCCCTGCCCACACTGCCAAAAGCACCAAAAGTTGGTTAAATGACCATGGTGTTGGTGTGCTTGACTGGCCAGCAAACTCACCAGACCTGAACTCCACAGAGAATCTATGGGGTATTGTCAAGAGGAAAATGAGAAACAAGAGACCAAAAAATGCAGATGAGCTGAAGGCCACTGTCAAAGAAACCTGGGCTTCCATACCACCTCAGCAGTGCCACAAACTGATCACCTCCATGCCACGCCGAATTGAGGCAGTAATTAAAGCAAAAGGAGCCCCTACCAAGTATTGAGTACACATACAGTAAATGAACATACTTTCCAGAAGGCCAACAATTCACTAAAAATGTTTTTTTTTATTTTTTTTTATTGGTCTTATGAAGTATTCTAATTTGTTGAGATAGTGAATTGGTGGGTTTTTGTTAAATGTGAGCCAAAATCATCACAATTAAAAGAACCAAAGACTTAAACTACTTCAGTCTGTGTGCATTGAATTTATTTAATACACGAGTTTCACAATTTGAGTTGAATTACTGAAATAAATGAACTTTTCCACGACATTCTAATTTATTGAGATGCACCTGTATATAAAAACACAAAGGGAAAGAAACCATAGTCTATTCTTTGTTTTCAACAACATGAAGTGCATTAAACATTACGTCAGGGTTTATCAAATTGGGGTTTGTGAAGGAACTGCAAGGAGTTTGTGAATGGAAAAAAAAGCTAATAATTAATAAAATCCTAAAATGTTAAATTAAAAGAAATAAATAATTTTAAATATAAAAGAATCAAAATAAAACACTTTCTAAAAATGAAACATTTTATTTGTTTATGCTGTGTGATCTCTCAATTTTGCCTGACTAGTCAAAACTGGAAGACTTTCCAAATATCTATAAACAATATGTTTTTTTCTTTTTTAGAAAGAATTTTTTTGAAAGATAAAACAGAGGAATTAGGGAGAATCAATGAATTGTGAATAATTTACTGCTTAATTAATACTGCAGTCTGATTTGGAGCATTTTAAAATGTAATATAATCTAATAAGAAATACAATTCTGATTATGTAATCCAGATTACATTGGTATATATTGTGGGAATTTATAGCAAGGTTCACTTGTCATTAGAACTACATTCTAGGTGAGCTTTCACTTCAATAAAAGGGGCATCTGAAGTGAAGGACGTCAAACTGTGCAAACCACCGGCAATATGTATTTTACTCTTATGTGCGTCATAAAGCAGCATTGACCCAAAAGTAAACACTACATGTGATTATCCTTGTTTACTTAACAGGGAATCTCCCCACGCAGCTCAAAATGCACAACTCTGCACATTTGTGAAGGAGAGACACAAAAATAACATATTCACAGCCACTCTTTAAGGGTTATCATATTCTATACAATAGATCTGCCATGATTTAACATCCCTTGTTTGCTTGTTCAGAATAGGGTTTATCAAGAGGCAATGTGGAAGTATTACAAAATACATCCAGACGAGGACCTTTGATCAACTGGGTCTGCATTACATAATCCATTATATATCATTTTCTTGCACAGCCCAGTGAGTTTGGTTTGAACTGGCATCTTTCGTGAATGAATGTGATTATTAGACAATGCAGACTGACCAATGAATGACCTGGGACTGGTGTATGAATTACAGATTTCCTCTGTAATCACTGTAGTGTTTTTGTTTGGTGCGTAGAGGCACCAGAATTTTTTTGGAGCAAACTGAATGACAGCATAGGTCAGCATTCAGACTTACATCACTTCCTCTGCAATTTTTTTGACAAACAGCACAAAGCCAAGCTTTCAAAGTGATGTGACATCACTGAATACTTATAATAATGAATACATAAATGTCACACAAATGATGAGATGTTGGAAATTCTAAGGGCAACTTTGTGACTTAGCAGGACAAATGAATCATTCATTCATTTCTCATTTCATTTCTGAAGTTTTGTATGATATTAACTGATTTGTTTAGGTTTTGATTGATATTACCTGTTTTAAAATAGATATTACCCATCATTTTAATAAATAAAAACTTGGGAATGTTTACGTGTGCAGAACACAAGCTTTAATTAAATCAGTGCTGAACAATATTGATGGATCTTAATTGACAATGAATTAAAAGTACATTTTGTATTATTAAGAATGCCTTTTCATTCAGTACATGTCGTTTATTTGACTCATCTTTGTAATGAGTCATTCAAGTCCAAAAATCTTATGGAGCAACAAAATTGCCAAAGTGCAGCGATTAAACAGCGCCATCTAGCGACCACTGCAAGGAAGTGGAATTGAAAGAACCCTGCGACGGCTGTCTGGTCAATTTTAGAACACCTTGCAGAGGGATATTGTCACATATCTGTAAAGAAATATAGGCTAACTAAGACCGTTTATTAAGATAAAAAAAAAAAATCTACTTAAGATTTTTAATGAAAGAACAACCTCATGTCTACAATGAAAAATCACACATTTACATGAATGTGAATATTTACTCAAAATTACTCTTTAACTTCTGTGTAAATCCTGCGGGCTCAGCAATTCACAAAATAGACACAATACGTAAAAAAATAAATAAACAAAAGCAAATGTGTTATAGTAGGTTAAGTCTACTCTAGATTGCGCATGTGCCTAAATTAAAGTGTTTCACAGGATTTTTCCGCGGATTTAATTATGGGTCAGTATGGCGCTCATTTCCCCCCCTTCGAATTATTCAAGAATACGTTGAAAATGCAAATCAAGAAAAAATGATTTACTAAAAAAATTCAGGGGCTTAAAGACAAATATGTATGCAACTGTCCTGTGGGGAAAAAAAAAAAAAAAAAAAAAAAAATATATATATATATATATATATATATATATATATATTATTAAATGAAATTCTTGAGAGAAAAAAAGAAAAGAAACGCTAACTGGCATAAGCAATCTGGCATGCTATTTTGTAACATCTTAAAATTGGGCAATTTTTTTTTTTCAACATATTAATATTTGATCCAGTTCATCAGCAATGCTTTTATTTATTTATTTATTTATTTACGATTCATTTAAATTATTTTGATACTTCTCAAATGTCCTGAACTTTCTTACATAGCCTAGATATGGAACAACGCAACACGCCATGAAGTTATCTTTTTTTTTTTTTTTTTTTTTTTTTTTTTTAACGCAGTTCCAAAGCATAATTCTAATGCACTTCGACTGACCCCGACTCCTCGAAATTTCTCTCTGAGAGATTATTTTGATATAAAAATGTTTAGGTTACTCGGGAGTATGCATGACAGATGCATTATAATAGAACAATAACAGGATTAAATTTGATAATTTATTCTGTCTTCATCGTGTGTTGGATGTCCAGCGGGGGTGTGTTTCCCTGTTCTCAGAACTGCCAAAGAGGGGAAATGCTTATCGATTGATCTGATAAGAAGACAATTTAAAGGCCAGCTGCAGAGCTTGCGCCAAAACAGAGCAATACAAAGTAGATACAGTGTGCAGGCTTCATATAAGAACAAGACAGCCTATAATTATTACAGATAAAATTGAATAATGCTCCTCTTACTCTTTGTCACTGTTTGTGGAAGTAGCATCGGCGTGGAGAGCCTCCCGTTGCCGGACTCTGGTCCACATTTGGCAAATGACTGGGGAGAAGCCGTCCGACTCCGACATCTGTATGCAGCCAGACACGGTTTACATCTGCAAATAAACACAGAAGGGGAAATAAGTGGATCGTACATGCAAAGTTCAGACAGTAAGTGACAGTCATGTAGTTACTACGCTTATCTCAGCAATTCACGTATATGGGTCAATGACAAATAAGGATGTCCGAGATGATCAATAGGGGAAGTCTTTTTAAAAATACAATTTAAAACACGTGTCGATTTCTTAGAGGTGTATTTTTAAAATTTATATTGATTTCAAATATATATTAAACATACCACAAAAATGTCAAGTGAGGTAACCATCAAGTAAAAAAGCACTTGGGTGCACAATAGAATCATTATGTTCTTTCTGATTTATGGTTTTCATATGAATATATTAATAATAGGCTATTGTTTTTTTTTTTTTTTTTTTTTTTTTTTTTTTTTTTTTTTTAGATATAATAGCTCAATACACGATTATAACTACATGTCTTTTAACTGATTTTCAGCTTTTCAATTAGACTTTTTTTCTTTATTACAATCTGCACAGTTACACCACCTAAACATGTTTGACTATTAATTGCTCTGTTATTATTATTATTATCATATTCACTCACTACCTCACTGCTTGTCATGCATCATTATATTAGTCTGCAACATGCACTATGCTTTTTCGGTGCTATGTAATTTGATGCAAATATTAGCATTGCGACTGGAAGTTAAATGAAGTTGATGAGCATCTTCGATTCCTTTATGTCAAACCCATATTTGTGAGCCATTTTCCGACCAATAATGTTTTAATGCAGATTTTAGAGATTTAATTTAAGTGCAAACAAAATAACAATCTTTATTTTTATTGCCTTCTATAAAAAACAAAAACAAAAACCATGCTTTGTTTCCTAAAGGTTTGGTTGAGATACGACCGGTGGATACGGGCTGTGTTGCCATTAAAGGGGTTGCAAGCTCCAGATTTCTCTGCATGGACAGAATGGGAAAATTGTATGGATCGGTAGGTTTGACAATCATATAATAAAATGTGCATTGCTATAAAATAGTCTTCTCTATTTGTATTAGCAATTCTATTGAGAAGCATATCTACCCGAAGAACCCTTGCTGAAATATTTGTGTTGAGGGTTTAAGGTTATTTGCAGGTGCACTTTCAGAATAACGGAACCTGAAAGATTCTGATTCATCTTGGAACTTGAAACTCTTGGAACCTGAAATATTCTGATTCATACAAACTGAAATTCTTCAGAGTGCACGATCTTATCATACGAGTTCAGGTAGCCTATATTGCCTTACTGACAGAGGTCAACTGAGGCTATATAGGTTTGGACATTTTCTAAAACTCTTATTAGAACAGTGACATCCATATTGCAATAATTTAATTCTTAGAGAGTGGAACTTTGGCACTCTGCCACCAATCATAATACAAAATACACTCGTTCGTCAGAGATAACCTTGTTGTGCTAAGGTCACCTCACAATGTCCTTTATGACTGCGGAAGTGTAGACAAGTTGATTTCGCCACAGACATCTAGCTTTATTGACATTATGTTCTGGTCATGGGTTCATTACTCCCATCTGACGTTATAACCAAGAACATTATTTTAGGACAGGACGAACAACAGTCATCATGCATATAATTCAATTCAATTCAATTCAAGTTTATTTGTATAGCGCTTTTCACAATACAAATCATTGCAAAGCAGCTTTACAGGAAATTAAGTTTCTACAATATATTTATATATTGTAGAAACTTAATATATTTAACTTATGGCGAAATTTGGTAGTTCTGTATGTTGTCTGAGGGTATGCTTCATCTGAGGTCCTCTGAGGGGTTGGCATCATCTCTTCTCAGGTGTTCTGGATCCAGACTGAAGCTTGTGTAAATCCTAGTTACCACGGGATGTTAATCCCGTGGCAGAAACAGAGAAACAAATAGAGACATAATTAGCGTAGCTGCTGTTCCAACCAAGCAACAATTATTTGTTCAATCCAAGCTAAAGAACAATAATGCGTGTTTGATCAGATATAACTGCAGTACAAGATCATGAGATGCATTATGTGAATGCTTGGCTAAAGAGATGTGTCTTTAATCTAGATTTAAACAGAGAGAGTGTGTCTGAACCCGAACATTATCAGGAAGGCTATTCCAGAGTTTGGGAGCCAAATGTGAAAAGGATCTACCTCCTTTAGTTGACTTTGCTATCCTAGGTACTACCAAAAGTCCAGAGTTTTGCGACCTTAGGGAGCGTGATGGATTGTAGCGTGGTAGAAGACTAGTTAAGTACACAGGAGCTAAATCATTAAGGGCCTTATAGGTAAGTAATAATATTTTGTAACTGATGCGGAACTTAATAGGTAGCCAGTGCAGAGACTGTAAAATTGGGGTAATATGATCATATTTTCTTGACCTAGTAAGGACTCTAGCCGCTGCATTTTGGACTACCTGTAGCTTGTTTATTGAAGATGCAGGACAACCAGCTAGCAGTGCATTACAATAGTCCAGTCTAGAGGTCATGAATATAACTCCAAAATGAATAAACGTTTGAGTAAATGTCCTGGAAAACCGTCCTTCCCTATTAGATACTGAACTGATATATATAACAGCTGCCAAGCCAATTAAAACAACTGATCACAAATTATGAATAGTGCAGATATGACTTGAGAGTGCTTGACTGCTCAATTTACTTGATTGTCCAGAACAACATACAAAAATGATTCCAACAAAAATTTCCAAATACGCTGATTTGAGTGGTGTCACTGCATCAACCTTTGCCCACGGTGGGGTATGTTTGCATAGCTAAAACCTCATTGAAAAGAAACAGCAATAACAACCTTGACCTCTCCATGAGGTGAGCAAACAGCTATCAAAAAACTTAAAACACATGCAGGGCAGGGCAGGTCGATGAGACATCCATATTGTGGTTCTTTGCATAAATTTGCGTGTTTTCATGCTGTTTCTTTTGTTTGCAGCACACTTACACTAAGGAGGAATGCTCTTTTTTGGAACGCATCATGCCAGATGGCTACAACATCTACATCTCAAGCAAACATGGAGCCCTTGTGAATTTGGGTGGAGCAAAAAGCAAGTTGAACAGTAACGACGGGAATGCTGCATCCCAGTTCCTCCCCATGGTCAACACACTTTCTCAGGAACCTACCAACCACCTTTCAGGGGAGCAGCGTTTTTCTGTTGACCCTGAACAGGACCATCAGTTGGGCCTTGAAATAGACAGTATGGACCCTTTTGGAAAAATCTCTCAAATTGTGATCCAGAGTCCCAGTTTCAACAAAAGATGAGGACTGAACAATCACTTGTGGATGTTCTAAAGAAACGACCCAGAGGTCAAGAAACAGAAGACTGTATAAAATCAGTCCTGCTATGAACCAGAGCACAGGGCCAGACCTTCAGAGAGAGAAAATGCTAGAAAGTCCAGTGAAAGCAAACTGCGCACTGGACACAGTCCCTGGACAGATGTAGTGTTATAGGCTGGAAACAAAAAAAACTAAATCACTCCAAATGTTGAAGCTTGTTGTAAGATCAACCAATGGTGCATCACCTGCAGCTTGAATTTATTTATTTTTCAATGTGTCTGTGATGACCTTGCTTTGTAATTATTGTTTAAAACTTTATAGTTAATACAGTATTTACTAGCCTAATCTATAATGCACTGTAAAAAAAAAAACAGATTTTGTATACATTTGTTTTGTATTTCATATACAACTATTTGTTCTTGCTGAAAGACCTTCTACAATGCTTAAATTACTTTTACAATCTAATAAATTCAATGCTAGATGTGGTTAAATAATTTTCTTAAATGTCTGTGGCCAAAATCTTTACAGCAAATCACAACTGCCAAGACAGAAGTGTTTTATTCTTAAATATAAGCAGCATCTGTTCATCTTTCAATGCCAGAACAAAATGAACAAAAACTACTCAAAACTAATCTTGATATTGTGGTACTTCCACAAAATACTGATGTATTGTAAAGATGTGTGGGCCTGAAAAACAGACTGTTTTATTAAAACGTGTCTTGCATGATGCCCTTGAATAACATTTGCAATATTGACAGAAACTTTTTTGTACAATTGTGGCTCCCTCTACTGGCGGAGTATTTAGTTGCATTTTGAGATTGTGCTATTATGTGTAATACAAAGCGTCCCATTCAAACTCAATCCTAATGTAATGCTGTATACAAAACTGTCTATAAAATAAAATAAATGAAAACATACATAAATGCATTTAGCAATGTTTGAAAAGCCATTTTTATTTGAGAAACAAGAAATAGGTTTACATTTAGCTTAGTATAGTTAGTATATGTGGCAGTTTTGTGACTTTATGCTCTAATCATTTTCACAGTGGTGGTAGATATTTGTCCCATAATCGGTGCAGTTAACATGGGACCACATAGGCCATTGTAACAGTGTTACAACCTTGTGGTACCACCTTAGATCAGTGGTTTTCAATCCTGGTCCTGGGGACCCCATGTCTCTCTTATCAGACACACTCAGTTCAGTACATGGATCTCTCTCCTAATGAGCTGATGATCTGAATCAGGTGTGTTAAATAAGTGAGACACACAAAATGTGCAGAGCAGTGGGTCCCCAGGACCTGCCTTAGATGACTGCCTGATTTTCTGAGTCACCTAGCATGTCCCAAAAACATTCATTTGAAGAAGACAAATCAGTTTGTTTTCATAATCAGCCAAGAATAATTATTTATTCACAAATAACGAGGAGAAAGAAAATGAAGCTTACCTGTTTAATTATGACACCTGAAAAAGAGGGATTTGGTCCTCAGTGTAGCTCTGAATGTAAATAAAGTTAAAAATGAAGGTACCTGAAACATGTAAACACGATTAAATGACATTCAATTCAAGATCTTTCAGTTTATACCAAATGCGACATCTCACTTTATTTTGATCAAGCATTAACATGAAACTTGCTTTAGTTTAGTTTCCCCTCCAGAAGAGGCGCCGTGGTTCAGGCGCATCATGTAAACATGCAACGAAGAAGAACGATTCCGGAAGTTAGTAACCGTCAGTAAAGACTTCGGAATAGAAAACCAAATCTTTTTATTGTAAAATGGCTTTTGTGTCCAGCAGTGATGATTTATTTGACTCCATTATCATGGCTGATGACAGGTAACATCAACGCGTAATTTACAAACATAAACTTTTTTATTTTTTTTGGTGACTGTCGCTGTAAATGTTACTGTATTTAGGCTCATAAATTCTCTCTTAGGTTTCATGATGAAGGGTATCAGGAAGGGTTTGAGGAGGGAACTCGACAGGGAACCATCGAGGGTAGAAACCACGGGCTGCTACACGGAGCCAAACTCGGTGCAGAGGTGAGACACACATGATGCCTGATTAAAGACAGATAACCTGTCTTTCCATTAGAACGATACCAGCAATAAGTGTCTCATAAATCTTCAGCTGGCTGGAGTTTATAATGATTCTGTCTGTGTGAATAATGTGAGTTCTTTCTAGAAAAGCAGTGTCAGGTTGTTTTTTTTTTCCTGTTGTGTTGTTACAATGACTTAAAATACTGGGGCCTCACGTCTGAACACAAAGTCGACGTGAATGACAGTATTGTCAGCATTTATTATTATTATTATTATTATTATTATTGTTGTTGTAATTATTACCGCAATATTATAGATTCAATTTAAGTAATTTTACTATTTCATTTTAAAGAATTAATTTTAAATAATTTATGTATAATTGTTATTAAAATATTTTATTAAGAAACATGAAACATCCATAAATAAGTAAAAGTGTGTACAGAACGTAGAATATATACAGTTTTATAAATTACACTTTTAAGTTTACTTTTTGTAAATTGAATTGTATTCAGATTAATGCATGAAACACCTGATCCTCTGTTGCTGTGTTTTTTTTTTTTTTTTCTTTCAGGTTTCTTTTTATTATGGATTTGCCCTTGCATGGAAATATCTCCTTCAAAACAGTAGTGATGTTAAAGCAAGGTATGCGCTACATAGCTTTTCATCAGGAGCAGGTAGTCAGATTAGTTTTCTCACTGCTAAATTTATCTCTACTTCTAGAAAAAGGCTGAAAGCTATGGAAACTTTGATTGGATTGATCCAGATCTTCCCATACGAGGACCCTCTGTATGAGAAACTTCAAGAGGACCTGGAAAGGGTGCGTGCCAAGTTTAGACAGGTAATGTCATCAAACATGCCCCATCATCTCTTTGCTGACTGTTTCTAATTGGTTATTTTAACTGTTAATCATCAAAATAATATCTGTCTAACACATTTCACCTCTACAGGTGTGCTCTTTACTGAACGTGGCAACAGACTTTAAAGAATATATGAGTGGATCAACAGGAATGTCCTTCTGAGACGACAGGAGCCTTACAGCAGTCAGGGCAAATTCTGAGCACCTGCGAGGCCTCCTGTGAGCACACCATGATCTGCAGACAAGACAGTGCTGATGAGGGGGTTTGTGGTGTTCACATGCAGTGTGTATATGAGTGGACCGTTGTCACTCTCACTGGACTTGTAAGGCAGAATTCTGGAACAGTTCTTTGAACTGAATTCTAGAAAACACAGAGTGGAAGAGTTTGAGTGGTATTCTTAGGCGTTTTAGGGTTTTAAAGTGAGATAAACAGGGGTGAAATGGCAATATTTAATATGCAAGACAAACCAAAGTCACCGTCTTCAATATGGAATAAGAATATTCCATCTCATAAAATCATTTTTAACTATATTTTTATGGACAAACGCATTTCTATGGACAAAGCTGTTTAAAAAGAACACAATAAACACCATCTTGTGGTGAAATTGGGAGAATGGTTCTTGCCCATAGACTGTATCTTGCCATTAGGTGGCACCGCCTGCTGGTAAACTGCAAGTACTACAGGATTGTTACTTCTGATATTAGAATCAAATAAAATCAATAATGAAATTGATATAAGCAGCACAGTTTTGCAAGAAGAGTTTTGACTCTTAAAATGCTTTAATAATGAGTCTACTTCTACAATAAGAGTCATTTCAGAATAAAAACGTAGGTTATGATGATTTGTAGTGGTCTAAATTATTATGATCTATATAATTATATTTATTATTAATATTAATGATAATAACAATGAATTTTTCCAATTATTATTATTATTGTTCTTATTAATAATACTTGTTTTTGTTGATGTTATACATTCTTTGTCTTTTATTAGATCAAGATGTCATAAATCCTTTTAGATATTTTAAAATTTGCTTTTGAAGATCATATGATCCAGAGCTGGTGGATTAGATTGATTTGACATTACACTTCTGCCGTTTGCAGAAATCCCATTTATCCTAACTATTTAGTCTTAGTCTTAATTTAGTCTTAACTAACCAGTTTTGAATCCTAAGAAATTCCTCTGCTGGGTTCCTCAGCGCTATTTCACGGGTGGTCAGCAGAGTCTCCTGACAGATAGTTTTCCTCCCCTCTCCTGGGCCCAGAATGGAGACAGTTGCTGTGGCCGCAACAATGCTGTAGTGGGGCCCGTGCGAGAGGCCAGGGGGCTGCGCGACGCACTCTGGTTTTGTTCCGCTCCCCTCACACTTGAAGTCTGAGGTGCAGATCAGAATTCAGGCAGACAGGAGTTGGCAGCATATTAGAGGGTGTTTCTAGAGATGGCAGCTGGTCTACGCTGTGGGCAGCAGCAGGTAAACACTGGGCCCGTTGGCGGCACCTTCTGAGCCCTGACAGATAAAACCCTGCTCTTCCCCGAAGACCTCCAGTCAGCCGCTACATCAGTCATTTTGTGCTGGTGGAGTCATACAAGGTTTGGTTTAAGCATTAATTGGAAGCCAGAACTACATATATTATACAGTAATGAACAATGAATACCACTGCATTAGAAAATAACTAGAAATTAGCTGAAAATAACATCAAACCAAGTGCCATTTGCAAATAAATAGTGCTAGAGCTTTTCCCTGAACTGACTTTGAGTAATTTTTGCTTTAAAATAAGAGGCGTTGAAGTTATTTTAAAAGACGTGCACAATATGTAGTCAGACCACATCAGGTTCACTCAGATGTAATTCTTCACACTAACTATATATGTAAAGTTTCACAACCACAAAGTGTCACAATATGTATTGGTTTATCATCTACAACTTATGCTGTCATTCTTTAAAATAAAAGAACCACATTTGATGTTTTGTTAACCTATACAATGATTAAATGATTTTAATGCATTTTTAAGTGTGGTTCAATTTTCAAGATACTTTTTAAAGACATTGTATGTTAAAGAAATAATTCATCATTTACACATAGTCTGTCGTTCAAAACGTATATAAAAGAAGGTAGTTTGGGTTTGAAACAGCGTTTAATCACATTGGCTTTAATTGTTTGGATAAAACACATTTTTCATTAAAATATTATCAAGAGGAAAGTTAGTCATTCAGGTTTGGAATGACATGATTTTTAAGTGTGGTTCAAGTTTCCAAATACTTTTGGAGCCACTGTATGTTATGTTCAAGAAGTAGTATCATCAAAAAATTGACTTCAGCTGTCATTCCAAACGTACAAAAAGATATTTTGGGGTTGAAACAACCCTGGATCCAAGTGACTTTCATTTCTTATTCAAATTTGATATTTTCAAAGTCACAAAGGTTTAGATGAACATGAGGGCGAGTAAATGATGACACAATGTTCATTTTTGGGTGAAGTACCCATTTAACGTTTTTGTATTTTGAGCTCGTATAGTTAAAGTCAATGAGTGGCAGTAGTGTCAGGTGTCTCTTTATTATTTGTGTGATCCATAAATGATACATCATCTTTCTCAGATATTGTGCGAGAGAGCGAGGGGGAGACTAATTCCTAATGCAGAACAGAAGAACATGAACTTGGGGGGTGTAAGACAGAGGGCTGAGTCTGTGAAAGAGAGTTAGAGGAGCAATGTTTCTTTGGTTTCCTTTCACTTGTGGAACAGAGTGGATGGGGCCAGCGAAAGGGAGGGAGGCCGAGAAAATGAAGCAGGACGCTGGAAGGTTTCAGAAAATGTTCAGGAATTTCAGGAGCAGGTGGCGAGTGGTGACATGAAAGGAGGACGTGACAAATGCAACCGACGGGCAAAGGCCTCAAGTTGAATGGTGGCATAGTATCTCCCTTTTTTGCCTTGGTGCCTCATACCCCCCACTCTTTGCCTCACACACACACACACACAAGCTCCAATCTCAGCATTGAGCTGCTCGCTTCCTCGCATGGTTCATGATGTGGATGATAAATGCGCAATTCCTATTCACAGCACAGACAAGAAAGGTTCAGCCACTTCACTCAGATGAAGGGGTGGGGGGGCAGCATGTGGCCATGAAGGAGGCTGGTTGAGTTTTGTCTAGTGGTCATATACTGTATACGCTAATATAACATTTCAGTTCTGATGTAATGATCTCAATTGACAACCTGAATCTTCACGGTCATATTTATGTAACTCTGATCAGGGTCGTTTTAGTCCAGGAATACAATCATCTGTGTCTTGAAACTGAGCAATGTTTAAAAAATATCAAAAGTGTAAATCAAATATTTGGTCAAAATACTCATTTTTGTAAAAGTAGTAGGACTTCATTATATCTAGAAGGAAACTCCCATTCACGTTACATAATGTATTAATATTTCATCTGTATTAGCAATATAGTTTCATACAATTACCAATGACACCTGTATTCACTCTGATTGGGCTTAAAGAGATAGTTCACACAAAAATGGAAATTCTGTCATCACATAATCACTCTCATGTCAGTCCAAACCTGTAGGATTCTCCTATCTTCTTGTTTCTCAGCATTTTTCAAGTCAACAGTAAATATTCTTCAAAATACTATCTTTTGTGTTCTGCAGAAGAAATATAGTCCATATAGGTTTGGTAAGAGACTTGATGACAGAATTTTCATTTTTCAATGATCTATCCCTTTAAGCCAGGGGTGTCAAACTCAGTTCCTGGAGGGCCGGAGCCCTGCAGAGTTTAGATGTAACCATAATTAAACACACCTGATCCAACTAATCAAGTCCTTCAGGTTTAACTGAAAACTGCATAGTATGTGTGTTGGAGCAGGGTTGGAACTAAACTCTGCAGGCTCCGGCCCTCCAGGAACTGAGTTTGACACCCCTGCTTTAAGCCATACTTTATATATGAGTGTCGTATTAGATGAATCAAACCATGACATTTATTGTAAAGAAAGACAGCATAAGCACACTTTTCAAGCAAAACATTTCACATAAAGAAATTTGTGAGGTTTCAAATTATTAAACAATATAATAATACTGTTTAAAATGAAAATTATTTGACACTTTGGCTGCATCTGAAATCGCATACTGCCCTACTAAATTGTAACAGTATATGAACAGAGTTCTATGTCTGAATTCACAGTATTCAGAAAACAGTAGGCAAAAAGTCTCCTGGTGACCTATTATTTCTGGCAAGATTCTGAAGTGTGCATCCAATGGACACTTTACTATCCCATCATGCCACAGGAGAGGATTTGTTAATGGCAGTGAAACACTGGTAAGTCACATGACAATGACAATATGATGAATGTAGTACATCTGGATTACATTCATACAACACACATTTACACTATGTAAAATGTACCTTTTAATGGTCTCTAATAATTACTAAAAAAGTACCTATTCAGAGAGCATGCGATTTTGGATGCAGTCATGGTGGTTGTCAAATGTTCAAACACGTTCAAAGTTAATATGATGAACTATGCTTATGATTACTCTGCTAGGACAACTGACTGAACTTAAGGAGAGTCTGAATTCGCAATAGCATACTAGCATACTAGTCTCTGCCAGATATGGTAAAAATAGTATGCGTTAGCTTTCCTGTAGCTGAAGCAATAGAGCACCGCACTAGTAACGCCAAGATCATGCCTTAAGTTCCCAGAGAAACCAAGAACTAATTGAATGCAGTGTAAGTTGCTTTAGACAAAAGTATCTGCCAAATGCATAAACGTAAGCGTCTAGTACATGGTTCAGAATTCAGCCACTGTTTAGCTCCAGTCTAGCTGACCAGAAATTTGTTGTAATCCCGAAGACCTAGATTAGCTGGTTTGGGTGTGTTTAATTAGGGTTATAGCAAAAGCCGTATTCGACACATCTTCTAAAATCACCTTGACACCAGTTGGTTGGTTAAAAAGAAAAGTTAGTTCTGACCATTTCTAGATTAATTTGTTTCCTGATGTCATCTGGTTTAATATTTTATTACTGAATGCAATGACATTCATACATTGGTCATAAGTTTCCAAATACATTTTGGGACCACTGTATGAATTCTGCATCATCTTTATGCCTACATCAAAAGTCTACTTACTTTGATCCAAAGCACAATACTTGTTTAATAGTGGAACATCTTAAAGTTAAATGTCTTGCTTGTGGACCGTCCCTTAAAAAGTTTGAAAATTTGCAACACAGACCATAGAAGTCATTAGGGGCCAAGCACCAAAGGTGCATAGACACCTATTGTATCCGTTGGCATTCTTCTTCTTCTTCTTCTGTTTCTTCTTCCGCTATTGAGTGTATGGCAGCCCATAGAACCACTTGTGGGAAAGTTGTGAAATTTGGCACACAGATAGAGGACAGTCTCAATATTAATCAGAGTAAATTTGGAGTCTCTAACTCAAACTCTCTAGCGCCACCACTTGTCCAAATTTTCACTCATGTTTATGCTAATAACTTTTGAACCGTAAGGCACAGAATGATTTTTTTCCCCCTCTGAATCCTTAGCTCATGCCGAGTCGAATGAGCTCCAAAATGTAAAAATCGTAAGGTTTTTTCGCTATTTTTAATGATTCGAAAAACCTACTTTTTCTAACTCTTCCTAGACGGTTTGTCTGATTTTCACCAAAATTGGCTCAGATCATCTTCAGACCATGCTGGCAAAAAGATTTGGAATTGAAGTTGATTCATCTAACTTTTCTCAAATAACGCGTGAACGAATTCTATGAAAAGCATGCAAAAATGGATGTGAGGCTACATCTCTGCAACGGTTTTGCGTATTGAGACCAAACTTGGTGTGTGTTATAACAAGCATGACCTGAGACTACCTGTTTCGGAGCTGTGCTACCTAGTGCTCAGGAGATATGAAAAATGCATATTTTTGCTTATAACTTCTGAATGGTTTGGCCATTCAAAACTGGTCTCTTTAGATTCGGAGCAGCATGCTGAGTCGAATGATACCAAACTTTCCTATGTCAGCCATATTGGGCGTCGACCATTTTGAATTTTGACGTAAAATGCTAAACTTCCTGTCCGACATTTTGATTTATGTTGAAAGCCTACTTTTTCGAACTCCTCCTACACCATTAGCCCGATTTTCACCAAATTTGACTTGGATCATCTTCAGACAATGCTGATCAAAATTTATGGATTTCGTGTCGATATACGAAACAGTTTTCGTTTAACGCATCAACGAATTTGCTGGAAAGGTGCCAAACTGCATCTGAGGCTGTATCTCTGCAAAGCTTTGACAAAATAACACCAAACCTTGTGTGTGCCATTGCCATCTCACACAAAACACACCACATTGATTTGATAATAGCGCCACCTGTTGGTCAAAAGTGAGAAGCCAATAAATCAAATTACTACTGGCTGTATTTATAATTTTTCAGCCATTTTGACTAAAATCATCTTAAAATGGTTTTAATTACTCATTGCTGCAGTTGGTCTGATGCTTGCTTCTTTAGTGCTTGGCCCCGTAATTGCTGCTTGCAGCTATATATTAACTTATCTCTATTATTTTTTATCATGACCTACATTACCTATGATATGCATTTTTCACACGTGAACAGTGTTCAATTTTTGTATATCAGATCTTGGAAAGGCAAAGTACTTCGAAAGGTAGTACTTTAGCCTTTGGAACAGTGTGTATGAGGGGAGCAATGTTGCTCCTTCATCTGAAACCGCAGACAGTGAGATGCCAAAAGCCAAAGACACAGTATTATCTCAAACCTCAGTCAGTAGCGAAGGTGCGTGAAATAGTCCAAGTTCTTTCTTTCTTGCAGTCTCCTGACTGATGCCTGCTGGCCTGTCTTCAGTGTGTTTCAAAACAGAACATCAAAGACTGTCTGTTGGGGATGCCAGATAATACTTTGACAATAAAAGAAGGGTATCACCTGCCTGATACATGAGAGAACAGCGTTTATTTACTCAACAGACCAATCCTTTCTCACCTCAGCAAGTTTCAACATTCACTTCCTCTGAAAATGTTGTTATTTTCAGAATCTGTTTTAGCTGTACACATCAGACATATCTTCAGTTTCCTGCTTAATTAATATTTAGTGAATCTAAAGGTTTTTAAGCAACAACAAGAACAACCTGTTTTCAGCTGCGCAATTTTTGGTGGCATGTGACACAAAGATGGCCTTACTAAGCAATTGCTGATATATTTCATATTTTAAGCATTTAATGTTATAGATTTACATGTGCTATAGGTGAATTCAGATAAACTGAGCAACTTTAATATTCAGTATTTCATATGTACACTTTTTTCCCTTACATGTTTAATTCAGACAATTATTAGTTCAGTAGTCTAAAGACACAAAAACAGATATTTTCAAAAAATATATATATTTTTTTCCACATTTGAAATTTGAAGTTTAGTAAATTACAAAATTTTCATTTTTATCATCTTGTAAGCTGTGTGAACACAATAAAAATACAAATCACACAAGACAAGTGGTTTTTGAAGCTCAAGTTTTATTCTAGTTAACCTCATGTCTAAGATGGGTCAGCAAGATTGTGCATTTCAGACCAGTGACCGGTTTGTGAACAATAAAACAAAACAAAAAATCAAACCATGACATTGTATTTCAGGATCAACACATTTTGATCCTTGGGAATGAATACCATATTGAACTAAAAGACACTACAGGTTTGTTTACAACAGAATTGAGACACAAGGCCAAGCTTTTATGGTGTGGGGATGGGAGGATGCAGTCAATCATTTCTCAGTTTCCCCTAAACACATTCAAGAGAAAAGCTCAGGACCTCCGCAGTCTCTTTTCCTCGATTGCATGACAGTTTATTGGTGTGTGTATCGTATACATGCTAGTTTTCATCATTCGGTTGAATTTTTGTTTCCACCTTGAGGTAAAATAGATTCCTGATACTACAGAGGATAATATATCTGTGTCCCCTGGGTCCTGGATCACCTCTTCCATCATTCCTAGCTTATCGCCGCATCTCTTTCAGCAAATCATTTCTAGACTCAATGCAAACATATAGCAGCACCATGTCAAAGGCTAAAGGGAGTGAAACTAACCAACCAACAAACAGCCAAGTAAAGCATCCTACGAGCACTGAATATATGGATCTTTACAAAGATACAAATTTGATGGGTTTATGCAAAAAAAGTTAAAGGGAAACCACTGCTGATTGTAGCTGCGTCGCATTTATTAAGACAACGACTTGATGCGGACATGCCAGGTCTCTTGAATTCAGAACAAGACAGGCAGCCACTTATACATGAATATCTGCACTGTGTTAAATTACTACAAGACAAAACTATGGCTTTGTAAGTAGACATGGCAGTCACAAACTCATAACGGTGTCATTTTTCAAATAAAAGCTACATAGACTCATCAAGATGGGCTAGAAGAGGCTTAAGTGGGTATATAGTCTCCGTTAATGAAACAGCTAAAAAACTCAAAAGAGTTTATGGCACCAATTCCATTCAATGTGCTTTCTACTCGCTCGCATCAGGACCCAGTAGGATGATGATTAACATGTTCATTTGCATTTTACAACAGGACTAACAGGCACGGTATAAACCAAAAGACAATCAAATAAAATAAAATAACATAAAAATAGCACTAAAGAAAAATCCCAGACTAAAATCAATGCTAAATCACGACTGTAGTTTGAGGTATTGTGGGTATAACAGGAACATTTGACTATTTTTTCGTCTGCTTTTTTGTTGGTTTTTTTTTTTTTTGTCTTTTTTTTTTTTTGTTTGTTTGTTTGTTTCTTTGTTTTGGGAATAGCATAGCGTAGAAATCACATTAACAAAAATTGATCACAAAAAAAAAAAGAAAAAAAAAAAAAAAAATCTACCAAAAGAACCAAAGTTGTCAATAATATCATAATTTTCTATGAGAAAATTAAAACCTATTACATGGCATTGTATTGACATTTCATATAAACAAAACCAAAAATAGCAGCAACACAAGACAAGAGAAAGAAGCATGTCTTTTTCTTTTTTGTTGTTTTCCATTTGAAAGTTTCATACTTGCTGGAAATCCCTCCATAGCAGCTAAATATGAGGAGTGTCTTCTCCCAGGTTCTCCTCTTAAGTTATTCCTCACGGTACAAATGTCTCAGTTCTGCTTTAACTCTTTGATGTCCAGCCATCACCCTTTTTTTTGCCTCCCTCTACCATCTCTAACATCTCTCCTTCTCATCTTCCTCCCCTTCCAGAGATCCACAAGACAAACTGACATCTCTGGGTTTGTGCAAAATCTACTTGAAGCCACAACTTTTGTTTGAACAATAACTAGACCAGAGTAGATCAACTCGGAAAAATACTTTAACTATGGTGTCACGAGTTAGCAACTAGCGGGCCATTATACATCATACTTCAAACATAGGTACACTTGGGCATTCGTTCATACTGGCCTTAAGAGGGGAACTGAAAAAATAAATAGTTCTTAATCTTTGATTTAACATCGTAGTGTTTCTACCGCTCTACAAATGCATTCTGTGGGATCGCACCTTAAACGTTCCCTAGTATCCATCCATTCTCAATGTCCCCCTCTTCTCCCTTCTCTAACAGACCACTAACACCATAGATAAAGAGACCTGCTCCGTCCTCCATTCCATGTTTTCCCCCATTGTTTTAACAACTGTGGATTTCTTTCTTTCTTTTTCTTTTTTTTTTTTCTAAAAGTCAGCCTTAAACGACGGACTGAAAGTGCTTTTTTTCTTTTTTAAATGGAATGGTTTTAGATAATAGATGAATCTAAAAAAACAAAAGCAGACTGTGGACCGCACTGCAAGCTTAGCCGGGGAGCAGGTACAACATAAGCTTATTGTGTCATGGCAGTGATGACGATATACATTATTAATGGCAGTGAAGGCAACGATTTGAAGAAATGTTTCCGTCTGGCCTCAAGTTAGAACCTCAGCCCCTGGCAATCCACAGCCTTCTAGATCATAACAAAAATACATGCGTAAAAATATACTAAGGTTACATAAACCATTTTGGAAGAGAAGAGAATCTTGTAAGGGAATCTGTCTAGGAATTATAATAAAGTGACTAAAGGCATAGCAAGCGGGGATATATTTACACGGCTAGACTGCAGAAAAAGCAGGGAGCACTCGTAGCAAGTGTAACAAGGTACTATCTATGACAGAAAGAAATCGAACATACAAATAACGTCTCTTCTCTTTCAAAAATAGTTTTTGACACACTTGAAATAAAAATACCCAGCGTTGTCTTTTTAGCGACAAGTCGGGGCAAGTCACAACTACTGTTGTCGTTTATACAATTTCAAAATCCTAGATAGCCTATACCATTTTTTGCTCGTTTTATTTTTGACTTAGGACATAGAGGGGGGCCGAAGGACACAATTGAGATTTCCATTCATTCCCTGTCCTCCACTGGTGGTCCTGGCCAGTGATAGCCCAATCGTCAAAACCACAGGGGATGCCGCTCAGCAGTCAACAGTTTGGGCGCGCTGAGGGGCAAGTTGTCGAGGTATTGGTCGGATGGTGGGGTGCAGGTGGGAGCCCATTTTCCATTTGTCCCATGAAGCCTTTGGCCAAAGCCCATACCCAACAGAAACAAAGACGAAGAGATTCATCGCGCACAAGATGAATAGTGATCCGTTCAGATATTAATGTCTCTGACGTCTGTGGGAGTGCAAGAGAGGTCCACGTCCTCCTCCACTCTTTTGGTCTCTGTGGAGATGTTGTGCTGCTGAGCTTGTCTGAGACTAGATTCCAGCAGGGACTCAATCTGTTCCTGACACGATCGCAGACAGTCCTATGGAGACAAACAGGGAGATTAGCAACAATGACAGCAACATATTGGGTCTTCTGGAATGACATACGGAAGGTGGAACACTTACAGGGTCACTTCTGATGACTTGTGAGAGGAAGTTGGTGAGGTTCTGGGACGAGAGGCAACTGTCGCTGCTTTTCAGGTACAACCCCTGCACTGCTGCTGCAACGCTGCCGGCCGCGATCATGGATGGAGGGCTTGCGATGAAGTTTACATCTGAAAATAACAAACAGACCCTGGTTAGAACTCAGGAAATTCTCAAAAAAAAAAAGCCACCAAAAAGTAACTGGCCCACAGAATAAGAGGAATAAAATGGGCAATATTGGACAAGAAGCTAGGGTTGGGATTGAGCTCATAAAGAAGCATAGCATGACTAAACTATAATGAGAGCAGGGTTGGTAGGGGACAGTCCGTGATATTTGGGGCCCGACACCATTCTGCAGCAGGGCTCAAAGCCTTTGGGGGGAGGCAGAGGACTTTGCTGTAGGTCCTGGGACAGCTACCCCCTACTGCAGCCTTCTCATTCCCAAAACGTCCCATAAATCATGCCTCTATGCACACGTTAACGCTAAAAGTGCATAGAAATCTTAGGGTTTTCAAGATATTACCATCTCCTACTTCAGAAAACACAACTTCCTCAAAATGGCTCCGGCGCGTTCATAACCTGAACGGCCCCTTGCACGGACAATAAGCAGAGCTTATAAATCAATGCCGCCTCTTTGCCTTATACTCTCACTTTGGGCTTCGCCCACACATGGCGAACAGAGAAATACAACTGCCTTTCTTATAGGAAGTCATCTAGCATTACCAGCTCAGAGACGAGAGGGCAATTGTCAAGACAAATTGAGCATAAAGGCACGGGAGCCATCACCCCAGCCCATTCATTTCATTCACCAGCGCCTACCCCCTTCCCAGTATCCATCCAACCACACTCTCCCTGGCTGAGATCCCAGGCTACTTCCCAAAGAAATGCAGGTCATAAACATAAAAGGGGAGCGAGCTGCGGTGATACCCACCATGTAAATGGAGGGACAAAAAGAGTGGGGAATATAACGGAGTAGTTCCTTCCTGAAGCATTACTGGCTTATTCTGGCAGGTGATAAACTGACTGCTGTGGGTTGCGCGACAATGAGGTGCATGGATAAATAAAGTGGATTTGCAGCCTAACATCTGAGCACACGCTCTCACTCAAAGAGACCTGGACATCAAGACATCTAGACATGGGAAAATATCAAGGTACAAAGCCCTTTTTACAAGAAAAATGTCAGAAAACAGCTTTCTCTTTTTGATTCGCATGCACTGCGTGCATAGCAGTGGTGTCGTGAAGCAGGCAGGGCTTCTCAGGAGCCGTGGTGCAGTCACAGCAATCACCACAAAAGGAAACAGACTTCCTCTCTCTTGCAGAGGCTCACACTGGTTTACAATAACTGCGTGAGGAATTAGGACAAGCGAGATGGCTCTTTCCATTGCAATAAAGAAGTCCGCCTGATAGCAAAGTACTGGGTGAGTTAAGGGGAGGTTCTTCAATGCACGTTCATAACAAAGCGCTCAATACTTTTGCTTGGTCGGCAATATTTATACTAAGGCAAATTCTCTTACATGAATGAAAATGAACAATGTAAAACTGAACACAAACAGTACAACATACCTGTTGCACAGAGGGCCACAAACGTCTGGGCGTGCTTGCGTAGTATCTGCTTGGAGCTCTGATGTATAGGCAGTTTGGCGAGGAAATGTTCAATGAAATCATGTGGTGTCACTGAGGCCAGATCCCACTTCAGTTTATTTAGCGCCAGCAGTTCCATTTGCTGCGAGGGAGACATAAAAAGGCCCAAGTTTACATAAAGGCGCATTTTCCATATACGATTTTACACTCTTTGACCGCTAGATGGAGATGTCGATTAATTGCACAGTCAAGAAAGGCCTACATTCAATTAACGGACACATAAAAAGTACTAAGAAGTTTGTAACATGCGCGTTTACATTTATGTCCGAGGGGTGGCTTTACATTTGCAGACCAATCCAATTATCTGGTTAAGATTTTTTTAATCCAAGACAATCACGTACACATCTTTGAGCAAAATTACATTACTTGCATGAGTTTAATTGACTTAAGTGAAGTAATATAAGAAAACAATATCAAGCTGTATAATTAGGACGTGTTTAATAATTACCAATAATTCGCTGGGGCGGACGGAGTTGTCCGTGTATATGCACAACTTCTCTGCTGTAAGTGGCACAGTCTCTTTCATCTTAGAGGCCAAAAACATACAAGTTGCTCCTAACAGCTGTAACCTGGTCTTTTTGGTGGGCTCCACAGATAAAAATCTGTCCAGGTAGTTCATAGCCAGCGGAAAAACTTCCTCTTCGCATTTCTGTTCTTCACAGACCTTTAAAGAAAAGAAAGTACATATATTACAATAAAGATCTCGTATAATTAGCTGCTTCCCCCCTAAATATGCGGTAAGAATCGAAAGAAACTCATATTTTGGTGAACAAGAATTAAATAAACGAAGTGAAATAATTTGTTTGCTATGCTTTGATCTTATGAAGTTACCCCACGTGTTTAACATCTGCTGAGTCGTGCATTTGCACTGGAAAGGGTTAAATTAGAAAAGAGACTTGTGCGAATGCTAAAAAGAGTACTTAATCAGTTAGTTAATACAAATCTAAAGTATTGGACAAAGTATAAATATTGCAATTTGCTGCTGATGCTAGCGGTCGTTGCTTTCCGAAGCAAAAAGGTGGCGTCCAAGCTAGGTTCAGGAAATAATTTTCTAGTTCGTCATCTTTTCAAAAAATATTTAAAAATATAGGAAAATTGTTTCGCTCGGTTTAAAACACATGTAAATGTTGGGTAACGCATGCTTTATTGGATAAAAGCAAAATCTTTCGAATTCAATGACAAAAACGATGCGAAATGAATTGAATTCTAAAGCCCCAACATACAAAGAGAAGCATGCGACATTTGCGAGAAGCGGGTGTTTCAAAAATTAATATAAATTATTCCAAAGCATTAAATCTAATGTTAAACATCTGTAAATCCAAATCATTCGATGGGAAATATAATCCGACCGTTTATATTACGATGTTGAATTTAGAAATTTTAAAAATATTATATTTTTAGACCGTCGTGCAGGAGATGCATGGCAAACTGAAACAAAACTTTTAAGACACAAATATTACGTTTTCTTGCAAAAATGAGGTTTAAATTATACCTGTGATTTAAAGGACAACTAGTAAGGGCCTTTACGCAAGGGATGTCAATAATGTTTCCATTTTAGAATTTAGAGATATAAAAAACTTAAGCAAACGACAACAAAGATGGCGTATAATAGGCTACTGGCACGAGTGAGAATGCATACGTGTACATTGGTATTAAATTGAAATAAAATCTAAATTCATTTATAATTTCTTTAGATTAATAAGAAACGAAACATATGAATGGGAAAAAATGATCGGTTTAAATAAAAATGCATAGCGGAAACCACGGAAAACGTCCCAGGTCTAGGATTGATATTACTTTCGTAATAAAACATTTTTTATTTTACGCAAAAAAATCACCAATAATAATCGGACAGCATATTTCCGGGTGATAGTTCTGGGATGGATAACAATGCTGAAGAACTTGAGTTACATTTAAACATATTTACATTTATTAAACAGTTCTTGGGGTCCAAAGAGCAAGAGCAGAATCATCATGAGGTAAACTTGTGTAGCTAATACAAAAAGACAACTGTTATCCAAAACAAACCTCGAGCATCCATGTGGCGACGATTTTCCTCATTTTAGGTACAATTTCTTTCTGAACACACTTGAAATAATTTGGTGACGGAAGATAGTTTTCCTCTGCTTTGAGCATTGTCTGTAAAACTCGGTCATTCAACAGGTTGCTATCTTGGTAAGCTCTTCTAATGGTATCCACTTCACAGCAAAACAACTGGTGTTCCATGTCTTCAGTGGTGCCCGAGGTTTAGCGGTGACAAAAAGTAAGAAAACTGGATCTCGTGTCGGACACTGGTCCCGTGGATGCTTTGCTGCCTCTGCTGAACCCTCTAAAACTCTCGCTGCAGCTCCGCTTGACAAAACTCCCCTATGACGTGACTGTTGTTAAGGGAAGATCAAAGCAGCCGCGAGCCTGTGAGAGCGCGAGAGGCTGTCTGCTCTGGGCGGAGGATCAATCTTAAAGAACTATCTTCTCTCGAGCTTGGGCTCCTTCCTTTAGCAGTATGGAAATAGGAGGTCCTATGCCGGGTGACGAGTGACCAAGGAGAATCGGTGGGGGGTTGGCTTGGGTGGGGGTGCAAGGGGGCAGGCTGCTAGTGTTGTGGGTATCGGGGGTGGAAAGATGGGGTAAAAGGGTCTGAAGATGTGTATTGGTTAAGTATTGGTAGGGGGCGGTATAATAGCCCAAATCAAGGTGCCCACTGAGAAACTCAGCTGCCTTCTCAGTGTAGGCTAACTAGCGCTCAGGACTCAAAGTTTTATTCACGTCAAATACAAAGTCTAGCCTATGTTAACAGTTGTTTTCTGCTGAGACGCCTTTTTAGATTGTTTCAACTCTTGATGACTGTAATGTGGCACAATCACTTTATGAAGTTTTATATTAGAGCCATTTATGCACAAACTTATATGAGGCAAATGTGTGGTCTGGGGTGGAAAAAAAAAAAAAAAAAAAAAGGAAACTCTTTTGGGTTACCCTAAAAGAAGGAAGCACAAATTATCCTAAACCAATGAACGAGAACGCCTGTTGCCAGGCAGAACTGCGGCACTAGCTTTCATCTGAAAACTCCTCGTGCAGATGTATAATTTACCAAATATTTGGTAAAACTTTAAGAAATCTCACGAGAGGCATTCCGCTTGTCATCCTTACTTAAAAACGAAATATAGTTCCTTAAGTTTCAATAATATGCTTATAAGGAATGTAGTTTATATCACTATTACAAATTTCAGAAAACACTGAAAATTGTCATTACACCTTATAGAATCGTAAATAAACAGTGTTCCCCTTTTAAAGAGGCTTGTCTGGAGTTTAAACAGACCATCTGCACATAGCGTTAACAACACAAATTGTTTGATAGAGTTTGATCAAATAGGGGCGCTCTCACTTTAAAGACCTCACTGCTGTAGCTTCAGGATGAATTGAAGCTTTACAAATTCCACACATTCCACTTTCAGTACCGTAAAACAAGTAATCTGGTTGTCGAGTTGAGAGAGAAGTTAGCAAAAAGAAAGCAACAAGTTCTTCATATTACACCGTTTCCTTTTTTGTTTAATTATTTTGTGTAATACAAAGATATCACCAACACACTAAATGCGTTACTATATCAATTCTTTTTAATGCAAGTGATCATTAGTTCACTTTGTGTTCTTTGAGATCAACTGGTACTTTATTAATATTATATTTTTATAATTAAGACTATCTAACCGTCCATGTCCACAACATGCATCCGAGTGGAAAAATAAACGTAATACATACATTGTACATGTTTATACGTGTTTAAAACATTGCGAAAGTTTCCATTATCACACTGAACTAAGTGAATACTCTTTCAAGGGGGGAAAAAAAAAATAATAAAAAAACCGGCCAATTTGTTACACGTGGCTACAATAATAATAATAATAATAATAATAATAATAATAATAAAAACTGTTATCTTACAATCATATTCTAAACACTCTTTCTCTTTTTTTCCCCCTGATAAGACAATCGACCTATCAATAACAGTTGTCAGAAGCTGTTTCAGGAAAGTTTCGAACCTAACTTATTGTAAATAGACTTGTAAATAATTACTGGTAGCTTTCTTGGGCTACAAAGGTGTTGCTAACAATGAATGACAGACCATGTGAGTTTTTAGTTGTACTTCTATTACCGTAAGTACGGCAAAAAGAGTAGGAAGTTGTAGTGCTGCGGTCCAATCGGAAATCGCTCTTTTCTGTTTTAGCTGCAGACAGTGTACATTTCAAGTTTGATTTCAGTCTTAAAAACTAAATAGCAAAATATTAACACGTATTTGAATTGATAAGATGTTTATTGTGGATTACTGATGCAGTTTTCAAGGTATTGCAAGTGACTGAAACGATCACAATCCATATTTAGTAACCTGACAGAATTAACACATTTTTTTCTTCCACCTCATAGAAAACAAGAGCCGTCGGTTCGGAGGAAATTAAATTAGTCCGACTATTGAGTATGATAGTGAGCTTTTAACTTAGCTCAGGACCTTTTAACCAGCTAAGCGTGTTTTAGTGGCCAACTTGTTGTACTCTGAATGCAAGCTATACTGCATTTTTGGTTTCCCACAGTCATGGAAACCTGGAAATATCTAGGAATATTAAATTGGTGTCTTTCAGGCCTGAAAAATAATTTAAATGCATTGATATTAATCTTAAAAAGTCGGTTTAATATAGTCTATATAGGTATAGTTAAACAGTTTCATTTAAATTTAATCATAAATGACTGGAAAACAAATGCAAAGTCATTTGTGATTTAGTCAATGGAAATACTTTTTTCCTCTGTTAGAATAGGCCTATGTTAAATATATTTGCACACACATACACACCCAGATGACATTTTTGAGGCACAGTTGTAATCTACACACATTTATAAGGATTTCCTCAACAAACAACTGGATTTAAAAGTATAACAATAGAGCTGAGTTTTTTTTTCTCCCATCAGGTAATGTTCAGGTGGAGTCTTAAGCACATTACCCATTAGGGAGGTTTAAGGTGAATGTGGATGGCTGCGTATGAATGTAGAGATGAGGGCACAATAAATAACTCTCTCTGGCTACCTAGAGGTAAACGACTCAGTCCTGGTGAGCACTGAGATTAAGAAACAAAAGTAGCGAGACAAAGGACTATCCTTTTTGAAGGATTCAGGGTGTCGGTCTAATTGCCAATGAGTGCCCATCTCCTCCCCCAACTCAAGATCATTTATACCTTTATACCTGTGCAGTTATACCTTCAATTTGTCATCCACTGTATCATCTCCATAATGTCAATAGCACATATATTGTTCCATGCACATAAGCAATTTGTTTGTTTAAACATTGCCCTGGATGCCTTAATTTAAATCACAAAGAAAAAAAAAAAAAATTATTTTTAAATTCAAGAGTACAATGTCATTCCCAATCTTTTAATTTTCTTAATGATATATACTGAGAGAGCTGGACATCTGTCCACTGCAACAAAAGACAGAGGTATCTGAGAGGTAGTTTGTGCATCACCACACTGTAACAACAGTGAAAAATTGTTACAATAAGGAGCACGTTTTTGGAATTTAAGGGTTTTGATTGAACCCTTAAAGTATCCCATTATTGGCTGTATCACAGTTATAATAAAACAAAATTTCACTTCAATAAAACCTGGTTCATTTAGATGTTACCACATAAAGCACATGTTTTAAATTACCTGACAAAACAATTTTTACAGTGCATGAGTCATGTAGTATTTATGTTGTTTTATATTTAACAGTTACATACTTTCTGCTTTAAAATTTATATAGAATTTTGAGTAAAAGTCAAAAGTAATCTGCCATGGTGATTTAGAAGTAACATCAAACCCTGAAAGGTAAAAATGACTTCATTCATTATGTTAGAGCAGCCTGCAGTAAATCAGCAATAAATCATTGTACTAGTACAACTATCGTAATGCTCAGTTGCTAGCGCAGAGCTAACGGCTATCCTAATGAGCAGATTGCTGGTCATCAATCACTTGAGCTAATCCCTCCACCTATCACTTTTACCTGCAGGCTCTTTCCTCTTCTGTAGTCTTCGTCTTTCTTACTGCATATTACCTCTAATTAAGCACTGGCTATTTGTCCTGTGCCCTCAGGTGTACAAGTACTGATCTTGTCCATCCTGTCGCATACAACAGACTGGTAATCTCTAGCTCTTGGGATGGGATATTTGCTTGGACACAGGCATTCAATTCAAGTGCTTTCATTAGCTATGTTTATAAGAACCAAAACAATTCGTTGAATACTGAATTGATTATAATAATCTGTTAATTGATTTGATGGCTCAGTCGGATTGAAAAGTCTTCATGTAAGCTACTCAGTCAATACGAATGAGGTCGAGCCGAATGAATTTTGATCAGACTGAATCTCCAATCAATATAAAAAATCTAACCATGTAAACGGTTCAATGCTATCTTCTCAATCAGATTCAAAAATACCTTGCACACGTGATGTGATATGTATGTTTACCAGGGTACTTTTATTATAAAATCTCTGTTAACCTAAGTTTTACTTCTTGCAAACATATTTAAGTGACTGGTAACTGGAGGAGACTGAATATTTACAAAATATTTGCTAAACAATGCACTGCACATGTGCAGGATATGTAAATGCACAACTAAAATGTGAAAATCGGATTGCAAAAAGGGTTCATATAGGCAGAACTTTCAGAATCTGAAATCAAATTGGATTCATTCAGACTGATGAAAATTAGTACATGTAAACAGACCTAGCGTGATCTCAAATTGAAATTTGTTTGTGGCACAGCAGCTTGGAATGTAATTATTGAGAATTTACAATGTCGTAAAATAGAGATGAACAGTACTTTGTGATGAAAGCCTGATGAAAAGTCGTGATGTCTCAGCCTTGATAAAATCTTTATAATGGAAAAACAACTACACCTGTTTGGTACAGCACCATATAACAGATATCCAAGACAAATGAGTAGCTTAACTGCATTTTTTCAGGTACATTCTCAGACAGAAATGTCCATGCACTGCAATTTAAAAGTTTATACAACAACAGTCACTTTTGAGATACAGCCAAATGAGTACTTTCAGGGGCCCAACACTGTGTCCTTTCACAGCTGATTTCTGATTCAGGAGAAAGGAAGGATGAAGTGTTCCCCTTTTTTCTGCAAGATAAGCATGATGATATAATCCAAAGATTCCCAGTTTACTTCTGCTATCATTTTACACCACTTCCGTAATGCTCGTCTGCACATTTTGAGCAGAACTAACAGTGTGCAAAAACTCCTGCAGCCTCTCTGCCTCCAAAACCTCTTTGTTGATGGGATCCATTCCAATCCAAAAGCCAGTGCTCTCTCGCCCAGTGTCTACCTTTTATTCCACTAATGGTGATGAAGATGAATGTGGTGCCAAATGGAAGCAAATGCATTTCCCAAGAACCATGCAGGAGGTAGAGCAGCAGGCCCATCACCCTCAAAAGAGAAAATAGAACTTTTAAACCCTTTTCACACTCTTTCATGTTTTACTGGCATTTTAATCAATAATTGTATTGCACACAATATGGATCAGACATGATATAGAATAAATTGATTTTAGCAGATGATTTGGGAGTGTTATGTAACTCGCCAAAAGTCTTAAAACATGCCTGTGTTCAGTATTCTGCTCATTTCAACAAAGACAGTCTGTTAAGATGATAAGGAGGTCCATGGACTCTTGGTCCTTTGAGATATGGCAATGCACATACATAGAGGAAGCATTATCCCATGCCCATTATTTGACACCAGAAGTATCTGTTAGTTCAAGGGGCAAGTCTTGTACTACATACAGTAACACTGCATTACATGGCTACAGCCTCTCATCAAGTGAGGAATGCATGCTAGCATATATGCATAATTGTATAACTTAAGTCTGTAATTTGCCGGGTGGGTCTTGACAGGGGCACGCAGGGTCACCTTGCACTGCAGAGAAGCCTTGTTCTTTAGTGACCAGATCACAGACAATGCGCTGTCTTCTAGAGCAAATGCTTGCCCATGAGATTAGGATTTGAGAGTCTCTTCAAAGAATTCCTGATTTGCTAAAGCATTACTTTGCATTAACCCATTTATCTTACAATTTTATATTTAAGAACGCTAATAACTGTGTATTTGCAGATCACATAGTCACATACATAATCTCACTTACAAACAGTGTATGGTTAAAATAGTTATGATGTTTGTGAAAGTTTTAGTAGTAATATATATATATATATATATATATATATATATATATATAAAGTTTCCATGCAACATTATGTATTTTTGTGGTCAACACAGTAACTTGGAATCGTTTCACTTGAATGTTGGATAATTCAAATAACCTGAGTGATTGAAATTATGACTCACCGGTTTTGTACAGGCCTGCAAACAAATACATTATCATTTGTCCCCAAAGTCTGACCCCTGATTTAACCTCTTTCGTTGAGTTGGGGGAGGTCACTGTCACACTAAGTCCATCTTCAGCTTTGAAGTCTTGACTTCTCTTCATATCTTTGATATGTGTTAAAAAAAGAACCATAACAGACAAAGTAGGGGGGTTCTTTTGCACCCTCAAAATCCTCCCCATCCACTTCCAAGAAAACCCATCAAAAGGAGAGGAAAGATCGTGCAAGAGAGAAAAAAAAAAGTTTCCCACTGAAAAGGACCCTTTTCTGAAGGCAGGGTGGCACTACAATAGCCCATGAAAAGATGGATAGAGTGATTGTCCTGTTTAGTGATCCGCAAACGGAGAGAAACAGGGTTCCGCCACAGTGCAGGGGTGGCCTGCATCAGGCCTTCATACGTATTGAAGCCAAGGGCATTGAGAAGAGGAAAAAACCCTACGGATAATAGAGGTCCTTGGAAGAGACGGCACATCAGCAGAAGGACTGGCCACTGAGGGCCATGTGAAGACCAAACATAGTGGACAAAACTCAACCATTTCCTTTTCCTTTGAAGATTTAGGACATTCATTTAATTTCACATCACAGTTGAGTTTTATTTTACAAATTATTCAGGAATGTTGACTTAAGTAACTTTTAAATGGAATCTTTTCATTTGGTTCACGATCATCTAGCAAATTTCTGGTGGGATCCCACCTTTCATATTAAACAAATTTAAAAAAAAAAAAAAAAAAAACTTTTTTTTTTTTTTTTGGTAATATATTCGTTATGTGTACACACACACCAAAAAGCAACTTTTTTGTAGCATTCCTGTGCTCAAACAATACAGCATGGTGCCAAGGACATGGTTTGGTTCTCAAGTAATAGGCCTATATGAACAGATGTCTGTCTATAGATAGAATGATATATAGATAGATTACATACAGGTGCAACTCAATAAATTGGAATGTTGTGGAAAAGTTAATTTATTTCAGTAATTCAACTCAAATTGTGAAACTCATGTATTAAATAAATTCAATGCACACAGACTGAAGTAGTTTAAGTCTTTGGTTCTTTTAATTGTGATGATTTTGGCTCACATTTAACAAAAACCCACCAATTCACTATCTCAACAAGTTGGAATAAACCCACCAATTCACTATCTCAACAAGTTGGAATATGGTGACATGCCAATCAGCTAATCAACTCAAAACACCTGCAAAGGTTTCCTGAGCCTTCAAAATGGTCTCTCAGTTTGGTTCACTAGGCTACACAATCATGGGGAAGACTGCTGATCTGACAGTTGTCCAGAAGGCAATCATTGACACCCTTCACAAGGAGGGTAAGCCACGAACATTCATTGCCAAAGAAGCTGGCTGTTCACAGAGTGCTGTATCCAAGCATGTTAACAGAAAGTTGAGTGGAAGGAAAAAGTGTGGAAGAAAAAGATGCACAACCAACCGAGATAACCGCAGCCTTATGAGGATTGTCAAGCAAAATCGATTCAAGAATTTGGGTGAAATTCACAAGGAATGGACTGAGGCTGGGGTCAAGGCATCAAGAGCCACCACACACAGACATGTCAAGGAATTTGTTAAGCCACTCCTGAACCACAGACAACGTCAGAGGCGTCTTACCTGGGCTAAGGAGAAGAAGAACTGCACTGTTGCCCAGTGGTCCAAAGTCCTATTTTCAGATGTGAGCAAGTTTTGTATTTCATTTGGAAACCAAGGTCCTAGAGTCTGGAAGAAGGGTGGAGAAGCTCATAGCCCAAGTTGCTTGAAGTCCAGTGTTAAGTTTCCACAGTCTGTGATGATTTGGGGTGCAATTTCATCTGCTGGTGTTGATCCATTGTGTTTTTGAAAACCAAAGTCACTGCACCCGTTTACCAAGAAATTTTGGAGCACTTCATGCTTCCTTCTGCTGACCAGCTTTTTAAAGATGCTGATTTCATTTCCCAGCAGGATTTGGCACCTGCCCACACTGCCAAAAGCACCAAAAGTTGGTTAAATGACCATGGTGTTGGTGTGCTTGACTGACCAGCAAACTCACCAGACCTGAACCCCATAGAGAATATATTGGGTATTGTCAGGAGGAAAATGAGAAACAAGAGACCAAAATAGGTAGATGAGCTGAAGGCCAATGTCAAAGAAACCTGGGCTTCCATACCACCTCAGCAGTGCCACAAACTGATCACCTCCATGCCACGCCGAATTGAGGCAGTAATTAAAGCAAAAGGAGCCCCTATCAAGTATTGAGTACATATACAGTAAATGAACATACTTTCCAGAAGGCCAACAATTCACTAAAAATGTTTTTTTTTTTTTTATTGGTCTTATGAAGTATTCTAATTTGTTGAGATAGTGAATTGGTGGGTTTTTGTTAAATGTGAGCCAAAATCATCACAATTAAAAGAACCAAAGACTTAAACTACTTCAGTCTGTGTGCAATGAATTTATTTAATACATGAGTTTCACAATTTGAGTTGAATTACTGAAATAAATGAACTTTTCCACAACATTCTAATTTATTGAGATGCATCTGTATATTTCAACTTAAAAGAAAATAGCCTTAAGACCCACTAACCTTTTGTTAGTGGGGTTCAAAGCTTAATTAGGAGGTCAGAAATTCACACTCTGGACGTTGCATTTTCCCCAACCATTACCCCTCCATCACATACACACATGCAAACTAAACACTCACACAGAGGCACACAGACCATATTTACACATGTGCTAAAGGGGATCAATGATGGCTGATTGATCAGGCAGGCCCATTCTCCTAGTCAGGGTTGCCACCGTTCACGTTCTTCTAGGAATGTTGTTTACGTTGTCACCTCCGAAAGGGCCAGATGGAGAATAAGAACATTCAAAGCCAATTAGAATGGAGGAATGGAATCATCCATCTTGTTTTCCAGTCACTCTGACAATGCCATGGTGGTCTTAAATGGATCTCTCATTTGCATTTGGAGTTTTCAGTGTATTGCAATTTGTTAAATATTGTTGCCATGCTGGGCATGATGGTATTTTCTGACATTAATGTATTTGGGCAGTTGTGGCCTAATGGTTAGAGAGTCGGACTCGTAACCCAAAGGTCATGGGTTTGAGTCTCGGGTCCGGTAGGAATTGTAGGTGGGGGGAGTGAATGTACAGCGCTCTCTCCACCCTCAATACCACGACTGAGGTGCCTTTGAGCAAGGCACCGAACCCCCAACTGCTCCCCGGACACCGCAGCATAAATGGCTGCCCACTGCTCCTGGTGTGTGTTCACGGTGTGTGTGTGTTCACTGCTGTGTGTGTGCTCACTGCTGTGTGTGTGCACTTTGGATGGGATAAATGCAGAGCACAAATTCCGAGTATGGGTTACCATACTTGGCCACATGTCACTTCACTTTCACTTAATGTGAAACAGACATGATGTGTTGTCAACAGATTTTGAATCCCTTTATCCCAAAGAGTCGTGTTCCCAATCCATCCATCAGAAGATTTCAATCTGTCAATTCAATCACTGTTACCTACTGCTGTGTGAGAGAATTGTGACTTCCTCCATCTCCATCTAGTTCTAGGTCAAAAGTATAATACTTGTCTGGAGTTTTCAGCCAGTCACAAATTTGACAGAACGCATGCAAATATTATTATTAATGAAAATATACATATATTTTTTATATCTATTGGGTGTACATTAAAATATTAATATTTAATAATATTACATTTTAATGTAGCCCCCAGTTATGGATCATTTAAATAGCAGTTTTGTTTCAAATATTTTCTCCTTTAATTAATGGATTAAAATTATTTAATTTTAAAATTAATGTTGATATCATTGATCAAATAATTTTGGCTTTAAGAGTATTTCTCATTTAATCTCCCTGATTTCTAGGAGAATCTAAGATCTCATTTGTGATTTTCAACTAATTTAACAGCTTATATGTATTTCAACATTAGAAGGTAAGTTGACAAGCAACACGGCCTGAATTCTCGCATTGCTTTCTCTCTCTCCCTCTGACAATCTCTGGACGCTGGTTCTCGGCTCATTTGCTTCTGAATGCCCTTGTAACCCTCTTTTTTCCTGTCTTGAGGTAGACATACAAAGAGCACTCGCATTCTGTCACACACACACATACACACACACAATATGAGCATGCTGGGAGAGGGGGCTGGAGAGCGTTATCACCTGCTCCTTCTCCCAACAGCCATTTGAATGTCCTGCTCAAAGGCTGTCAGTGTGCCCCAGGTGACCTGATAAATCTTCATAGCTCTCTGTCTGCTCCCCCGATATTCAAGTGCCTCGCCGTCTCCAGAATGTATTAACATACATCACTCCATTCAATCTTTGACTTTGTAAGGAAGGAAAAAAGCATTATTCCATAAACACGTTTCCCAAAAGGAAAGTTAGCCAACTATGGTTGCAAGTTCCATCGTTACCAACACAGTTTAAGGATTTGGTGTTTTCCGAATCCACAGTTCCAACAAACATTCACAAACAGCAACGCAAAGCTGTGTGGTTGGAACTACAACTCTCGTCCTGTACTTTGAAGCATAGTTTCTTGTTATTATGACATGTGGACAAATAGATTATGCACCTGTGTGAAATAAACAATCTAACATGTAGTAAAATCTATATCTGTCATCAGAGGTGGGTAGTAACGAGTTACATTTACTTCGTTACATTTACTTGAGTAAATTTTTTGGGTAACTAATACTTTTAGAGTATATTTAAAAATGGGTACTTTTACTCTTACTCAAGTACATTTTTAGTGAAAAAACGGTACTTTTACTTCGTTACTGTGGGCGACGCTCCTCTCGTTACTTTATCTTAATGTAATACAAGTTAAAAATCCTTCAATTTATTCCAAACGCGCCGTCTACTTTTTTTCTGGGCAATGAGCGATGCCCGTTCGCAAATGATTCATTCTTTTGAGTCAATTCTGTTCGAAGGCTTGATCAAACCAATTGGCAAACCATTGAATCGGTTCGCGAATCAGTTTGAAAGATTCGTTCAGTTCTGCCGCACGCGCTGATCGTCTGAAGCGGTTCTCACTGAAGAGTTGTAACATCAAGAGCGCTGAAGACGTGGCTTTGGATCTACAGTCAGTTGAAAGCAAATCTGTAAAGGCTATGGTTTGCTAGCTATGAAGATCTTTATTAGATGAACACCGCGTGTGCTGTCGGTTCCACAGGTAGAGATTCAATTACAGTACACGATACTATTATGACATTACCAGTTTGTTGTACATGTACCTTACACATTAAATACAATGTATAATTTATTCATTAAATAAGCTGTCACAGAGTATGAAATGAACACCTGCCAAACCCGCGTTAGTTCCAGGAGGAATGCCTTTGCTTAGACACAATTAATATTGATATTTTCACAATATTTACGCTTGCAGAAATAAAGGCTACATTTGTTTACATTTTGCAGAACAGACGGAAGAAGATTTGTTTCGTTATGTTCAGATGTTCAGTAGGTCATGTGAGGAGTTTTCACTCTTCTCCGTGTCAGAGGTTATAAACATATACATTTATAATACATAATTAATATACTTTGAAATATAATTTAATTCAATTCAGTGATGCAAATCAGAATTTTTAACAGCTGTTACTCCAGTTTTCAGAGTCATATGATCCCTCAGAAATCATTCAGATATATTGATTTATTATCAGTGTTGTTGGAAAAAAAAAAAACAGCATCTGCTGGTTAGGTATGTTTTGAAGCTGGGATGATGGTTTATGCTGGTCATGTGCTGGTTTAAGCTGGTCATGCACATGTCCAGCTTAAACCAGCTAAGGATCAGAATAAACCAGCAAAGGACCAGCTTAAATCAGCTCAAACCAGCATCCCATGCTTCAAAACATACCTTACCAGCAAAAGCTGTTTTTTTCAACAGGGAACAGTTTTGCTGCTTAATAATTTTTGGAACCTGTGACATTTTGTTCAGGATTCTTTTATGAATAGAAAGCTATAAAAGAACAGCATTGATAATAAATCAGGCTGATAAAAATTCTGATTTGCATCACTGAAATAAATTACATAAAAAAAAAACATTAAAAGTATTTTGAATGGCAGTGTGTGTGTGTGTGTGTGTGTGTATATATATATATATATAGAGAGAGAGAGAGAGAGAGAGAGAGAGAGAGAGATATTTAGATAAAATTTATATATCTAAATAAAAATAGACTTTTTTCAGTATATGATCCAAAGTAACTAGTAACTAACTACTTGAGTAGTTTTTTTATCCGATACTTTTTTACTCTTACTCAAGTAATTATTCAGACTATTACTTTTACTTTTACTTGAGTAAATATTTCTTCAAGTACTTTTACTTTTACTTGAGTACAGTTTTTGGGTACTCTACCCACCTCTGTCTGTCATTCAATATGTATACTAATTTCATTCTACTTCTTTTAGTTTGTTACGGGAATTTTTTTTTTTTAGTACCACAGGGAACTCCGGAGTAATGTAAGGGTACCCACAAAACAGCAAATAATGCAAAACAAAAATAGTGCAGCAGTCGCCAGATGCCATGTTTGTTATTTATAGCAATAACCTAATTTGATCTCGATTAATTAGCAGAAGTTATTACTCCACCACCTGCTTGAAATCATTAACATCAGTTCTAACCAATTTGGTTTGAACAATGGATGTGCAACAAAGTTCCTATGTTTGTGGGAAACAGTTGTTACTAGCTAGTTTGTTTCTCCAACTTTGTACTATGGTAGTTAAGCAGCAAGTTACATCATTGTTCGGAAAAGCGATTGATTATAGAGTCCTATAGTTTACTAAAGATTTGTTTTGTACCCCATTGACTTTCACTACATGGCCAAAACAGTTCTTCAAGATATTTTCTTTTGTGTTCCACAGAAGAAAGTACGTCGTGTAAGGTTCCAAATGTAAGGTTTGGAACAACATGAGGGTGAGTATATGACAGAATTTTCATTTTAGCGTGAACTAACCTTAAACCATACAACTTTTTATACATAAAATTTATAATTCTCACACTGGTTGACGAACACCCCAGATCTCGAGCGCGCCGCCTGCCATGGTGATGTGAGAGATTATCTTCAGCTGGACTCGGGCTGCTTCAAATGAAATACAGGCCTCTTTCACTAGAATTCATTTAGAGCATGGATTTGACTGTGTGGCTGAGGAAATGCAATACCACAAGTGCGCCTCAGGCATAACGAAAGCAGAGAGGAAGATGAAGGCAGCGCGTTCAGCACCAGCTTTTGTTTGACCCTTCATAAAAATGTTGATGCAGTTGTGGCACGTTCCAAGCTCATTTGCATAATTTTGCATGCATTTTGCCTTGGCCGCCTAAAGAAGGCAGACAGTTCCTTGATAGTTTATAATGAACTGTTTGAATAACCTGGAAAAGCACCGGGAATCCTGTTGTAAGTAAAGCAAGCCAAAACCTCCAGCACAATCAACCTTTCCGGTCTCAAGCAAACCGTACGGTTTTTATTGTGTGTGTTGCATACTAGAAATTGTCTAGTAAGGCAAGAAAAAAGCTTTGGGGCAAGATGAAACAGTGCCAATATGAATTTAAATTAATAATACAGCATAGTTAAATGGAATAATTCTCCTTTGTTTAAAAAAGGAAGTTTGCTAAGAGCGGAGAACATTCACCATGTTTTTTTTTATTTTTTTTTTACACAAAGCATACCAAACAGTGAAAGGAGCTTGTTTACTTTTCTGCGTGAGTCATATGTCAAGTACAGGTGCTCTTGATAAGAATGAAGAACATCTAATGTACATTATGACTCACAGACCTGCCTTGTAACTGTAGTGGAAGATCTATGCAGGATGCTCCAATTCGATGTGACCGTTTTAAATTTACACCTGAGGCTGTGGCTTAAACTATTGGTTTAATTACCAAGATTCACAACTCAGCGGCTTGCTTTATTTACCTTCTGACAGTTGTTTTAAACACCTGTCTTCCAACGGAAGTCTTTGTTTGCTGTCGGCCCCTGATCATGGGAGAGCAAATGACTAATTGTACGGTTTTACACTGCTCGCAAACTGTACGCTGTGTCTTGAAATTGCATTATGAGTGGGTGGGAATGCAAAATGTGTGTGTTTTTTTCAATACAACTCTATAATAGTTAGCTGTGGCGGTACAGTGAGAGTTATGTAATGAAAAGGTCTGACAGCTGTAAACTGGCACTCTCTCGCAGGCATTGAGTTGTGGGTATTGTTTGTCATGGGAATGTGCATATTTATATTCACTCCAAGCAGGCGTGGGCCTCATCTCCTCCATCTCGGATAATGACACAGTCCCTCACTATGCTCCTCCTGTGATGTGCCCTTTATGAGCCATAACAGGGCATGAAGGTTTGATCTTTCTCTTTCTTCCTCTGAGGCTCCTTTCTGGATGTTTTTCTGCCGATCAGTTCCCACTCTTGTCTTTTTGAGCATGTTCAAGAATGTCAGAAGCTCACCGGACAGGCTCATTATCTTCTCCCTCATTTTGTGATTGTTGCGCAGCCATTGGAGAGCGATCTCGTGGTTCCCTCTGTTCACGGGGACGTAATCGCATTTGAACTCCCGCCTGGGTCAGTGACAAAACGCAAGGCACGCACACAAAGCAGAGGAGCGATGCGCACCGCTAATCAGGTTAGCGTAGTTCACGCCGCTGCGGCCCGCAGGATGCTGGGACTGCGGCAGATGAGTGCTGCTGCACCGCGGGGTTTCCATCATCCGCCGTTCCATCCCTTTTTATGCCCTGTAATAATGCCCACAATGTGTTTATTAAGAAGACGACACAGGACGGCCTCATCGCCAGTAATCTCAATTATGTTAATAATCTCAGGATACTGACAAACACTTTTTGTGTTCCCCTCTTGAAAGTAAATTGTCCTCGACACTAGACTCTAATGGAATTTGTATCAAAGAAACATCCTTACCTAGAAAATGGACAACTCCAATGTGATCTCATTAGTATTCGTAGGTATTTGCATGTAAAGTCCAGCACGTTGGACTTCTCGCACTCTAGTATATTTTTTGAAACATAAAATCAATATGTGTCACATTTAGGTGGACAAATGTTTTTTGGACTTTACAATTTTCACGAATAACTACAAAGAAATGGCAAGTAACACATTAAATTAAACATGAAATTTTGAAGGGTAACACTTTAGATTAAGGAACACTAGTTGCTTTTTAGCATGCATATTACTAGCATATTGGCAGTTTATTAGTACTTATAAAGCACACATTAATGTGTTATTACGCATGACCAAAATATAGATCCCTTAACCCTACCCTAAACATAACTACTACTATCTTACTTATTATCAATAAGTTTTAACTAGTATTTTCTTGTAAAATGTACACTAATAATGTTTAAGAAACATTATTTTTACAGTAAATATTTTTACAGTGTTAGAAATGAAACAATAAAACACAATAGTCAAAACAGTAGTGACAGCACACAAACATTATTGTTTCTCTGTAACATTGGCAGCGTTTTTCTTATATTTCAAACTTGTTAAGCTGTGATGGTCACTGAATTCGGCCATACAAAAAAATGCAGATGACTTTACTCTATTAATCCCATCTGGTTTTCACATTAATACATTTACCATTAAAAGGTCTTTCTCAGACAAAGTTTGTCCATCATTAATGGATAAATGAGAGCCACAATATAGGATTGTATCTGAATATTGGACTTACCATGGTACTCTCAAAAAAAAAAAAAAGGGAGCTAAAAAAATAGCTAGGAGAGTGTGAGTGTGGGAGTGTTAGTTAGGACTTCTAACTGGTATTAAACCCTTATAAATATTAATTATTCAAGTCTAAAGCCAGAGAATTTGACCTTTGGCTGTGAATCGCTCAAACTTTCTCTAAGGAGCTTTTAAAGCCCACCCCAGTTCAGTGATCTAAAGATGCATTCCAGGGCCAGTTCCTCTCCCATAAACCCTCAGGAACTCTCCATATTCCCCACTTAAATAAAACATCTTTATTTTGAATTTATCAACTCCAGTGCAAACAGACTCTCCCTCAGAAAGTTGTGTTTCTGTGATTGTCTTAACATCTGCCAACTTTTTTTGCTGCATAAGTCTGAGATCACCCATTTGTAATGCAGAGCGGCTGATAGTCATTCATTGTTTGGTTGGGTGAAGATTGGGGACCCTCTTCAAAGTGAAATGCTTGTTTGTTTGTTTTCCTTTTACCTTCCTAATTGGAACTGTTGTCACCCAGTGAGAACCCTCACTTGCATTTACATATGGACTCTGTGACTGCGACTGTAAACATAGGCAGCAGACAAGGATGTGCAATCCAGCGGAGCCAGATTTCAGGGTTTTGTTGACATTATCATGCAGTTGGAGAGATTAAGGTGAGAATGGCTGGGCAAGCTTTCCCTCATTTACATTTCGTCCTTGTGTAATGTGCCAATTGCCTCCCTGTGGTAGAAATTCCAATCAGGATGAGCCATTAGGCAATAGTTTGACTGAAGTGTAATTCAATGATTATGTGCATGTAATTAGAAAAGGCTCTTGAATATTGTACAAATAAGGGTCAATGAAACTTTTTCTTTTTTCTTTTTAAACAAGTTTCAATGGAAGGACTATTAAGTTAAAAGTATTTTCCATACACTAATCATATTTGTAAATATTGTGTTTTGGGGAAACTGCACCACAAAGCATCTTACAGCTTGAACTAACCTTGCATTGTCACAAAAATGTCAAATTAACTGTTTTTCAGACACTTATTGACTTTAATAAACAGTCATGAAGATCTGCAGTCCTTTTTATGATATATTATTTCTTCTGCAGGTTGGACGCACCAGATGACTGAGTTTGTGAAAGTTTTTGAAGCAGATTGTGACAACCTGAAATTTGTATCACCCTGACATTTTTGTCTTTAAAATTAATTTTGATCTTTTTTTGAGGCATAATTTAAAAATAAAAACATACGCGTCTCATTATAGATGAGGTTTATTCAAGTCATTGTATGAATTGCATTTTTTATTTATTTTTGAAAAACAAACAAACAAAACAAAACAAAACAAAAAAGAGTACCACATAATTGATGCACAATCCATATCTGTTGGCCTCTAGACTGAATTCATATGTATTAGTCTGCAGAGTTTTAATTTAGTGCTGACAACAGTGTGTGAACATATTTGAACTTTTGTGGCTTGATTGATGGAAGTTTCAAGAGAAGTTGTACTGGCATGTTGTACTGGTTGACGTTCTCAGGTTCGACCTGTGTTAAAGGGTTCTGGTGTAAAAAGAGCGTTGACTTCAGCTGCTTTTATGGTCTATTCTGACAGATATTTACAATGTTGAGCACCACAGAGCAGCAGCAGTTAAAGCCATCACAGTCCGAGCGAGGACGCCTCCCTCACGGCCTTCAACCTCCAACACAAACGACGTCTCTGGTAGCAAGAATGAGAAACATTTGGGAGAAAAAACATGAATGGGGTTTAACCATCTCTGACCATTTTGCACCCTTCTCCATTTGTTCCACCGGCATGAGAGCTCACCATCGTCCAGGAAAACTATGCTAAACCTCTCCATTTTATGGGCCTACAGCTCAACGTGTCTGGTCCAGTTTCATCTGGCCATTAGTTGGTGGTGCTGAGTGGAAAACCACAGCAAGCTTATAGTGGTATTGAAGTCCATTAGTCCAATGTCAAAACAACTAGACAGTTGACTGAACTTGGAAATGAGTGTTTATTTACAGATTGGGTTATAGACTAAAATTGATCCAAAGCCTCGGATAAAAGAGGAATTCTTGGGAAGCTCTCTCTCATTCCAGTGAACATATTGGCACCATCACCAACCAGAAGAGTTGTAGTTAAAGGCTAAAACTACAAGCAAACAAATTAGAGATTGATGGACAGCTGAAATATTATTCCTACTTGATAGTAGGTATACACAGTGTGATTTCAGAGACATAAGTGTTTTATAAGCCTTTAAAGGGATAGCTTATCCAAAAGTGGAAATTGTCATTATTTACTCACGCTCCACTTGTTCCAAACGTGTATGAGTTTCTTTCTAATGTTGAACAGAAAAGAAAATATTTTGAAAAATGTTGATAACCAAACAGTTGACAGTATTGCATTTTTTGCCCATACTATAGAAGTCACTTGCAAGTTGAGGGTTAGTAAATGAGAACTTTCATTTTTGGCTGAACTTTCCCTTTAAATACTAGCGGTGTCTTCACATATATATTTAGTCTGACGTGTGCACTTTTAGAGACGAGTCCAAAAGTTTGAGACCACACTGAAAATCTTGGATTTACAATTTAGTTTAAACTTGGAAACCAACAGAAAGTTTTAAGATTCTGAACAAAGAAACATGCTAAACTAATGTAAAATTCTCAAATATTTAAGATTTTGCACCATTTCTAGGCCATCAATCACATAAGAACAATTGTGACATTGACCAGTGTGAACTTTGCACAAAAGGTCAGATGTTCTCAAATCTTGCTGTAAAACATGATCATCAGGTTTTGAACAAACTTGTGCACTTTAAAACCAAATAAGGAAAACCAAATACTAAGACATTCTGAAATTCATGTGCAATTAATCTGTTTAAACTCATTTTTCATTCAAATTTATATGCTGATAATATAATTTGTAACAAAAAAATGTTTTATTAAATTGGAAAAATGCAAAATAACAGCTTTTTTGGCAATAGTCTCAGACATCAAATACTTGATTAAAGGCGAACATGTAGATACAACTTATCTTGATCATCAAATCAAAGTAAAATACTCCATTACTGCTTTCAGTTTCCACACAATCTTACGTACATGTACAACTCCTCTGTGTTTCAGCTCAGTCTAGTTTTAGACCAATGTTCTCCATGTTCCCCAAAAAGGGGCCCTCAAAAACGAGGGCTGCTGCCAAAAACGTCTGAGGTTGGACGGATGACCTCCGGATGCCACCTGGGCGGGAACTCAGCTGTTGCTGGGGGAGGGTCAGTTCGTGTAGGCTGCGTGGGCCCCATACTCTGATTATTCTGGCCCCCCAGGGACCCCTGAGCAGGGCTACTGTGAACTGCTGCTGCCCTGCTGACTTAAACAAGAGCTGGCCACCCTAAACATTGCCACAGGGGTAAAATGCCCTTGCTTGACATCAGTTTACCTCCATTTTATTAATTGTCCTCTGACTGCATATGCATACGTAAGCTGACATGCTTGCATATCCCCAAAATTATACACTGATCTTCCGCCTACAGTACCACAAAGAAAGCACACAGCGTTTTTCTCTATGCATAAAATGAAATCAATGACATCAATGTGAATGATTCTCAAAAACAAGCTCATACAGGCCACGGCTCACCAGAGAAACCGGACTTTTGTTATTTTTGGCTGCCACAATCAATCTTACGATATCCTGGCGGACTGGCCAATATAATGAGACATGTCCAACCCCCCAAGAACTCGGGAGTCCTATGGAGTCTGATGGCCTTCTAATGGCGACAGAGAGCTTTTCATTCTTTTCAGAGTCAACTTTTTTCCCTCGCTCTCTTTCCTTCTCCCTAACACTCACTCACTCACTCCTGGAGCCCCTCTAAGTGGTTTCAGATTTTGTGCAGCGCACAGGGCACAATCTTAATCAGATTTGGTATGATGAAAGAGAAAAGTCTGGTTCACACAGAACAAGCAGGCGTAGACAGCAGACAAAATGGCCCATCGTGATGTATGTGTTCTCCCATGCCACCCTCTTTTTCTGATTTGTTACACAATGGCTGCAAGCACTACCTGAAATGCAAGTTCCAAGTATAATTGGTGTGAAAACCTGTTGTATTTGTACTTCAGTAGAAGGATGTTTGCATGAAAGCTGGTCTTTGCATGCATGGGAAACCGTAAAAATAAGATAAGACAAGCACAAATGTAAACGAAAAGCAAATATTTGTACAAATGCGCAATTGCAAACACACATAGCTTAAATGTGCACATAGAAGTGCATTTAAGCTTGACTATAACAATCTGCTGTGCAAACTATTTGAAAGTTTCATATTCGCATGTATAGTGGATGTTCTTAACTACCATAAAAAAAAAAATCCTGTCATGCTGTTGGATACATACCCTTTGTACTCAATTGCAAACGGTAATGTTTGACCTCAAATGCCTTGGTAAATATCTGTGGTGTTTGAGTCCTTCCTGTCTAAGCAAGGTTTATTCTTGTCATTCAGCTTGAAAGGAAATAAAGGTGTGGGGGCCACGGCTGCTGCCACAGGGCTGGTTTACCTGTCACACAACCACGACTGACACTGCTGTGTACTGATCTTGTCTGTGCTAAACATCCTCTCCCTGGCAGTTAGACAGATCACTCCCACCAAACGGAGACAATTAGGTCAATACTGACCTTGATAGAGCTGCCTCCAGGTGCTTGTGGCCTACCCTTGTTCCATCATCATGTCAAAGTTAATGCTAAGCTTCTCTTTAAAGATCTGTTTTTGGTTCAAGTCATTTTTGGGTTTTGTCTGAAGCATTGTTTGTTTTTTAAAATATTTTTGCCCTAATTTACATTGAGACACTAAACAGTTGCGTCATTTTAGCCAAACACCTGCAATCCAGTCTGAAAAAGTGCTGTACAATGACTATTGGCATTAAGCAATTCTCATTCTTTTCAGCACTAACCTAACTTCCTTTCTATGTATATTAGACTATAGCTTGTGGCTTATTCACAAAACCCAGAGCTATTGGTCTGGCACAATTAGCATTGAACTATCAACATCCAACAGAACTATGTACTTTTTGTAGTGAGTAAATATACACTGCTGTTCAAAATATTTGGGATCAGTATAATTTTCAGTGTTTTTAGAGAAGTTTCTTATGCGCATCAAGGCTGCATTTATTCAATCAAAAATACAGAAAAAACAGTAATATTGTGAAATTTAAAACTGAATTTTCATCAGCAATTTCTCCAGTTTTCAGTGTCACATGATCCTTCTGATTTATTATCAAAACAGTTGGAAACAGTTGTGATGCTTAATATTTTTAAGGATCCTTGATTAAAAAAAAAAAAAAAAAAACTTAAAAAAAGCATTTATTTAAAATATAAATCTTTTGTAACAATATACACTACTGTTCAGAAGTTTGGAGTAATTTTATTTCTTCTTTTTTTTTTGAAAGAAAATATTTTTATTCAGCAAGGATGTGTTAAATTTATAGAAAGTGATAGTAAAGACTTATCTTGTTATAAAAATAAAATATAATAAAAATAGAAAACAGTTATTTTAAATTAAATAAATTATAATATTTCACAATATTACTGTTTTTTTTCTGTATTTTTGATCACATAAATGCAGCCTTAGTGAGCATAAAAACATTAAAAATCTTACTGATCTCAAACTTTTGAATGGCAGTGTAGGTGCCTAAGGCCATGTTCCCACCTGGTATTAAGATGCATTTTTGTTAATCAAAACATAATTGGACGTCGCTTAATACAGGTGTAAAACATGTTTCAAATGTTTTGAGCTTGTCCACTTTTGGCCACTTCTGAATGTATATGAAAATGTATTTAACTGGATTGCTTTCATAGTTTAGATACTCATGTGGTTGAATGCATTCAAACAGCCACAAAAGACCACCTACTTTTTGCCTGCTGACCTAATACGTACTCATTGTAGGATGTGTTATTAGAAAGCACACCAAAACAAACTTTGCTGTGTTGTACCAAAACACACGGATTATGGTTGAAATTGCAGATGTCTGTCTTCATCCTTTTCATTTGCTTCACTCATAATCCACGTAACGGGTTTATGCAGTCAACAGTATTCGTGTAATGCTCTTAGCTTTCCTGCGAAAGTGTTGTAAATCTAAAAACTGAAAAGAAAAAAAGCATTTTGAAAAACATTTTATGTGCCTTTTAAGTAAACTCCAAGCGCATGAATGACACAGCGAAGTGAGAAATTTTAGATGATGCACAATTATTTCATCATTTTAAATTCAGATGTAGTTTGGGTTTATTGTTCACAATATAATTCTTTAGTTTTGTTTAAGGATACTTCTACGTACTGGCTATGAAGTACAGTCTCAGTAAAGTATGTCAAATTGTGGTAGTCTGCTGCAACTGATCTTTAAAATGGAAAATTGTGTCATTACCTGATTTGTATGATTCTTTGAATGAATCAGACTCCAAAACACAGACAATTTGTGCAAATGCTTTCAGCAGGCACTGTTCATTCATTGTAAATTCCTCCAATATGTTGCAATGGGTGCAAGTGAAATTACAGCTATATATGGTGATAATTGCATATAGTGCTATGTTGAGAGCCTAAGCTACTATTTGAGGCAATTTAGAGGAAACCATCATCTGGTCTGGTTGGAGATATGCTATGAGGAGTCTGGATCAGATGAAATCAGAGCTGTTTCTTGTCTTGCTTATCAAAAAATTGCAAAGGCATGTTTTCCAATCAAAACATGTGAATTGCAAGCAGACACTCATATGCTTGATGTTAAGGATTCCTATGTAATCCATACCTTGCAAATAAAGGCTTGTGGATATTGAGTTTTTGAGAACGTAAGCAGCAGATGATCTTCCCATGATGGGGGGTTATGATTCTGCCTGTCAGGCGGAATTTGCATTTTTTTGTTTCATGTAGTATTGATCTATGATATATGTCTTTTAGAGCTGTCCCCGAAATGCTGCACATGGCTGTCTGACGCCTTCACAGTCAAGACCATAATCAGGATAATTGGAGCTTCTACATTGTCCTTATTGATTGTCTTTGACTAATGTTTTTCTGTAACTGGCAGCAGTGACCAACCGCAAATCTTGACCCCCTTCCTCCTTCCCATGTTAACCATGAAGTGAGGCCCCACCCACAAGTAGTGACATCATGCATGGATGTTTATGTCAGAGATTAAATAATATAATTTATGGAGAAGGACAGTGATTTAGACATTTCTTAAATATGTTTATTTTGACTGTTCTGTGATTAAATATTTTCTTTTCCATGTAGAAAGTGTGCTATAGATTTAAATGCATTTTACAATAATATAAATGAGAAGGAAGCTATTTTAGAATTACACTCTGCTTAAAAATACCCTGCATCAAAGTAAAACAGCTGCATTCAAGTAAAGTTTCCAAAAATGTGTTTTTCCAGCAATGCCATAGAAAACCAATATATATTGGTTCCTAATATATATATATATATATATATATATATATATATATATATATATATATATAGCCTAATAATGACATGAGGGGGGCCCCTCGCAAATGGTTGGGGCCCCACGCATGAATTTAACTAGGCCATTTGCTCCAAATGCAAAACATGAGTGCTATTGATCTATCTGTTCTAATACGATTAAGTCAAAAAAAGATATTGACTTAACACTGACATTGAAGGAGACCATCAAATTGAATTGTATATGTTTGTGGGGTTTTTGTGTTTTAAGAACATTTTGGATATGCTTTGCATTAAGCCAGAATGATGTATATGGCTTCTTGCACTGTCTAAAAAGAAAGCAGGAATAAACTGAAATCTCATACTAATGGTATAGATCTGGCCAGCTTGTAGTCTTCTTATAAACAACTGTATTTACTGAGGCCTCTTATCGTTAGTCTGGTAACGCTACCATACCACCAGGAAAAATAAACAGTTGCTGCCTCTGTAGAAGTCTATACTAGATGAAAGAGGGCAACACATGCTGTTTGTGAGGCTGGCAGAATCCCTTTGCTTATCCATCTCGTGTGGATGGAAAAAGGAAAAAAAAGTCAAGTGTTGCGCCTCATATCGTTTTTATCCTCAGCATTTTAATGTCTGTCTGAGAGGTTGGTTTAAGAGTGTGGCAGAATGTGAAACACACAGTGGAAGCGTCCCACCAAACATGTGCAAGCAGCAGTGTAGACTGGGTTAAGGGAACGGGGGGGGAATCCTAGAGTGGAAAACGTAATAGCACTGCCTTATAATCTCAGTCCAAGAAACCCAGCACTGCTGTTGTTTCATCCGCAACTATTTTGTGGTGCATGCTCAAAGCATTTCATTCGCCTCTCTCTTTTTGTCCCTTCACTTCCATGGAATAGTGAGGAAGAAATGGTACCTGCTACCTTCAGTGGTTGTTCGTCTGTGTGTTCACCAAATTGCACTCTAAGAAGTACATAAGCGAGAAATAATATTAAAATTTAAGCAATTGTTCACTCTCAGATAAAACATTCATTCAACTTAGTATGCAGAATCAAATATGGCATGTCTCAGGACCAAATTTTATGAGTTGAACTAAAAGTTGAACTATTGTCCATCTGCATGTCTACATAGATCCACAATTTCAAAAATTTAATGTCCCTAAGTCTACCTCATCTTGACAAACTTGACAAAAAAATATTGACTTTTGAAGACACTTTTAAAAAGTTTTCATAAATATGTTTAATTTCATTAATTCATCAGCATGCCATGTAAGTAATTTGATTTGAATTTTAAATTGATTTAAAACCCTACTAAAAATGAATATTTATTAGATCTTAATACTTTAGATATTAAAACATGTAAACATGAAAAACAAAAATAAACAAGAATAAAACTGTCTTTATATTAAAACAGGATTATTTAATTAATACAAAAGCGTTTTAGTGCCAAGTAAAAAAAAAAAAAAAAAAAAAAAAAAAAACTAAGATTACGAGATTAAAGTAATAATATTTTGAGAAAAAAGTCAAAATTACGAGAATAAAGTCGAAATTATGAGAATAAAGTCAAAATATTTTGAGAATAAAGTCAAATTACGAGAATAAAGTTGAAATATTTTGAGAATAAAGTCAAAATTACGAGAATAAAGTCGAAATATTTAGAGAATAAATAAAAATTACGAGAATAAAGTCATAACAATACGAGAATAAAGTGGAAATATTTTGAGAATAAAGTGGAAATATTTTGAGAATAAAGTTGTAACAAAACAAGAATAAAGTGGAAATATTTTGAGAATAAAGTCGAAATTACGAAAATAAAGTTTAAATATTTCGAGAATACAGTCAAAATGTATCTTTCACAATAGTAGCCTGCATAAAAAATTCCAAACTATTCTTCAACTTCAGATTCAGTGAGGAAAAAATGATCTTGTTCTTGTCCTCAAAATAGTGTGAATTTACACACTGGAGCGAGTGAAATTCTTACGTTTGAGCATATTATTGCTAATAAACACATATCTGATGAAGTTTAGCGTTCAGAATAATAACTATATAATCAAACTGCTGTCCCTTTTTTTGTTTTGTTTTTGTACGGTTTAGTTTTCAGCACTGATTTCTCTTTTAATGAATTAAACACTGTGTCATTGAACACATTATGTATGAAAGCTCTGGTATTTCATGCAGTAATTTTATTTGCAAGTTTACGTTTATTTTATTATTTTTTATTACTAAAGCTCATATAAAAACAACAGAAGTTGACCAAAGTGCTGTACATACAGTGTCTTAAAAAACAACAACAAAGAAGACAAAACCAAAAACATATCTCTCAAACTGAATTAAATACCAAAAAAATAAAAAATATGTTTTATAACTAGATTGAACACAGTTTTGAAGCCAGCCTCACAGATAATGGTAAATTGCTCCAGAATTTAGGGACATCCACTGCAAAGACACAGTACCCCTGTGTTTCAACCTTACTCTATGGATAGCCAGATCCGTGTAGTCAGCACACCTAAGAAACCTTGATGGGACGATTTTATCACACAAATTTTATAAAAAATTTTAAATGCTTTTGAATAACACCTCACCAAGCATTTGGAAAACTTTGTGGTGTCCAAGGGGACTGACAGTGACCTTTTGACCCATGGAGTCTGTCTTTTCCCACATGGGCTATATATCTTTTTCCTACATGCTCATGCCTGACCCTTCTTTCACACCTTCTTTCACACCATACTGGTGTGTACATCTCAAATGGGAATACTCAACAAGACATGAATGTTCTCTTCAATGCTTAAGCATTTTTACAAGTTATAAATCAAGCCGTATCAAAACTACAATAAATAAAATAAAGCTGTCAACATATCACAATGTGTGACAGTACAATACAGTATTCGAAAACCAAATACAACTTGTATTCAAAGATTTGAATGTGGCCAGAGTGCACTATTAACTGAATCGAAAAGAAAACACGGCATTGCTAATCTGAGCTAAGCATATTGTTGAAGGATCGCATTGTTACGTAAGAAACAAACCACATCTGGCAGTGCAGTTCAATAGGCATCAGTCATGATCGAGTGATGTCATTTAGTGGGAGGGCTGGGTTGGAGAAAGTACAGTGCTTAAAGTGAAAAAAGTAAAAGTAAAAAATTATCCTAACTTTAACATGTGCACAACGTTAAACCAACATTTAAAAAGGGGGGGCGAGTGGAGGCCTTCACGGCTTTTGAGGGAAAGAAAATGGTTGAACTTTCTTCCAGAGCACATCTCAGATACTGTAGCTGCAAAGGGGAGAGTTGATTATAATAACATTTTCTACAATGTACACTCCACCTCCTTGCCTCCCACCCCTATTTTTTATGTTTTGTTTCTGTTTCTGGGAGCCGTTTCAATAGTAACAACTAGACGGCCCAGAATGCCTGTGGCGGGCCCACTTCCTCCCTGGGTGCCCCTAACTCATCACTGATTGGCCCTGCCGCCTTTCATCTGGGCTCATGCCCTAATCAGAGAGGCTTGTGTGTTTTTGCTTTTTTTCTTGCCTCTCTCTTTTGGAAATGAGGTTTGTGTTCTGCTTCCAGCAGTCCGGCCTGCTTGGGGGGCCAGCCAGCCGCCACGCTCCTCTAACACACTCTCACAGATTTGGCAGCAGAGTCTGGTGACATCACACACACACACACACACACACACACACACACACACACACACACACACTCAGACTGCCAGTGAAAATGAGGTCTGCATATGTAGTGCTTCCAAAGTGCCTTCATTCCTCCTTTAGTCCCCAGTTTCTTTTAGCTTCTCTGTCTCTCATACTTGTTTCTTTACTTGCCAGATACAAAGTAATTACATTGCAGGTGTAAAGATGACAAATGACCCCTAGTGAAAAAGAAGTGTGCTTAATTGTATTGAATGTGCACACCAAACTGCAACTTCATTATTACAAGTTTATAATTTCAAATACATGACATAGAACTGACATTAAAGTATATTTTAGGTTATCATAAATGCTTGTCATCCATACTTTAACTATAAATCAAAGTAAATTGCAATTACAAAAGTAATTATAAAGTTACATTAAAAATGTAATTAAGTTCTACTCCAATGGGTTAAAAAAAATCACTGTATAGTCTGCGATTAATTAATTAATTTGCAATTAGCATTACATTAGGTGTCTGTAAAAAAAAAAAAAAAAAAAAATAAGTGTTTACTTAAGTAGGCCTATATTATTGCTGTAATAAGAAGGCTTACTCTGTTTTAAAGTATGCTACATTGTACTTCTTCTTACCATTGGCGAATGCAGAATTTGTTTTCAATTCAGACAGGTTTTGACTATGTAATTAGTGTGTGAAACTTTTTTAACCGTGTTGAGTTTGTCTTACAATATGAATATTTGTATGTTCAAACTGCATAGTATACACAACTTGTGTTCAGTCAGTGGTGAACCTTATTTAAGTAAATATAACTACACTGTTTAAAGACCGTCTATGGATTTTTACATCGGCAATACATAACAATAATGTCTGTCAATGTTATTAATCAAAGTTAATATAAAGTGTTTCCAAACTTTCATCCATCAGTGACCGCACCCTTGTTAAAAGATGTACACTTTAACATATTTTTTAGCAAGTTTTGAAATTGAGAGTGCGTTGAGAGTGCAAATTTAATTTTAATCATATTTTTTTTTAAAAATAAATAAGTTTAAGATCATAAGTACACTACAAGAGCATATTTAATAAAATTAAGTGCACTTTTTGTTTTAGAAGGGCAGGTACGTTGTTACTGTTGGTTCACAGTGATTTTTTTATGGTTTGTCTTTTTATGTTTATTTTTTTTTATGGTTTTTATGGTTTTTGTGGCCAGTATATGTCTTTGGTGAGGTCAGAAGGGCAGGGTGACTATACAGAGGCAGGTCTTGGACTGAGGCCTGAGTGACCCCCCACCCCACACACACACCGGATAAATGAACAAAGCTCTGGGCCCCATAATTTCAATGTCCATCTTCCTATCCAGTCACTAATAGGATCAAACACAAAGGTCAACGGCAAAAATCTGCTATGGCATTATCGTTTACCGCTCACCCTGTGCCCAGAGTGCGCCAACCTAGGCCATCTGCCTCAGACACGGGCCTAAATCATCCCGAGGGGATTAGGGAGGGTTGTGGTGAGTGTCCAGTCCTCTTTGAGTGTGTGTGCGGGTGGACTGCAGCTGACATTGAGGATGCAGATGGATAACCCCTCCACTTCATCATCGTTTAATTTGCATTGTTCCCTCTCTCGCCTTTTGAGGTGAGACGACCAGGTGGAAAAGCTAGTTATCCCCTCTACCCTCCCTTCAAAAGCAGCCCAGGCCAGCCGGAATGTCCCCACCATCTGGGAAGTGTGGCGCACATCTAGTGACTTAATCCCGCCATTCGCCAAAAACACTTGTGTCAGCACATTCACACCAAACTGATGGCCACACTGTGTCTGATGAATGCAAAGCTGAAATCTACATTGCCACAGGAATATTCATGAAAGCTTAGTCTGTTTGGTTGACAGATATTTCAAGAAGCTGATTCATTTTATTTAACTGCTTCACTATAAAGTAGTACTTTATAGTTCCATATCAATTCAAAAAGCTATGCAGAACTTTGAACCAAAGCAAATCTAATAAAAATGGCAAACAATTTAGTTATTATTATTATTATTACTAATATTATATTTTTCTGTTTTGAATATACTGCCAGTCAAAAGTTTGGAAAAATGAAGATTTTTAAATGATTTTCTTTTTTTTTTTCTTTTTTTTACAGTAAAAAGAGTTATATCATGAAATATTTTTTACCTTAAAAACATATTTAAAATATTTTTATTTTTCTGTGATGGCAAAGGTATTTATTATTATGATTATGATTATATTTATGATTTAAGATTCTTTGATGTATAGAAAGTTCTAGAGGAGAAGCATTTATTAGAAATAGAAATCTTTTGTAACATTATAAATGTATTTACTGTCATTTTTTTCATTAGTTTAATGCATCCTTTCTTTCTTTCTTTCTTTTGAAAATTTTACTTCAAATTTTCATTGGTAGTGTAAAACAAACAAACAAACAAACAAACAAACAAACAATTAAGCAGCAGATACACTGATAATAATAAGAAATGTTTCTTGAGCACCAAATCAGCATATTATGATTTGATTATGATTTCTGAAGGATCATGTGACAATGACGACTAATGGCTGCTGAAAATTCAGTTTTGCCACCAGAAGAATAAATTCAATTTTTAGTTGTAATATTTCACTGTATCGTTTTTACCATGTACTGTATCAAATAAATGCAGCATTGTATATTATTATATATTTTGTAATTTATAGATAGATAGATGTGATATTTTTATATTCACATTAATTAGTTGTATCATTTATTATAATAATTGCAATATTTTGTCTTTTTGTTTTATGTATATATATATATATATATATATATATATATATATATATATATATTTAAATATCTATGGAACTGTCAATTTTAGCAAAAACATAGTACCTTTTTATTTATGGTAACTCACTGCAACTAAAATAATTTGTGAAATACGATATGACTAAGCAGATGTAAAAAATGCTAAACCTTAATTAAATTAATAGCTGTGTAATTTGTAGTGATGCTACTGCCCAGCAATGCTGAGAGCCACAGCAGACGCAGGTAATCACACATGCTTGATCGCTCTCTTTCTCACACTAACATGTCTTTGTTATTTCAATAAAGGCTTAGAAATTGTTTAGAGTGCCCTTTTGAACTAGTAATGATGGTTTGGACTTTTCTAAACACTTAAGACACTTTACATGCTTTTTGGACAGTAAAGAAGGAAAAATGTGTTGAGATGAACTCCACCCAAATAACTTAAAATGAATACACACCTGAGGTTGCAACCTGGCTGCATTACTGTCTGTGGGTGTGCATTCATTTTGAATAATTAGGGGTCTGTCCTCATTCCTTACATACTTTGCTCCTTCTTGAATTTTAAAAGCAAATTGTTTGCAAAGACTCAGTTCTAGCATTCTCGATGCCACTCCTTGCTCATCTTGGGCGAAATAAACTAAACGACAAGTGAGTGCACGACCAACATCTTACTCTAGTGTGTTAATTGCACTGCCATATGGTCCGAGTGTGATATGAGACACAGAGGAAGAGACTGTGGGGGAGAGGGGCGTCTTGGGAAAGCGGAAGAATGTGAAGTGAACACTTGTCAGAAACGTGCTCCCTGTTCTTCTCTTCTCTCTGCCCCTCAGAGGAGCTTGTTCCCTGGCCATTGTTGAGAGTTCCTTGGCACTTTTTTTCCGCTGGCCCGGTGCTATGTGGCCCCTGACCTGCTCTGTCTTTGTCCCTGTGAGCTGTGTTTATAGTCCGGGTGCCTCTGAACTAGCAGCTCTCTTTATCACATATTTTCCCACTAGAGGATGATAAAAGAGAAGGGAAGCACTTCTCTGTTTTCTCCCCCTCCTCTTCTTTCCAGCTGGCTCACTTCCAGGGGCTCCTACATTTCGGCTAACTTCACTTCCACAAACACACACACAGGCACTGATGCCAAAAAGAAAATAAATAAGGATGCCAAGATAAAGATGTAGAGCTGATAAGAGGTGAGCTGTTCAGCAGGACTGGACGGTAACGTACGGAAGTCCTCTGTATGTTTATGAGAGCAAATATTTGGGGTACGGCGAGATCGCTGCTAAGACGCTTTACTAGTGTTTCTCAGGCACTATCTAAAAGGATGTTTTCTTAGCAAACTTTGTCCTCCCAACACAATCTTTTTATCATTAAAACACACTCGGCGGTCTGAAGAACAACACCCAGCTGTGTCATTGTTTCTCATTGGCTTTAGTGTCCAAGCTAGTGACAACAAGGATAAAATAAACCCTTAAACCCCCTGTATTAATTGTCTTTGTGCGGTTATTTATCATTTGACGTCACTAAAAGTGAATGCCACAAATTCTTCAGTGTGTCATTTAAAGGACTGTAGTGGAACAAGAAAAATCAAGCAACTTTTGGAAACTCTAAATGAGTTTGAACTCTACATGAATTACTCAAGCCCCAAAAGGCGACATCAGTGAGTATAAAGACCTCTGTTTTGGGAGACCTCTGGGCTCAGCGTGCCCTGTGCGGAGCGGCGGTCTTCCACAAGGCCATGCGGCTGGTGAGAGTTGACCCCTTGCCTCCTTCGCTCTTCTCAGGGTGAGGGGGTGGCTTTGGGGACAATGGTGTCTCTCTCTCAGGCCTTGCATGGCTCACGTTCGGCCCACATTCCTCTTGCCCACACCCCACCCAGGGCGAACAATGCCTGGCCTTTTTACAGACCCCTTCAGACCGTTGTCTTCAATGGACCGGCCAACATTAATGATGGCACCATACTCTCAGCAGGGAGTGATTCAAAAGTCTACATCTCTTTAGCCACAAGGGCAAAACTTACAAAGGCCTCCATCAAACTAGAATAACTTCATGAGAACTTAAAGTAATGGCAGGGCAGCGCGGTAGCGACAGTCTAAACTAGCCGAGCCGCACTCAATCATTATCAAACACACCTTAAAGACAAGCATTGAAACACAGGACAGTGGAAAGCATCTTCTTGCTTAAAAAAATGACATTCTAGGAAGAAATTATAAGTAATTTTACTCCACTAACCTCAGCTAGTTTATAATAGTGTAGCTTTATCATTAACAAGCTACTTTATCCAATGACAGTAGTGTAGTGTGACTAAACGTTACATCTCTGACTTTAATGTCTGAGCTGAAGGGATAATTAACTGCTCATCCAAATGATTTACTGTCTTCTGATGCATTTGGTGAATTAGTTCATTTAGATTCATTTAAATGAACATATTCACAAAAGTGATTAACCAAGTTGAGTTCCTGTGCTGTTTCCTACTTAGTTATGTAAAATAGGGCATTTTTGTAGTATTTACTATAAATACTATAAATTTACCTGTCCAATTGTAACATGTCACACTATTGAGGAACATAAAATAAGAAACAATAATAAAAAAAAAAATAAATAAAAAATACTGTCCCCTTAAAGGAATAGTTCATCCAAAAAATTTTAATTTCATCATCATTTACTCACACTCATGTCATTCTAAACCTATACGACTTTCTTTCTTCTGCGGAAAAAAAAAAAAAAAAAAAAGATTTTGAAAAATCTTTGTAATCAAACAGTTTTGGTTACAGTTGACTTCCATTGTAGGACAAAAAACACCTGAGACATCAAGACATTTCTCAAATAATCTTTTTTTATGTTTCACTGAAAAAAGCAAGTCATACAGGTCTGGAACAATATGAGGGTGAGTAAATGATGACAGAAATGTCATTTTTGGCTGAACTAATCCTTAGAGTAACTTTAAAGTAGCTAGATACTTTTTTTGTAGCTTTTTGAAAGCACCACTCTGGCTACTTGAAATGATAATCAACTTGGCAAGCTACGCTCTCAAAGCAGCTTCCCAATACTACGTTCTAGATGTGTAATATATATAGATTTTTTATATAGTGTCAATGTGTGAAGACTGTACCAAAAGTTACCTTTGTAATTTTGTGCACAGGCAAGCAAGAGTAATGTCTCATGTCCTGCTAGTGATGTAATATTGCGTTCTTACATAAGAATCAGAATTCATTTGGGCTTGGACTTGCTGTTTACGTCCCCATGTTCCAACAATACCGAGCTGACAATCAAAGGAAGGTGAAAGATCTTGTCCTATGACTTCCCCCATACATTTATGTTTAATACAGATGGCCACCTCAATATCATCTGTTGTGCAAGCATCAACTTCAGAAAGAGCCGAGATGTATCAAACAAAAAATGGAAGGGAGGGGACGAGATACTGTGTTTAATGCTCTTTGGACAGAAATAACTTCTCGTCTTCCTCTTACCACAGCCTTTCTTATTTTACATAGACATATTTTAAGTTTAACATTAGTTGATCTTAAAGGGTTATCTAAAGTCTATTCACTGTTGTTTCACATTACTCCTGTCAGTCTTGCATAGTCTGTTTTAGTTGTGCTATGATCCAGCTCCTATTGTTCAGATATTTTAACTTTTAAACAGTCTATTTTTTCCTTTTTTTCCCTCATAGCATATATTTCAGATCGTAGATTATTTTTAAACAGTTCAACAATGGAAGTGGGGAACAATTCTGTGCTTTGAGAATTTGTAATGATTTACATACTACTGAAAACTGACTGATATAACACAGCATGTCACTGCAACAACAAAGAACAAAGAATAATATATTTAGACTATGATGTGTGTAATAAAAATATGCTCTTCCAGAAATAGAGCCTGAGTCAGCTCATTGTTTCTTCTCTGTTAGATATGAGGGACTATAACAATAATTTTAGCACTGGGTTTCATACTTTGGTTGAGTCTTAGTTACAATACAAAGGCAGTGCACATCCTTTACTTTCCTTTACATCCTTGCATAGTAGAGATAATAAACAGACACAGCACTAACCAATGTGAAACTGTAAACTGTAATAATAAAACAAAACTCACTCATGTTTTTGATAAGCAAGTAGATTTTGCTGAACCCAGAGGCATTTTTTTTTTCTTCTTGCATAGCCTTGGTTTAATTAATCATATTATTGGCAGGAATCAATTAAAGCGCATTAAAGTGTTCACTGAGGGAGATTTAAGTATTTCACTACAGGCTCTATGGCTGTCAGCCACATTGATTATTTAATTAGAAATATCACTGTGCACATTGCTAACTGGCTCATCGCAGTTCATATCTTTACATTTTGTCCTCTAAAACTAATCCCAATACACAGATGCCAGACTTATTGATTATCACACGTCTATCAATTAACTCCTAAATATCCTGCAGGACGCGCCTCCTTTAGTCACACTAATCTGGGATCATGAGGTAAAGTGGGGTATTGAATGGACAAGGTTTAGAGAGATTATGTGCTCGCTAAAACAAAAGCAAACAAATACGGTTTAATTCTTTGATTATGTCAGTTCATGATTAGGAGCAGATTAGAAAATGGGGATTACGGGTAGGTTGGGTTTTGGGCTGTCTGTTGTACATTTATGGCCATCATGTTATTTGAAAAAAAGAAAAAAAGTTACTCTTTTTGAGTTACTTATATTTTTAGTCTCTCCTCTTGTTATTGCCATAACTAGAATCCTTTATTCTAAACAAAATAATTAAACACCCAGTACACAAATTTGTGGAATACCAAGCTCTATGTAGTATTAAAATGAATGAATGAATGAATGAATGAATGAATTTAAAATAATAAAATAAAATAAAAAAATAAAAAATAATTTTATCCAGTGGAATTAAATAGAAAACAATCTTTGTGGACTACAAAACTCTATGTCATGTCATATGCTGTGATAAAATAAAATAAAATAAAATAAAATAAAATAAAATAAAATAAAATAAAATAATTACATTTTAAATGTTTTCTCAAATTTAAAGAAATGCACAAACATAATAACATCCAATAAAATTAAATACAACCTAATTTACCAAGCTCTGTGTCAGATTGCTGTGACAAAAATTAAATTAAATTAAATTAAATTAAATTAAATTAAATTAAATTAAATTAAATTAAATTAAATTAAATTAAATTAAATTAAATTAAATTTTTCAAAAATATAATCTCATGCAATTAAATTAAATACAACTCAATAAACCAAGCTCTAAGTCAGATTGCTGTGATAAAATAAAATAAAATAAAATAAAATAAAATATTTTTTTTCTCTATTTAAATAAAAACAAAAATATAATCTCATCTACTGGAATTAAATACAACCCAATCAACCTTTATTCAGAAAACAATGCGTTATATAAGGTCTTTGAAGCTGTGCATGGGGTTATGTCTGTTTTAGAGCTGGCATGTCATTTACATGTTTGGGTAGTTTTCTCAATGTGTGTCTAAACATATGTATGTAAATGCATCATGTTAGCGATCATCTTTTGTTTCCTGATTTTTCATTTGAGAGCATTAAAACAATGGTCTCCATTTTTCCATACAATTCTGTGGCCGGTCTATATTGTTTCCCAGGGGTTGCCATACAGTTACATAATAATAAGCTCCATATGTCCACCATCACTAATTACATCCCTGGATACAGATTAACCATGGCACCTTGGGATTTTCAGGCTTGTGTCCTTCTATATGCTTAGCCATATTTTTGAACCACTCTGCCCCTCCTTTTTCAATCAATCTGCAGCTCAAATTGATTTTGATAGCACAGGCCCTTGACCTAGTTTGGAAACAATAGACAAGGGTCCAAAATTTACGGATCGAGGATTACATTGCAACTGCTCCCCCAGCAGAAGTCAATTCAGTATGAGAGACTGTGTCCGATCCTGATGCCAAATGTGACCTCTGTTTCCCCCTAAAGTGCCCACCCTGCTCTCTCAGACGCCTGCCTGACGTTCCTGCCATCAGCCCTGCTGAGCAGTGACGCAGTCTGACAGGTGAATGGCAACCATGTTTGTGCGGCCATTTCACCATCCAGGCCCGCTAACAAGCACTGGAACTTCAAGGAAAGACAAAATCTTTCTAGGACAAACGATTTCTTGCTTTGAAAAAAATGGGTTTTAGCCTTTTGGAGGTTGGTAAGGGTTCATCTGTGCATCTATTTTGGTCAAATATCCACAACTGGAAATAAGTATTCGATGGAACTCTTGAAAATTGATCCAATTACAAAATCTGCTTCTGTGGGAAAGTCTCTTAATCAGGTTGTGTCTGAAACTTGAAGGCTTCCAGTCAGTCAGTCAGTCAGTCAATGACTTGTTTTTGTAGAAAAGCTGTTTTAGATAGGCTTCTAAGGTTCCATGACATGTCTCACAGATTCAAGTTATATATAATGAAGCAAACATTTAGTCACTACAATGCTTACTTTGTAGAAATTTAGTTAGTAGAAATTCAAGATTTTCTTGCATTGAAAGAAATACAAAAAATTATCTCATAAAACCCAATAAGCCTTTGTTCATAAAACAATGTGTTACAGAGGGTTTGTAGACAGGCTTGTAAGGTTCCAAAAATTCAAGTAAGCTTTAGACCAAGCAAAACTTTTGTCACAACTTTACATTTACAACTAAATTTACATTAAATTCCACCAGATGTCTTTAATGGCTTCCTACATCAGCATTTTCAGGATTTGGACACAATCTCTGTCTCTCTATTGTCTCTTGGCATTGTATATATATATATAATACAGTTCTCTGGGCACCATGCTGAATCTGGAGTCTGGATGTGGCATCCTGCAGCCAGACTGAAATTCCTGTAGTTTAGAGAGTGTCTGTGATCGCACCATCTGAATGTGTGATTTTGGGAATAATTATGCCATTAAAGAGGGCAGGCCTTGTGAGTGTGGTTATTTTGTTTACAACCTTAAAGAGTCTTTGAACCCATCATGCTGTCAACAACTACTGATACTACTAAATACAACTTTATATTTGCAATTAAATAATTATACATTTTAATTGTATTGTATTGTATTGTGTGTGTGTGTGTGTGTGTGTGTGTGTGTATATATATACTGTGTATATATATATATACATATATATATATATATATATATATATATATATATTGAAAGAAGTCTTTTATGTTCACTAAGGCTGTGTTTCTTTAATACAGTAAAATACAGTAAAGTGGCAACATTGTGAAATATTGCAATTTAAAATAACTGTTTTTAATGTGTATATACACTACTGTACAAAAGCCTTAGGCCATTATTATTTTTACCAAAAAAAAAAAAAAAAAGTTTTAAGCCAGTCATTTCTATCTTTTGCTGTAGTGTGTCAGTAGGAAATATCAGTTTACATTTCCAAATTGTCATGAATCTGGTCCATGGACTTACATCTGCTTGCCACCAGAGGTCACTCTTCCGTTACATTGACTCTCACACTACACAGACTGTTACATGTTACTCCGGACTACATTTCCCAGCAGCTATCACACGCTCACACCTGAGACCCATCACACAATCACACACCCTAGATAAGCTTTGGGCTTCTTCGTTCTAATTGCCAAGTATTGTTCTGCGTTTATCACTCTCCTAGTGATAGCTGCGATACGGAGCCTTTCCATGTTTTCTTAGTCTTAGTCCTAGTCTAGTTTTTCCTGGATATTACCTGAGTCATTCGTGTTCTGATCCTAGCCTGTGTATCTCGTTTCTTGTCTGTTCTCTGCCTGCCCTGAAGTTTATAGCCTGCCTTGGATATATATCTCTCTCTTCTCATTGTTTGGACTCTGTTTGCCTCTGCCTGGACCATTGCTTGTGTACCTGGATTACTCCTCTTGTTAAGCCCTCTGGATATTGTTCGCCGATTGAAGACCACGCCTGTTTACTTGAGTACTCATCTGTCTTGCCCTCAAAATACCTGTTTGCCATTTTTTCGACCCTGCCTGTGTTTTTTGACCATGTCTATTAATAAAAGCTTGCATATGGATCCACACGTCTCTTGTCTCGTTGGCCCTGTTACACAAATATTCCTTTTGCCTTTAACTGTAATAATCCAGTGAGATTTTTGTTTGCACAAGGAGTCTGACAACAGAGATCTGATCTGTCCATCATCCAGTCCATATAGAATTACATGAAAAATCAGAAGAAAAAAAAAAAAAAAACTGAGAAAGACTAAATCCAGAACTGTGACAACGTCTCCAAGACACTTGAAGAAACCTTCCTGCACAGTCACATAATCCTTCAGAGATTGTTCTAATATGGTGATTTAATATGGATATTATCAATGATAAAAACAGTTGTGCTGCTTAATATATTTATTTATTTATTTATTTATTTATTTGAAATAGAAATCTTTTTAACGTGTTACTTTCAAATAATAATAACAATAGTAATCTTATATGTATTTTTTTTTTTTTTGCTCAGTTTTAGCAACATAAAAATTCATATGCTAAGTCACAGAATGCAGTTTGCTTTGGTTCTCCAGGAGCCAGTGAGACAAGAACATGCATAGTCACATAGTCATATATGTCACAGTCATACACATATAGCCACATCCCCTAACACTAAATATCTTATCTTCAGGAAACTGACTGCTGAGACCTCCAGCTGTTTTTAAGAGTGAAAAATAGTAATTTTAAGCATGCACAACATGGGTCTCCAAAAAAAAAAAAAAAAAAAAAAATCTAATTCTCGTTACTTATCCACCACACGTCTCCAGGATTTCCAGGGGAGGAACTGAATAAAAGGAGCTAATAAAAATAAAATACTAAACAATGAAAAGCTCACAAATGAGCAGTATAAACAGCCGTGAGAATTACAAAGACAATGGCAAACATGCAATCAGGGCAATGAGTTGCTATACCGGATAGGAATGTTACATTATCCAAGATATGTTTCTAGATATCAGTAGAAGTGAATAACGCCTTAGCCTCTTTGTTCATACTGGAGCATGTTTGAACCCTAAGAACCTCAGAAGCATGTGCCTTGAATGGAGACTCTATGGTTTTCACATGGAATTTACCCCAGACAGGTTTATCCTTATCCTAAAATGAAAAAAAGATGTCACTGATTCCATCTAATTGTTTAAAGAAATACTGGTTTGAAAGAATCTTTCCTAAGAAACAGCTCCATGTGAGGCCAACAATAAGGCGCAATTGTGCTAATTTGCATGACTTCAAATGATTAATGTCCAGTGATTGTGGCAAGATTCTGGGGAAACACTAGACTAGCATCAACACATTCCTTTGCCATTTGTCACTTGCGTGGGTGGAAAGTTTTGTTTTTGTCAAAACGAAAATATGTGTAAGCATACCAAGAGACAAGAAAATAACAGATTCAAAATCTCAGTTTGTCAGCTAATGCTAGGGAAAATATGCATTTAGTACGAATTTCTCACATGTTCGAATTCTTCTTAACTCTCATGTCGAGTCATTCTGGATTTCATTTTTCTCGTTATGCTACAATGTTACCAATTATGGATTATTTTTATCAACTTGTTTTATTTCAGTTATCACAAGTTTTGAAACTGATTGGTTGTAGGCCTCATTGATCAGAGCTTATGCACCTCAGTTTTTGCATGAATATTGCCAAAATTATCTTCAAATAATGCATTTCTTCCACTCAACATCTGCAAAAGCTCAGAACAGTGAGGCCTATGACCAATCAGACTCAAAAAGAAATGCAAAACCTGTGCTAATTCAAAAGAAACAAGTTGACAAACAGATTAAACCTAAGATTTGATGATAATATAGCATAATGACAGATTTACAAGCATTAAAAAAAAAAAAAAAAAAAAAAGGCTGGTTATTTTTGACCAGAAATACCAAATTAAGTATTAATTAAGGATTTTTAAGGATTTGTTTTCCAGCATAACACAAGGGTTATATTGGAGGGGAAAAAAAGATTCAGGGATTTATCTATGTTTTACGGAAGTTCTAAGCGGCCATGCATTATTATTTTTTTTCCTTCTTGTTTTCTCGTGATCACGACTTAATTTTCTCGTGATCTCGAAATAACAAAATTTGTTTTGTCGTGATCACGACTTAATTTTCTCATTATCTCGACATAACAAAAGTTGTTTTGTCGTGATCACGACTTAATTTTCTCGTGATCTCGAAATAACAAAAGTTGTTTTGTCGTGATCACGACTTAATTTTCTCGTGATCTCGAAATAACAAAAGTTGTTTTGTCGTGATCACGACTTAATTTTCTCGTGATCTCGACATAACAAAAGTTGTTTTGTCGTGATCACGACTTAATTTTCTCGTGATCTCGAAATAACAAAAGTTGTTTTGTCGTGATCACGACTTAATTTTCTCGTGATCTCGAAATAACAAAAGTTGTTTTGTCGTGATCACGACTTAATTTTCTCGTGATCTCGAAATAACAAAAGTTGTTTTGTCGTGATCACGACTTAATTTTCTCGTGATCTCGAAATAACAAAAGTTGTTTTGTCGTGATCACGACTTAATTTTCTCGTTATCTCGACATAACAAAATTTGTTTTCTCGTGATCACGACTTAATTTTCTCGTTATCTCGACATAACAAAAGTTGTTTTCTCGTGATCACGACTTAATTTTCTCGTTATCTCGACATAAAAGTTGTTTTGTCGTGATCATGACATAACAGGAGTTGTTCTCTAAGTTACACAACTGCGCCAACAGGTGGCAGTGTAGAACTAAAAATAACTGATTGGGACCTGTATACTGTATATCCACCTTACTGTACATGTTCGACCTCTCCGTGATTGCTATAATTTCTGCAGGTCATTATTGACATTTAATTAACTTATAAATGTTAAATGCTTGAATATAAATGATTATTTTTGCTTGAAAGTGTATCTGTTATCGTTACGTTCTTACTGCTGCACGACTGTCACTACCCCAATAACATTCAGTGAAACTTATTGCTTATTAAAACCAATGTTGAGGTCACTGTATAGTATTCTGTTTGCAACCTATAGGCTATCTTTATTTGTGCATCTTTGAAGTACACGATTGTTAGTTAAGCAGGGATAATATTGTGTTTATGTAGAACGCGCTACAATTTGTAATGTGCATCTTTGTCCTTATTTTTAATCTTTATTGTTAATAAATATATATTGATAAGAAATGTGATTTATATATATATAAATGTGTATAAGCTAATTTAGTTAAGCGATGTTATACAGTGTTGTAATATTTTCTACATTTCTTTGTAGGAAACCACACACACACACACACACACACACACACACAAATAAACACTCTTTTCAAACAGCATCCCAAGCTTGTAAGGCACATATCAATCACAACACATCCTACATGACTAATAAAAATCACAAACAAATTATATATAATTTTATTTCAAAACGAATGAGGAAAAAGTGAGTTGAATCCAAGCAGCTTTAGAACAATTCTCTGCATTCTTCTGAAGGCGCACCTGCGCTTTCGGTGTTGAGTGCTCTGATGTTAAACCATTTAAACATGTTAATTACACAAACAAAATGTTTAGCATACTCTGGAAAAAAAATCAACAGTGATTGATTAGCCTATATTTGTTTATTGTAGATTTTATTAGTACTACGCGAAGCGAAGGAATATCCATAACATAGGCTACAGTATAAAAGAGCGCACGGCTAGCTCTCTGTCGAACAGATGCGCTTCAGAGTTAAGTTCGTTACTATAGCAACAGTAGACTCACGACGCATTGTGTTTTAAAAATCAATCATTGTAATAAATAAATAAATAAATAAATAAAATACACTTTCGTTATGTCGAGATCACGAGAAAATTAAGTCGTGATCACGACAAAACAACTTTTGTTATGTCGAGATCACGAGAAAATTAAGTCGTGATCACGACAAAACAACTTTTGTTATGTCGAGATCACGAGAAAATTAAGTCGTGATAACGAGAAAACAAGATAGAAAAATAATGCATAATGCATGGCCTCTTAGAACTTCCGTAGTGTTTAGCACATATTAAAGCAGAGTGAAGTTTAAAATAAATAGGGATCTGCAAACAGATGATTTCAATCTGCAGAAAAAATATTGTGTGTGAGAGATAAAAATAATTTTCCAAAAAAGAGGAAGAGAGAAATTCATCTGCCCTTGTCTGTCTTGTCATCAAAGTGAAAAATAAAAATAAAAATAAATTAAATACGCAGAAGTACAGCAGCAGATAGTAGGAAGTCTAACCATGCAGAGCTGAATGAAACGCCGGTGGAGGAAGGCATGCTGGGGTGTGATAGCCTTCACATTCACTGCACATCCTGTTTGTTCAGCTACTCAAACTTAGATCTGCTCAGTTTTTCATGAATGGTTCCGAAGTGCAGCCTTCCTATTGGCCAGCCGTCGGCCAATCAGAGCTTGGGTAGATGACCACACAGCGAGCGCATGCAGCAGTTACCTCTGAGAACATTTAACTAAAGCGCGACCACATTCATGCACACCCACATAGACAAACTTTTCTCTTCCCCTGATCTATCGGTGTTTTTCTCTGCCCTCTCTGGACTCATCTGCTTTGTGTTGCAGAGTGACATTCTAGAGAAAACATACAGTTGACTGACTCGCAGGCTGCAAGCCTCTTCCTGCTGCCTCTGTGCTGCTTCTAAAGCAGCCCTCACAGGAAAGAGCAGTTAAATGACCGTAAATTTCTGCTTGTTACATGTGGTTGATGCAGTTTTGTGTGGCTGGCCTCCACAGTGGGTTTGTTTCAAGACTGAGCTGTTTTTTCCTCTCCTTTTATCTTCACCTGCAAACCCGTTTAATATCCAAAGTCTATTCTGTGACTTTTCTTTCTTGGGTGGAACAAGAGAAATTTAGCAGAATGATAAAGCTGCTCTTTTCCATGAAAGTAAATGGTACCCACTGTTGTCAACTTTCACTGTATGGAAAAGCAGACTTATCTCATTAGCATGTGTTTGTTAATTTTTTTGACAAATTCAAAAACAACAATAAATAATACACATCAAACATAAAAAAGCACAAAATAATAAATATACTTTTTAATATATATAATTTTATATCTAATTATATGTTGAATTTTTAATAATGTATTTTTATAATGTTTTATAATATCATTATATGATATATATAATATATAAATTAATATAATGTGTGTGTGTGTGTGTGTGTGTGTGTGTGTGTGTATGCTATACTGACGACACTCAACTCTACCTCTCATTCCATCCTGATGATCCAACGATAGCTACTCTCCTCTCAGCATGTCTATCAGACATTTCTTACTTGATGAAGGACCATCACCTTCAACTCAACCTAGCTAAGACAGAACTGCTTGTAGTTTCAGCAAACCCCTCACTTCATCACAATTTCACCTTCCAGTTAGGCTCATAAAACAGCCTTCAAAACTCCTTCAAAAACAGCCAGAAACCTTGGAGTTGTGATTGATGATAAGCTGAATTTCTCAGACCACATTGCTAATACTGCCTGGTCCTGCAGATTTGCTTTATACAATATCAGGAAGATCAGGCCCTTTCTTTCGGAACATGCAACACAACTCCTTGTTCAAGCTCTTGTTCTGTCCAGACTTGACTATTGCAATGCTCTCTTGGCAGGTCTTCCAGCCAATTCCATCAAACCTCTACAATTAATCCAAATTGCCGCTGCAAGATTAATCTTTAATGAGCCGAAATGAACGCACGTCACACCTCTGTTCGTCAATTTGCACTGGCTACCAATAGCTGCTCACATAAAATTCAAGGCATTAATGTTTGCCTACAAAACCACCTCTGGTTCTGCACACCTTTACCTAAATTCAGTACTTCAGACCTATGTGCCCTCTAGAAACTTGGGTTCTGCAAGTGAACGACGCATTATTGTGCCTTCCCAAAGAGGCACAAAATCACTTTCACAGACTTTTTCATTAACTGTTCCCATCTGGTGGAATGACCTGCCCAACTCAATCCAAGCAGCTGAATCCTTAGCCATCTTCAAGAAACGGCTAAAAACACATCTCTTCCATCTTTATTTGACCCTCTAACTCTAGCACTCTCTATTCTAATTCTATTTTATCTATCTGTCTTCTTTTTATTTAAAACACACACACACACACACACACACACACTTGACCCTCTGTCAATTACATATTTATTCTCTAACTGCTAGCCTTTCTTGAAAAACTAACACTAGCTTTCTTTTTTCTATTCTATCTACTTGTTTCTTAAAAAAAAACAACAAAAAAAAAAAAACACTAGGTTTCTTTTTTTCTATATGTCTACTTGTTTTCTTAAAAAACAACAAAAAAAACAAAAAAAAAAAAACACAAAACCTTGCTACGTGTACTGCGTTAGGCTAACCAAGACTTGTCATAGCACTTGCATGTTGTTGCTCTTTTGTTGGTTTTGATTGCTTCTATTGTCCTCATTTGTAAGTCGCTTTGGATAAAAGCGTCTGCTAAATTACTAAATGTAAATGTAAATGTATATAAAAGCATAATCTTATATTTACCATTTACTACTTTATATTTACATTTAACTATTATATAGATATTTTGAAGAGCTCCTATCCCACATAATATACAAATAAATTGCAGATATTTTTAAGCTTTTATTCCAAGGCATGCGTAAATGAATGAATGAATGAATGAATAGAACTGAACCCCGTATTATTATTAAAATGTGAATTATGGAAATGCGTTAAATTAATGTGATGGAGTTTAACATATTTAATGAATGGCATTGATTAAATAACATAAATTCAACCTATTAACCTAAAAGGATTCATAAATTTCTGTATACCTTTCGTAATTTTTCAAAATGCTTGTGTAATGTAGTTACGTTTCAGTGTCTTTGTAAACATACCGACAATTATGTGTACTAGAAACACACCTTATACCTCAATACCTATGATTGTTAACTATTAATTAATTAAAGTTTGGAATGACATGAAGATAAGTAAATGGACAGAATTTCTATTTGTGGTTGAACTAAAAGTGTTTGCACTGAAATATGGGATAGAGAGCCAATAAATAAAATACATGAACAATTGATGTTAGTAATTACACAGCAAACCTTATATACAGACTGTTTATATGTACAGGTCCCTTCATTCACCATAGGAAGCTTCAACTACACAGAAAAATTCTTGAAGTTCTGCTCAATGAACATCGCATTAAAAGACCATTACTGAGTAAATGGATAATTCAAAATTAAGTTTTGCTTGATTAGTTGTGGATTAACAATTTGTTTATCACCCAATGTTAGACACTGGGCTACCTGCCAACTTACAGCATCTGCTGTTGCTTTGACATCCGGACTTATGTTCAGGAGCCATTATCACTGTGTTAAGATGCACGGCAAGATATAAGAAACCGTTGCTGGAAAAATGCATGTTCAACCAAATGCTTTTAATAAATGCAAAGCACTTCTATACAATGAGGAATTCATAGATAACTTGTAGTTTTTATTTAGTTTAATGCATCTCATTTTTCGAAGTTTTTTTTTTGTTGTTTTTTTTTCCCCTTACAGGTGATGTGATTGTTACAATGCATGATTTTCTTCATATTAATCATCTCACCAGAGGTTTATCACATGATTTCAGGTATGATGAATCATATTAGTTTAATAAATGTAAGATTAAAAATATTCATTTAAATGTATATTTCACACACACACACACACACGCACACACGCACGCACGAACGCAAGCAAATAAATAAATAAATAAATAAATAAATAAATAAATAAATAAATGTGTTTAATTTGATGACATTGCAAAGCATTTTGCATGAAAAATTTACTAACTTTGTCTAATGAAGTAAACTTCTGCCTGCCCAGTGTATGAAGTAGCCTATAACACTATATAGAGACTGTGAATTGAAACACATTTCAAGTCTGTTCTGGACTAAAGGAAAGTTTAGTGTTACCGTGTGAGAATCACCTGTGTCTGTGTTGTAGTTTTGGGCAGTAGGTAGAGGAGGGAATGCATCGGTTGTTATTGTGTATCCATTAGCAACTATCACAGCACCGGTAGCCCACCTGTGAGGAACAGCATGACGACTGCTGCATCACCCACGTTGTACCTTTATGAAGTCTAATTAGCCATGTTTTCAGCATTCCTGTTGTAGTAGTTGTTTGACTTGTGTTTTATGAGACACCTGCATGTCATTTCCTGATGTGCTGCATGTGGTGAGATGGCGCACACAGAGATGCTTTCTCCATGTTTCTCTGTGATGCTTTCTCTCCGTTTTCACATTATGCTTATTACAATGTTAAGCTTATTAGGTGTTCATAGTTGCATGGGAAACGTGTTTTAAAAAATGCACAAAATATAACGTAAATGTAAGCCATCTTACCCACAAACATGCCTCACAAACACAAAAAAACAAAAAAAAAAAACAAAAAAAAAAACAGTGATAAACAAACAAGAAGTGAACAAATATAAAAAAAAAAAACGTTTTCTTATTTTTTTTTTTCACAGAGGCATCATTAAACTTTATTTCTTTCCACAGAGATTTTTATTTTTTTTTAATCCATACAGAAGACATAGGGGATCATGCTTCCATTAATTAATTTGTTTGCTCATTAGTTTGTTAGTAAGTTAGTTAGTTAGTTTGTTTGTTTATTTATTTGTTTGTTTGCTGTGAAATCTATATGAATGCACATTATTTCCTTGAAGTATCAGCTAACAAGGTTAGCCTGTGTTTTGAAGGTAATTTAGTAAAACCAGTGCTATATCTCTGAGATACTATTATAGTTTTTATTAATATTTGAAATCAGCATTGCATTTAGCATTTTTTGTTCATTTTAATGTTTGTTAAAGTTTTTTAAATGTCTATGTAGATTGCATTAATCTTTATGTCAGTTATTTTAGTACATCAGATTAAACTATAGTACATCAAATCAAACTCAAATTATAACTAACTAACTAACTAACTAACTATTTTGTTTGTTTGTTTTAATTTCAGGTAACTATAATAACCCTGGCACAAACACCTTCTGTGAAAATATTCAGGACCCCTTTTTTAGTATTGTTTAAAGATTGGACAAAGCAAATCCCCATCTGACAGTATTTGAGTAATCATCTTCACTTAATTTTCCTGTCATTTTGGGACAAAGTTTGACACCTTGACACTTATTATTATTATTATTATTATTATTATTATTGCCTTTTTATTTATTTATATAATCATATAATATAATAGATCACATATTATGGAATACAATGTAGCAAAATATTATAATTGTGTAGATTTATTTATTTATTTGTTTGTTTGTTTATTTGTTTTTTGTGATTTTTTTGCCATTTATTTATATGGAGAGCAAAGAAACTGCGAACAGAAGGGAACTGCCCTGGGATTCTAATTGTGTGTCTCTGCCTTAGACCAATACATTATACATTAATTATTATTATGTAACATAGATGGGTATTTTCAACTTTTAATGTTTTGTTAAATCTTTATTTTAAATGGTACTTATGGACTTCCATCAAGTTGGAGATTACATATCTTCTGTCATCCCTCTCTGTTTTGTCTACAGGTTACCTAAAATATAGGAACAATTAGGATTAAACTGTGGTTTTAAGCATTTCCGTCCTACTACAACTAACAAGGCTAATTTCTGCTGTTCATTAGTGATGAATGGCTCTGTGCCTGGGCCCCTTATAGGGGAGCCCTGGATCAGTGCACAAAACCTGAGGAGAGCTGAGAGATGCTGTGTGAAAAGCATCTGCCAAGTGGGTGGCTTTATCAGGGACTTCACGTTTCCTACACCAGTCCCAACCAAGGATGGTTAGACAATAGCACTGTGCGAGTCTGGGATCTGAGCCTTGATGTCAAGTGTGTCTAACCTGTCTAAAAATAATAATGCACTAAAATCAGCAGCTCCTTAGTAGAGATGTATTATACTCTGTTTCAACTTTCAAAGACTTTAACCAATAATTTGAGTGATTTGCTAATGGCATATGTATATATGATGCTTTGATGAATGTGTACTGATGGTCTTGAAATATAATATTAAACCACCCATGTTGAATTATTGTAGAATCATCACAAATGTAGAATTACATTGATTTTTTGGTGAGCAGTGTGAAAAAGTAGGGGTATGTGTGCAAAATATTTACATTAAGCCATTTTCTCCTCTTAGAAAAGTTTTTTCACTTTGACAACAGTTTGAAATGCAACATTCAGCAGTTGGAAACACATTTGAGGAATCTCAGATCAGACATGCAAATGCTCTTATTTGCCAGCATTACTTCCTGGGAGATTTGAGGTTTCATCATACGGCACTTATACTTCCGCTTCAGTTATTCAAATGCTTTAAACAGATTACAGAGGACAGATTGTTCATTTATGTATAAGTGTGTGTGTGGGTGTGCTGGAGATTAATATATTAGCAGGTTTTGCATTACGCTAAGAAATGTTCAAATCAGTCTCAACTAAAAAGATGACTCAACATACTTCTCAGTCAATTAATTAAAAATATTCACAAATATTGCCTGCACAGCTATTTCTTCAACTTTAGGCAAAATTATGTCTTATTAAGATTTGTTTACACTTTATTTTAAGGTGTCATTGTAACAGTGTAATTATATATTTAAGTAATGATTAATATTAATGAATATCTATAATATTAACTAACAGTGTACTTATAGGGTTAGGGTTATGATCGGGGTTAGATGTATGTAATTGTGCATAATTTACTGTTATTACCAAGTTACTTTAGATGTTTTCAGAATACTAATAATTTTTTTATACTTCATATATTATACTTTTATATTTTACTTTATGTATTTATACTTTTTTTATTTATTTATTTTTAATACTTTTTGTTATTGTTGTTTTGTTATATAAAGGTGACATTAAAACTTGGAAACTTTTTTTCATGCCATAATTATTATTTTTTGAATTTCCTTAATGTTTTGTGTATAAAAATTATTGTTTTACACTTGTCCAAATAATTTATTTATTTATTTAATTAAATTGTGCAATAATCAGTTCTGTGCATGTGAATTTATTGTGTGAAAGTGATTTATATCATGTTTCCAAAAATGATGCACGTCCCACATTTGTGATGTCATATCTATATCAAAGAAATAAATAGAAATCAATTTAACTATCACTTGATCGTTTTACAAATGTCAAAGAAAACAAACAAACAAACAAACAAACAAATAAATGTGTGTATATTGAGGATACATTGTATATTGTGGAAACCCTAAAACACAACACATTGAAATGTGTAATTCAAAATACAGACGGAAAACACCTGTGAAAAAAAATCAGTTTAGAAAATCCATTCTCCATATTAACACGGTACGTTGGGCACTTTTATTTATGTATTTATGTATGTATGTATGTATGTATGTATGTATTTATTTATTCATTTATTTATATTTTTGCTTTTTTCAGAATGTAGCTAACTATGAAATTTATTTTTTTAAATTTTTGTTTATTTCTGAATTTAGCTGACTAGAAAATTTGTCATTTTTATTTTATTTATTTTTTATTTTTGCTTTTTTTCAGAATGTAGCTATTTATGAAATTAGCCATTGCAAGAAAAAGGAATTAACTGACATTTCTAACACAAAATGCAATACAGTACATAATTTGAGATTTGATGGAAAAGACACTGTTTGAGAAATGACCTGTGCACAATGCTTACCATTGTTATTAGACACTATTGGACACTAAATAAACTAGTGAGTGTGGCACAGAGGCAAAAGCACATACAGTTGAAGAGACTCATACGCAGATGTGTCTTCATTTGTCACAAAGGTAACTACAAAGGTGACCACCTCCAATTACTTTCCCATGGTCTGTGTGGCAATTAGCAATTTACAATGTCATCTTTGCCCTATTTAAACTAAAAGTTGGAAGATTTCAATATTTCCATGCCAATTCCAGGTATTACCTGTTGTCAAAAGGGGGACCCCATTTTTTTGGACGATGTTGCCTTATGAAATGGAAGAGGAAACCATCAGGACAATAGCTTGAAAGTTCACCCTAAACTTCCAACTTCTACACCCATCCAACCCCCACTGCCATGGCGCCCCGGCAGGACCCCTAAAGTGAATCTCAAGGAGCAAGAAGACCACCCTGCGGGGGCTCATAATGTAGAAGCTCGCATTCCATTGGCAACCTATTGAAACACAAACAGTTCATTTAAATTTGCTCCTTGATATGACCCGGACGGGTCTCCTTTTGAGTCCAGACAGAGCTGCCTCATTAGGGTTAAGATGGTGGAACGGGTGGTGTTGTGCGGATTGGGGGGATGGTGTAGGGCTGCGGGAGGGGTGAATGGGAGGTGGACCATCTGGAGCGCTGACAGGAGAATCTGATGGTATTTGCGTATGCATGGATGTTTTCTCATTTTCGTAAACAGAGCACCAAGCCCACAAACATTGGCTAATTGTTAAGCGTGTAATTGAGACAATGGAGGCTGAAGCATCCTTGCTGTTTAGCAATTGTGAAGGGCTGGAGTATTCAGGTAGTTAAAACGTTTTAACCAAGTGGTCTCCCATTTAAAAAGCAGGCAGCCTCTCTGCATTCATTTACACACTCTTTCCTTACACATACTTATTACAATTAACACCACCACACAGGGGCTCTTTAAGCAAACGCGAGGATTTGTCTAAACCCTTGGTACAATCCTATATCCACACGTAGCCTTACCTTTGTTGTTGCCGATGTGTGTGAGGTTTCTCATTAAAACAATCAATGGCTATTTGTCAATGCAAATAAAACAGGCTTTAGTCAAACTTTAAAACAGAACTACAACATTCAGTCAAGCTCAAGTAAAAAGGCCATTTCATAAAACAGTTTAACATAACATTAACAAAGTAGCCTCTTTCTGTAAACAGGTCGTACTCATCTTGGTCCAAATTCCCTACAGCTTCTCGTCTGTATTACATATTCAGGGCAGATAAAACTGGTTTGGGCTTTGAACTCACATAGGCTCTTTATTTCAGCACATGGATTGTGTTAATGCTTTAACTATATTTATTTTCATCAAACATGTAAAATATACCTGATGCTTTCTACTTTCAGTATCATATAAGAGCGTAGCAGATTAACTATATAACTGTACTATCTATCTATCTATCTATCTATCTATCTGTCTATCTGTCTGTCTGTCTGTCTGTCTGTCTGTCTACATGATGTTTCACAGACCTTGTTAGACTGTGTTAGCTTGTTAGCACTTGTGGCTAAGCTAACAAGTTGATACTATAATGCATACAAAAATATATAATGCTCAAATACTGGATGAATTTATATATTTTAATTAGCTAGAATGAATTTCTATCTATACTATACAGCAGGTCTACAGTTTAAAAGTACACTAGTAAGATTTGGGACAGATTTGAGCCCGAAAAGCTATTCAGGCTAATTATTAGGTTTGAGATATAACTATATATTTGCCAACATTCAATTAAGAACTCATCTTTCAGTTATACATTGAGATGAAGCTGAGGATCTCGAAGGCCTCTGTCGGAATGTGTGAGAGGAGGTGATAAGAGTAACTTTTAGCATCAGAGACCTGGGGCAGAGGGGTCAGCCATGGAGGTCAGCCACTAACAGTGCTGAGACCACTCACTATTATAGGCTTTAGTTTAGCTTAGCTCTTCACGTCATTTAGATTATAAATCAATGTCAAAGCAAAAGAGGTTAAGACCACAAGAGAAGTTAGTGAAGATGGGATAGTTGTTAGTGAAGTTAAATGAGTTGGGGGAGGAATGAGTAAAAGTAAAGAGCAAACAATAAATCTAAAACGAAAGAGTGCTAATGTGAGCGTACTAGTGCTGTGTCTCAAAAAAAAAAAAAAAACTGTCCATCCTAAATAATATATGTAACATTATAATTATAATACATCTAAAATAGCTTTTCAAAAGTGAAACATAATATTTCCAGTGGACTGTATGTCCATGCATTTTTTTTTTTTTTTTATTACCCACAGTCGCTTGCATGAAAAAGAAGGAGTTTGTGGTGGTTTTCTATCAACATTGCACACAACAGTTTTTAAATGTAGAAATGAAAAATGGGTTTAAAAGATGATGAGTGTATTGTCTGCATTGCTACTGCAACTCATTGGAGTTCTTCCCAAAAACTCCTAGCTGCAGTCCATTGTTCTGACAAACAGGAAGTCTCACCTGAAACTTTTGCTATTGCTATGTTACAGAGCCAAAGTGTTTTTACTCTTCAGAAGTGGGCTTATGAATGCTTGGCACATTAAACTGGAGTCACTTAATTTAGCATTAATTAATTTAGCAAAATCTAATGGTTATACAAATGCAAACAGTATGTATCAAGTTAAGTCACATTTATTTATATAGTGCTTTCAGCTCCACATTAATAAGCAGAAAAATAACAGTGTTAATGTTGTAAAATTCACCAGTGATTAAACAAATTAAATTTCAGCTCTAAAGAAAATAATAATGTCATTATTCAGCTCAACTTGATGAATGCTGTTTTAATTCAGTTCAATAACTCTCAGTGTTTCAAAGTTCATCAATTATGAAACAATATCAATAATCATCTCTACAGGAGGTAATCGTGTCATTATTCAGGTCAATTCAGTTCACTGTTGATTCAATTCAGCTTAATGGACCTTAGTTAGGATAGTACCATATTTAATTATTGACAGGAATGAAAACAAGGCCGTCAGGGCTAGAAGTACAGTGTGTTCAATGGATTGAACTGTTGATTAACAGCATACTGATTGTTCAGCTGATGAAACATCTTTTTGAGAAAAAAAAACAAAAATCAGTAAACAAAACCTTCAAGAAAAAAATGTACAGTTGTGAGCAGTGAAAATTGCGTGATCTAGGACCTTTATACTGTAAAGACTGTCAGTCTATCCCTCACAGCCTCATTTTAATCTGCTTTCAGTATAGCGTCTGTCTTGATTAATGTCTATAATAGTGTCAGTGTTGCAAAGTTATTATGTCATTATCTAGCCAATTCAAATTTTGTTCTCATATGATAGTGTCAGGGCAGTTAAACTGGTAATGTAACTGAAAATTAAATATTTTTAACATTAACTGAGCAAGCCACAACAAAGTGCACTGTGGTTTTATGATGTACTTTCTTACTTTACCTACACCTGTGAAGTACATACGTTTAGTGCATAGAATTACAATACAAACTGGAAAGCAGTTTGAGTGTCCTCTCACATGTGATGAGACTGTAGGGCGTAGGAGGTACAGGCACACACTGTGTATGATGTCAACACAAGCCTCAGGGCCGCAGCTGTCCCTTTTTCAACAGCATAACCCTTGGGGTGGCCCCTGCTCTCACATGGCCAGCTTAGCGTTTGTGCTGGATCAGGCCCGGTCCAAATCACACACACACATGCAGTGGTGGTGAGAGAAGGCTTTGATTGTGCTGCGCAAATGTGAGTGGCATTTATTTAACTTAGTGTCATTGCCTATCCATTCAACAGTTCTGCAGCTCGTCTCGTCAACACATGGTAAAGTTTCTTTCCTCTTCTCTGTCTCTCTTTTTCTCTCTACAACCCTTTTGTCTACAATGTATACAAACAATTCCTTCTGCGTTAAACCCTCAAAGGAAGATCCAATGAGTCATCTTGCAACAGAGGAAAACATCTTTCAGTACTTCTCTGAGTTGTCTATCATGTTTCATTGCTGCTCCGAGAACTGAATCTATGTGTCAGTGATTGCAATTGTAATCCAACATCTTATATCCAGCATTCTTTTAACTCTTCAATCCTCCATGGTGGAGTTTTTTTTTTTTTTTATCAAACAGCTTGGCAACCTGGTGAGTTTCCCCCTGCATTCCCTGATCCTTGACAAAGCAATGTGGTCACAAAGTTAATTAAACCACCGATGCAGCAGAATCCTATTATGCAAATCTCTGTTTTCAGAGCTGTAAAGAGTCTCTCAGGTAATGTTAATGTTGTGAGGATATTGCCTAATGACTGAAATTTGGATTCATGAATTTGCTGCTTTTTGTTGTAGTTAGTAAACAGGGACCTATTTCAGCATTGATTGATTTAAGGGTGAACTTTCTCAGGCTGCGTCTGAAGCCAAAAGCATTTGCCTTGCAGCTTGTTGGGCAGTCAGTCAATGACTTCACAGCATTTTGTGTATGTAACTAGTTTGCAACAGGCTTCCAAGGCTTCTTTAAATCGCTCCTTCAAATGCCATTTTTAAGCTTTCCACCAATCGCCACACACAGAGGATTGTGGGATATCGTAGACAACAAGGAACATATCTACGCTGCCTTCAAAAACAGACCAGATGAAGGCACCTTGATCATTTCTTGATGCCTTCCACATGCAACCTGTAAAGGCAGCATTATGGATGCAGCCTCAGTGTCTTTCTGTGATTGGTCAGACCTGTTTAGGGAGCCAGTCCAGATTTCCTCAGTCTGTTTCCGGTTTGGGCGTTGCTTGTGTATTGTATAGATAATCAAGAAATCCAGGTCTATAAAGCCATCTCTCTCTCGCTCATCTTTCTCAGTATCTTTAAAGTTCAGGTTCTCTGGTATTTATGGCCCAAGCTCATGGCTTCACACTACTGTACTGTTTACTCTTAAGCAACCAACACCAAATGAAATGGTGAACAGCCTGTTTGTCATCTGTTCATCTTGATTGCTTCAGGATTGCTTCAGTCTATTCCTGTCTGTTGTGCTGCTGAGAGGTTTGCGATTGTAGCTCCGCTTTTTTGTTGAATCTTTACCTTACTTTCACTCTCTGTTGTTTAAAGTGATAATATATAACTTAATTCCCACCATATTTCTGGTATTATCTATCAAACTAATCTAACTAATTTGATCGTTCGCTTTTAAAACCGCGAGTGCAGCGCGTTAGCACTCGTTAGCCGGTTAGCTTGTCACTCGCGGTTCCATTCGCATTTCTATTCGCACCTATTATTGTTTTCTTTTTTTCTTTTTTTTTCTGCTCCGTTTTCATTTCTCTCTCGCTCCGTTTTTCACGAGTTCATCAAACAACAGTGGTAAGTGGTAAATTAAGTTGGTATCATTCATCAATCACGGTGAGTAATGGCTTCTTCTCCTGCTATTGTGTGCACCGCCTGCCACATGTACAGTTTATCTGTCTCTGTCAGCAGCGAGGGATTCACATGTGATAAATGCAGGGAAATAGTTAGGCTGACAGAGAAGATTTTAGAACTAGAGACAAGCATCCAAACTTTAGTTGAGGATAGTAAGAATGCGAGGGCTGTAGATACTGCTTTGGATGCGACTAGCTCAGGGACTCCTGTACATTGTTCGGTTCCGGCATTAGAGCCCGTGCAGCAGGGCAGCTGGGTGACTGTGAGGCGGCCTAGTCGCGGGTCAAAACACCGCTCTTCCGTTCCGATCAAAACATCAAACAGGTTCTCCCCACTCAGTGATGCACCCACTGAGAAACCTGATGTAAGTGCTCTAGTTATTGGCGATTCTATTGTACGGAACGTGAAAATAGAGACACCAGCCACCATAGTCCAATGTTTACCGGGAGCCAGAGCACCTGACATCTTGGCAAATTTAAAAGTGCTGGCTAATGCTAAACGTAAATTCAGTAAGATTGTTATCCACGTCGGCACTAATGATGTTCGACTTCGCCAGTCGGAGATCACTAAAAATAATGTTAAAGAGGTGTGTGAACTTGCAAGTACGATGTCAGACACTGTAATATGCTCTGGCCCCCTCCCTGCTTACCGTGGCGATGAGATTCATAGCAGACTGTCGTCACTCAATGGCTGGATGTCTAAGTGGTGCCTGCAGAATAACATAGGCTTTATAGACAATTGGAAGAATTTTTGGGGCAGACCTGACCTGTTGAAAAGAGATTGTGTTCATCCCTCCTGGGGTGGTGCCGCTCTTCTCTCTAGAAATATGGCACATAGTCTTAGAGTTCGTACTTGACTAACTAGGGTCCAGGTCAGGAAGCAGACAGACTGGCTAAACCGACCGTCTGCTAGCCGCCTCACGTCACAGAAGTCAGTTAATTCTCAGCACATAGAGACTCTTTCACCTAGATATCACACTATAGAGACTGTGTCTGTTCCCCGTACTAGAAAATACAGAAAATGTCCAAACCAAAGTAATAGTAACAATTTAATTGATGTTCAACAAATAAAAAATGTTTACAATACAGAGAAACAATTGATAAAACTTGGCTTACTGAATATCAGGTCCCTTTCTACAAAAGCACTATTTGTAAATGATTTGATCAATGATCATAACCTAGATTTGCTCTGTTTGACAGAAACATGGCTAAAAACAGATGAATACATTACTTTAAATGAGTCTACCCCCAAGATTACTGCTATAAAAATGAGCCATGTCCAAAAGGTAAAGGGGGAGGTGCTGCTATAATTTATAGCAATATTCTCAGTATTTCTCAGAGGGCAGGCTTTAAGTATAACTCGTTTGAGGTTATGGTGCTGCGTATAACATTATCTAGAGAAACACGTGTTAGTGATAAATCCCCTGTGATGTTTGTATTGGCTACTGTGTACAGGCCACCGGGGCACCACACAGACTTTATTAAAGAATTTTCTAATTTTCTGACTGAGTTAGTACTGGCTGCAGATAAAACTGGCTGCAGTCTTAATTGTCGGTGATTTTAATATCCATGTCGATAATGAAAAAGATGCATTAGGATCAGCATTCATAGACATTCTGAACTCTATTGGGGTTAGACAACATGTTTCTGGACCTACTCATTGTCGAAATCATACTCTAGATTTAATACTGTCACATGGAATTGATATTAGTGGTGTTGAAATTCTGCAGCAAAGCGATGATATCTCAGATCATTATCTAGTCTTGTGTAAACTCCATATAGCCAAAACTGTAAATTCTACTCCTTGTTACAAGTATGGTAGAACCATCACTTCTACCACAAAAGACTGCTTTGTAAGTAATCTTCCTGATTTATCTCAATTCTTCAGCATATCCAACAGTGTAGAAAAATTTGATGATGTAACAGAAACTATGGACTCTCTTTTCTAGCACTTTAGATACAGTTGCTCCTTTAAGCTTAAGGAAGATCAAAGAAAACAGTCTGACTCCGTGGTATAATGAGCACACTCGCACCCTAAAGAGAGCAGCCCGGAAAATGGAGCGCAGCTGGAGGAAAACAAAACTAGAGGTATTTCGTATAGCTTGGCGGGAAAGTACCCTATCCTACAGAAAAGCATTAAAAACTGCTAGATCTGATTACTTTTCGTCTCTTCCAGAAGAAAACAAACATAACCCCCGGTATTTATTCAATACAGTCACTAAATTAACGAAAAATAAAGCATCAACAGGTTTTGGCATTTCCCAAGAGCACAGCTGTAATGACTTTATGAACTATTTTACTTCTAAGAGCGATACTATCAGAGATAAAATTGTAACCATGCAGCCGTCAGCTACAGTATCGCATCAGATCACCTGAGGAACACTATAGATCCCCTGAGGAACAATTCCACTCATTCTCTATTATAGGAGAGGAAGAATTGTATAAACTTGTTAAATCATCTAAACCAACAACATGTATGTTAGACCCTATTCCATCTAAACTACTAAAAGAGCTGCTTCCAGAAGTCATAGATCCTTTTTTGGATATTATTAATTCATCATTGTCATTAGGATATGTCTCCAAAACCTTCAAATTGGCTGTTATTAAGCCTCTCATTAAAAAAACACAACTTGACCCCAAAGATCTAGTTAATTACAGAGCGATCTCAAATCTCCCTTTTCTGTCAGCGATACTAGAAAAGGTAGTATCCTCACAATTATAGTCCTTCTTAGAGAAAAATGGTATCTGTGAAGAATTCCAGTCAGGATTTAAACCGTATCACAGTACTGAGACTGCTCTCATTAGTGTTACAAATGACCTGCTTCTATCATCTGATCGTGGTTGTATCTCTTTATTATGAATGAATGAATGATGCATTTATATAGCGCTTTATTGTGTATTGTCGTACACCCAAAGCGCTTTACAATCATGTGGGGGTGGGGGGATCTCTCCTCAACCACCACCAGTGTGCAGCATCCACAGGACAACGGCACCAGTGCGCTCACCACACACCAGCTACAGGTGGAGAGGAGAGAGAGAGATAGAGCCAATTCAGTGGATGGGGATTATTAGGAGGCCATGATTGACAAGGGCCAGTGGAGGGAATTTGGCCAGGACACCGGGGTTACACCTCTACACTTTACAAGAAGTGCCATGGGATTTTTAATGACCACAAAGAGTCAGGACCTCGGTTTAACGTCTCATCCGAAAGACGGTGCTTTTTGACAGTATAGTGTCCCCGTCACTATACTGGGGTATTAGGAACCACACAGACTGCAGAGTGAGCACCCCCTGCTGGTCTCACTAACACCTCTTCCAACAGCAACCTAGTTTTCCCAGGAGGTCTCCCATCCAGGTACTGACCAGGCTCAACCCTGCTTAGCTTCAGTGGGCAACCAGTCTTGGGCTGCAGGGTGATATGGGTGTGGCATATCACCCTGCAGCCCAAGTTCTACTGGATCTTAGCGCTGCGTTCGACACTATCGACCACAACATTCTTTTGAATAGACTAGAAAACTTTGTTGGCATTAGTGGAAGTGCCCTAGCATGGTTCAAATCGCACTTATCTGACCGCCATCAGTTTGTAGCAGTAAATGAAGAGGTATCATATCGATCACAAGTGCAGTATGGAGTACTTCAAGGCTCAGTACTAGGGCCGTTACTTTTCACGCTTTACATGTTACCCTTGGGAGATATTATCAGGAGACAAGGTGTTAGCTTTCACTGTTATGCTGATGATACTCAGCTCTATATTTCTTCACGGCCCGGTGAAACACACCAAATTGAGAAACTAACGGAATGCATAGTCGATATAAAAAACTGGATGACGAGTAATTTCTTACTGCTAAATTCTGAAAAAACAGAGGTGTTAATTATCGGACCTAAAAACCCCACATGTAATAACCTAGAACACTATCTAACACTTGACGGCTGCTCTGTCAATTCTTCTTCATCAGTTAGGAACTTAGGTGTGCTGTTTGATAGCAATCTTTCATTTGAAAGCTATGTTTCTAGTATCTGTAAAACTGCATTTTTCCCATCTCAAAAACATATCTAAATTGCGATCTATGCTCTCAACGTCAAATGCAGAAATTCTAATTCATGCGTTTATGACCTCAAGGTTAGACTATTGTAATGCTTTACTGGGTGGTTGTTCTGCACGCTTGATCAATAAACTACAGTTGGTCCAAAATGCATCAGCTAGATTCCTTACTAGAACTAGGAAGTATGACAATATTAGCCCGGTTCTGTCAACACTGCACTGGCTCCCTATCAAACATCAGATAGATTTTAAAATCTTGTTAATTACTTATAAAGCCCTGAATGGCTTAGCTCCTCAGTACTTGAGCGAGCTCTTATCACATTATAGTCCTCCACGTCCGCTGCGTTCTCAAAACTCTGGCCATTTGATAATACCTAGAATATCAAAATCGACTGCGGGCGGCAGATTCTTTTCCTATTTAGCGCCCAAACTCTGGAGCAATCTACCTAACACTGTTCGGGAGGCAGACACACTCTGTCAGTTTAAATCTAGATTAAAGACACATTTCTTTAACCTGGTTTACACATAACACACTAATACACTTCTATTATTCAAATCCGTTAATGGATTGTTAGGCTGCATTAATTAGATCAACCGGAACCAGGAACACTCCTCATAACACACGATGTACTCGTTACATCGTAAGAAGAATGGCATCTACGCTAATATTTGTCTTTTTCTCTCTTATTCTGTTTCTCAGTCCGTGTCCGGATCAGATGGTGGATCGGCGGCGGGAGATGATGTCTCTGATCGTCCCTGATCGTCGGCGGAGGCCGGGACACCTGGATGAGCCCCGGGGACATATCCCCAGTGAAGACCTCGACTTAAATACAATAAAACTAAAAATAAAACAAAATAACTAAAAATATAATAAAATACCTAACTACATAATACTATTATTGTTAGAAATTGCAACAATATAAAAATAGAAATATAATACATTTATACATTTTAAATTTAATTAAAACAAGTAAAAAAATATATAAACAATAATATCATGGCCAGAGGAGAACTGGCCCCCAGACTGAGCCTGGTTTCTCCCAAGGGTTTTTTATTTATTTTTATTTTTTTTATTAATTTATTTTTTTCTCCATTCTGTCATAGAGGGAGTTTTGGTTTCTTGCCGCTGTCGCCACTGGCTTGCTCAGTTGGGGACACTTAATTTCTAACGATTATCATCAATTTGATTTCAAATATACTATTTAAACTAAACTGAGCTAGACAATGACATGTCTGAATTCAATAATGAAATGCCTTTAACTGAAAATTGAGTGTTTAATCTTATTATTATACATTACTGACACTCTATCCTCCAATTTGATACTGTTAAGTGCTTTGACGCAATCTGTATTGTTAAAAGCGCTATATAAATAAAGGTGGCTTGACTTGACTTGACTCGATTTTCAAGATCCCACTGAAGTGCAAACCTCATGTCACAGTGTCTTGAGGGTTTTGCATGCCTTCTTTGAATCCACATAACTGTTACTTGCTTCAAGACTGGTTCTTTTCGACCTTTTATGACAAAGGAAGATCTATTATCTGCTCACCATATGAGAAGATACAAAGAAAGCTACAAGTTTAAACATTTATAAAGTGACAGTATTGGAATATCAAACACACTTAGTTGTACTTTAGCTCACTTTAATTGCAGTTTGCCTTGGCTATTCTTGAGGTCCTGTTTTTTCTTCAAATCCTCTATAGATCAAAGCTCTGGAATAGACAGGCAGGTTGGGGTGACATGAAATGGGTTTGGACTAAAGAGTGGTGGAAACTCACAGCACAGTCTCTTCAGAGGAGGTGGGGGTAAAAGGAGACAATGAAGGCAATTCACAATAGTATTAGCTAATGAAGGGACTCAGGCATTCCTTATTGTGGAATGCAGGGTTGGATTAAACTGTAACAAACCTTTTTTGGCTCAAAAGCTTCCAGACAGTCTAATATGGCTGTTAGCTGTCACCAAACAGGAAATGTACGAATGACCAAAGGATGTTATAGTATATTAAGCTGTAGTCCCATTCTTGCATTAAAACCTATTTGAATCTGACAGTTTTACATCATCCATTTGTTTCAGGACTCAAGTGTTTAAAGTAACCAAGGCCGAGTTGGTTACGACATAACATAAATTTAGCCATAAACTGCCTACACAAAAAAACAATACTGGAGTTGATTTTGTTGTTGAGAGGAAATATCTGAATGTGATTATTATGGTGCACTTTGAGGAGTGTTGAGAAGAAAACCAACTTGTTTATTTAATGCAGCTCCAACTGGAAGTGACTTTGTGAGCCGTAGACAACAAGCCAGGATTCATTGGCTCTGCTTATCCAAACAGTGTCAACATGTTAATTTTTACTGGTGGTCTTTGACTTTCCTGACAGACCCCATCTGGCATTTTACAGGCTTATGGGCTATTTAACAGAGGCTCTCTGTAGCCACCAGAAGAGCAATGAAAGGGAATGCTGGTATTCACCCGAAACTCTAAACTTTCACTTTTGAGAAGCCAATGATTTGACCACCTTGAAATCTGAGACTCTTTAAATCCAAAGGAGCTGCAGGAATGCCCCAGACCCGTATATAGCCCCCTTTCCAAAACGTCCTTCCATGATAAGATGTTGAAAGAGGCCACACTAAGACTTGAGCAACCATATCTTGTCACATTTCTGCTATGCTCTGTTGAGGCTGATCACTGAGGGGGTCTGGGAAGTACCTTTTGTTTTATCACTGGCCTAGCTAAAGCGCTACTGGAGTAAATGGATGTTACATGCGGGATAGGCCTGGGTTAACGCAGGCTTCCATCTTATCCTATATTGTACAGCATCTGTGACAAAAGCACTGCTTTTTCATTGCAATCAGTAACAAACCAAATCTAAGTTTAGTATAGTGAATGTAGAGTAGATGCCAAGCTTTGGTCAAATTTGTAAAGCCTTGATCGGTCACGAGAACCTTAATTAACATTAATTACCCCAAGCTATTAACATAGATCTACAACTTTGCTTTAAATCTTGAAGATCTTCTCTAAAAGTAGTTTGCCCTTTGTAACAACCAGTAAGATTCAATTACATAAAGTGAAACTGGTATGAGATTGGTTTACAAGCGTGTGAATCTTGTTGAGTTCCTTGTGTCTCGGCTGCAACATCAGAATGTGTTGGTTCTAGAGAGTAATGAATGGTCACAGAGCACTGACACCAGTTTATTTTTCATTTCCTCCACTCCTTTCTGATTCATACATGATCGAGTATGTGATGATTGGGAAGTAATGATGTGGAAGAGTAAATATTTACAGATTGGTAATGAGTACTGGAGAGCTGGCCACCCACCCCCCTTTTAGCCCACTGACCATCCCTCTATAACTCCTCCCCTCCGGCCATACCATGCATTCCTCTCCAAATCTGGATTTCATTGATGGTAAATCCAGTTTGCAATGGTGTAGTTCCTGCTCAGGATTTGAACTGACAGCAGTGGTTAAGGTGATATCCACTCCCTGACATAAAATAAAGTCCATGTCAGTTCAGCGTTTGATCCTGGATGAAGGACTTAACGTTACCACAGCCAGGAGTTTCAGTTTGGTGCTTTCTATCATCCAGGCTAGTTAAATTAGCGATTTTGTTCAAATTATTGTAGATTCAGTTGAATTACCTGCAGTCTCTGGGAATGTAGATGAAACTGAACATTGATTTGACTTCCTGCCACATTTAAGAACTTTTGGCAGCAACCCAGTATGCAGTTCCTGTGAGCAATTAGCTCAGATGAGATCTGATCCAAAATGGCTTCTCTCATCTATGTCACCTCATCAGCTGGTTTCCTTCTGAATGATGCTAGGTGCTTATGTCTGCTTCAAAAGACATTCCTGTTCTTCCAAAAAGACAGAGGTCTCTGCTTTCAGTCCTTAGGCCAAGCACACACATGACCTCCCCTCCTCCCAAACCCCTGCTTCTCCCCCACTCCACCTCTTCACCAGACAGGCCTTTCATGACTGCCCAGCACAAAGCCTTGCAGCTTGTGAGAGGAAGTTTCCAATTTCCAATGTTGCATGTGGGAAAATATGTACGTTTCTGAGAGGACCTTTTGTCTGGGGCCATAATGGCAGCAAATGGAGTGCAGAGGTCATAAAATGCAGTGTGTCATCGACACTACGCAGGCATGCACGGGACTTTTTATAGGCTCCCACTCTAGGCTGCAACCAGAATGGCTATCATGACAAAAAACTCATAAAGTGAATGTATCTGACAGGTCCTATACTGTATGTATTAGACAGTATGATGGGTGGTTCTTTGAAATATGAGTATGCTACATCTCCAAAAGAGGAACAGCGGCAATAATGAGAAGGATGTCATTACTTCATTGAGGACATTTTCTGAACAATATGTGGGAAACAGTACAATTTTTTATACCCAACGTCTGTCCTAAACAACTCTCACCTAAGTCACCATGTACTGGTTAATGAAAACATACTGATAAAAAAAAAAAAAAGTATAGCCTGAATGCACTGTAAGTCGCTTTGGATAAAAGCGTCTGCTAAATGCATAAATGTAAATGTAAATGTAAATGTAAATAAGCAGACTTGGAAGTCTACTGTCATAGTAGCAGAGGGAAAAATCATTTCCTCATTTTCTCCTTGTTTCCTGATGCTCCTAGAGGCCACCGGGCGCAGTGTGTGAAACAAAAAGAAAAAAGAGCATTGCAAATTCCTCACACACAAAGGAGGTTAAAGCACTTTTATTTTGAAATGTTAACAGTCAGTTGCTGTGACAGTGGCTACAGAAAACCAACAAATAATTGCATAAAAAGTATCTTTTCTAAAATGAAGTTTACAAAATAGCATGTACATGGGAAACAAATGATAGATTAGGTCTGAACGTAAGAAAAATGACTGCAGCTGACTTTCTGCTTACATAGACTTTAGCTTGTCTACAGAATAGTCATTTATGTAGTTGTCTTTCACAGCAGTCCCCTCTATGGGATGTCCGTCTTCAGAACTGAAGAGACTGCTGGGAGGGCAAACTTGGTGGTCAGTGCTCACTGCAGACTCCGATCCCCCACGCTGCCCGAATGCAGCCCCTGTCGGGTCTACCCCATGATTAAAGGAATCATTTCCCGTTCAGAGGCTCATGGGACACAATGCAAGTGCCTTGAGAGGCTCACCACAAAGGACAGCAAATCTTCCCACAGCCTCACCACATCTCTCACTGCAAGGATTTCAAAAAATGTATCACCATATCAAAAGTGCATTCTACCTGACCCCATTCCCCCCAACTGCGACCTCCAGCTTTAATGGCCGCTCCAAGACAAATGGTCACTACATGCCCTGCCCAGCTAACCTTTTGTCTCCCCTATTTCTCATCACTCCAGTTCTGACAGGTAGGGTAGGTCAAGCCTTTTTTTTCTTTTCTTTTCATTTTTTAATAATTAAAAGAAAAAAAGGCTGTTTTAAAACTTTAACTCTGTAATGGAAATTCGAATAATGAGCATGACAACAACATGCCAAAATGTGTTGGACAACTAGAACAAAGCAGAAAGTCACTTTTATTTTTGAGTTAACTCTGAAAAATGTGATCATAAAATAGTTTGCTTGTGTGTGTGCTTGTATAAACAGGGCTGTAAACCTTATGATCAGGCCCAGTTGGTATTTGTGGACCTTTTCACATTTTTCTGAATTAATCGTGTGGGAGAGTCGAGGGAATTACATGAAATGGATGCAAGCATGGTTAAAGATTTTCAGCTGTGCTGAGGGCAGTAGACAAAAGCATAATCAAATTAATAAAGATATTTAATAAACAAAGAAATAAGGGATGGGTGCATGTAGAACTTTGTGGTTTGATTTATGTATGCTGCGGTTTTGTGTTGGCCCTCTCATGATTAACATACTTTAGTCTATTTTCACAGAACATTTTCACAGTTTTATCAAATCAAAAGAGTCATGTACGTTTACACATTCATATAATCGTTCTTTCTCACAGTGTTTTGAGGGGGTTGTTCACACTCCCTTATCCCTATTGATAACCCCTTCCTGTCATCCAGCCTTCTGAGTTGAAAAGAGGGATATTCTCATTCAGAAAGGAGTCTCTTTCCTTCTCTCTCTCAAAAACAAGAATGTTTACTGGAGTCATGGTCCTGTGTAACAATGTGAATAGATAACATTGTTGAAATCATATTTCATATTTCTTTTTCTCTTTTTCAAGACTTTTAACACTAGTGCAACAAAATGAAGAGAAAAATATGGACATTAGGTGAAATTGATGGTTTATCAGTCTATTTTATCAGTGCTGCCAAAGAGAATTATGGGAAATGTAGTTTATTATTATTATGCAAGCCTGTCACCTCATAAACAAGCTGAATGATTAATATTTTCTGGCACGCTTGATCACCATTGTTTACAACAGTACAGTCTCGAGTTTCCCACTGGTAATTACAACATCATGCATTCATCTCGTAAATACTTCCATTCAGACATGACTTGAAGGCATTGCTCTCAGTTCAAAGCCGGCATCCGTCTACATCTAGAGTGGTCAGAGTGAACTGACACCTGGGCTCCTTGATGCACAGTGGCCCCCTAGAGGTGGATACCTGACCACTCACTCTGACCGCTGTGCTCCTACAGCCCCAGACAGGACCGTCCCACCCCGGTCTGAGATGAGCAGCTGCAGGACACCTTGTTGCCTTCTATTTGTGCTTCCATGTAAATTTACCCTGACAAACAATTACTTTGGCACGATACCGAAATGTAGCCTGAATGAAGCTAGCACACTGAGATATCCTTTTTAAACAATCAGTTTACATGTACGGGTGAGAGCAAAAGGCAGCACGAGGGGGGATATGAGGAAGAAAAGATCCCAAGCATGCTCAGTATAGATAAAAGAGTTGCTCATTATAAAAGAACATGTAGGAATGTGGATTTGCATAAGGCGTGACTAGCAGGCCACACAGAAATCCATCGGCTCTGCCACACCACCATCTACAACCCAATAACTTTTCCTTCTTTGTTTCACAAATGGCTAGTTGGAAGTGATCCCGTAATCAGACATTAACATGTTAACTTTTCTAAGCTATTGTTGCATAGTAAAAGTCACTAATGTAAAAATGAATGACAAAGAGGAATGAGAGGCCTTGAAAATGCAACTTTTTGTCCATATAGGGCATGATATTTGGTAATCGTGATTCTTTTTTAGCATAACTCTTTCGTAAAGTAGGTTCATGTTAAGTACGGGAACAGTTTGTCTTTGTCAACACTTTCAGCCACTTCCAGTAAGGCCAGAGACTTTTGCCAGCGAGTAGCTTTCTTGCAGTTAGCTCTACCTTTATTGACAAAGCAGCCAATGAGGTTGCAGCCTGCAATAAGGGAAGTCATGGTGGTTTTGAAAGTACTGTGGCAAGCATACTTCCTCAACAATAGCAATGCCATTATAAAAAACATCCTTAAACCAAACTTGCTGGTGGCTCAGGGTGCATACTTGCGCTTTGAGATGCCTAGTAAAATGCAATCCCTCTGCAAAATCCACAACTTTTTGGTTAAATATTGCTTGGGCACACTGACACCAGCACAACTGCTGATGGACTGTCTTTCTCTTCTTGAAAACATCAACTTGCGTATGCTCCAAGTTCCACAACAGGTGAAATTAGGGAGGGCTACATCTATGTTGCTGCAGCCGATCAAAAGGACCTCTCTTCTCTGCAGCTGTTGCGTGTAAATCAGGGGCGATTTCCGCACACTGTCCGCTCCTAAGCACCCAGAGAAGGGGAAGGAGGGGCGGCGGGACTCTCTTGGGTACCCATTGTGCAATGCAACTGCAAAGACAGATTCTGAAGCCCCAGCTTCAGAGTACAGAGGGTATATCGAGTGGATCCATGCATATCGGGTTGCGGCTCGGAGATGACGCAGGGCCTGCGGGCTCAGTTGATCAGAGTGCTGCCGGAGAGATACGTGGGTGACAGCTGGAGGTGGAGCGGAGGGCCACTAGTGTGACATGCATTCCAGGGCATTGTGATCACATGAAATAGGGGTGATGGCAGTTTTTCACAGAGGCGCCTGTGTCTGCGGAGCTTGAGTGCCCAGTCTCTTATTCCAATTACACAGGCCCCAGGGGGAGGGTTGGTAGAGAGAGGTCATGTAATCATGACCACAATGATATGCAGGGATATTTATTCATTCAGATGATGCCATAAGGAATGTACATATGCGTGTGAGTGCAAGAAGGACTGCTCCGTCATGATGAGGTTAACCCACAGGAAGATTTTTCTGCTTAGTGGCTGCTGGGTTAATGACATTCAAGAGTGTCCACAATAAAAAAAAAAAAAAGGAAAACACTTTCTGTAAGTGATTTCATATCGAAAAGCTTTTATTTTATTAACATTTGTATTTAATAACCAGAAATATGTGGTAAAAGGTAATGCGGGTGCATGGGAGTGCAATATATTGTTTAAGGTAAAACATATTTTACAAATATAAGTAATTATTAATTCATAAATATCATTAAGTTTATGCAATATTTTATATATTGACCTTGACATGCAGTCGTGAGGGTTTGCAGAGGTCCTCTCTATGATTTTTATTTATTTATTTTATTTTATTTTATTTTTTTGCACAAGATTTTTTTGTACCACATGATCTGATTTGCAACGAACAGGTGGATAAAATCATAAGAGGTTTTGTAATGCTCTCCTCTCTGTGCTTCTGAACTGGGCACCATTCAAGAGAGCAGAGGGGAAACTCAGAAGCGTAAAAGAGTTCGTGGAAATGAGAGTCATTACAGAACAGCCGCAAGAACAGCAGCTGCCCGAGAGAACAGCCTTCAGAGCGTATGTGAGGACTGATGTGACAGAGCAAAGGATGGTCTATTGCACCATGAGTGGCATTGGGAAGAAATGTGCAAATGTGGAGCCTCACACACAAAAGCTGACTTAAAGTTGCATACCTGCTGCAAACAAGCTTTGAAGAATACAGGCTTGTGGCATCTCAATGGATCATAAGCCGAAACGGAAAAGTATGTTTTCCTTTCGATATGGAGTAAGGCGATGTGTGTGCGTGCGTTCGTGCGAAAAGGAGTGGGGGTCAAGAACGGATGAGGTCCATTGGCAGGAGGCCATTATTAGCTATTCAAGCAGTAACGGCCAGTGGTGAAAGAGAAAGAGAAAAAGAGACATGGAGAGGCAGACAAAGACAGTGAGCGAGAAAGGCACACTAGGCCTGAAGTAAGTCATTTTCAGGGGTGACAATACCCAGGGAAGAAAGAGGCCGATGACTGCTGCTAGGAGACTTCATTGAGAGGCATGCGGACAGCGGGCCCCAAGACCCCAAAAGCATCAATGGGCTCATCCAATCCTCATTAAGGGGCTGAAATGATAGAGATATACATGAGAAAAAGCCCATAAGAGATGAGAGAGAAAAGAGGACCATGCCACCCAGTGAAGCAGGGCTGGCGCTGGCCAGAAAGCCCGGTCAGACAGCATGCAAGTCACCCAAGACCATCTGCAAAGCAGTTGCCTGGAGGGAAAAAAAAAAAAAAAAGCTTATTTGTTTGTCTGAAAGGAACAAAATAATCAGGGAGTATAAAAAGTTTTACACCGATCACGCTGAGACAGTCAAGTACATCAAATACATTAGCAGAAAACAGCATGATACTTTGTTTCTGTCAGCTGATGTGCTGGTGATGATGGGACATTTGTCACCATTTGCACACTTCAGACTAATAACATCCTGCTCATAAAACGCAGCTGACCTGCTTCTGATCCTTTTAGCCCTTAAAACTGTTTGTTAGCTTTTTACTTTTAGACCATGTGTATTAAAGGAATAGTTGAAAACTGTATTTACTGTATTTGTACCTGTTATTATACAAGTGAGTTTTTAGTGAAACTACAACTGTGGTTGTCACTAAAAATGTATATGTAGTTCATAAAAATTGTGTGTTATATTCCAAGTGCTTTATCTTAACCTTGTAATGTAACGCATACATCTTGTAGCTGACTTTCATGGTGCTTCATCCTTATTACAACTTGGACAGTCATGGTTACTAAAGTTTTTATATGGAAAAAGATTTTCTTCTTCTTCTTCTTCTTCTTCTTCTTCTTCTTCTTCTTCTTTTTTTTCATGGAGCACAACAACATTTTCAGTGACAAAGGAGGGTAAATAATGACCGAAATTTCATCTTTGAACTATTCCTCTAGAGTAACCAAAATCACAGACACTAAGTCAGCATTTGGCAGTGGGTCGAGGAATGGTTGAGGTTACGGTTGACCACATTTTCACACACACCAGACATCTTTAAAAACATGAAGCAGTGAGGACATTCAGGTACTCATAATATAGTCATGTAACCAGTGATTAGTAACGAACACCCTGTGGTCTAAAAAGCCTGAGCTCAAGTCATTCCATTTCAGAGGCAGGAATTGAACAATACGTGCAGATATTATAACCTCTCACATTAGAGGTGACTAAGAACATTTATATGTTAGGGTTCACCATTTTGGTAATAATATGTTATAAATGAATATTTGACTGGCCTGGAAGGAATGCAAAAGTGGAGTCAACACTATTTTAGGACAGTTTGTAAAGAGCATGAGGTTGACAAGCAGCTTTATTCTGAAGGTGTCACATCTACAACTACATGGGTCAATATACAGTCCCAGTAAAAAGTTACCAATAATGAAGATTTATTTTATTGTTTTTAAAGATGTCTCATGCTCACCAAGGCTGCATTTATTTGATCAAAAATACAGTAAAAAATGGAAATATTGTGAAATATTATTATAATTTAAAACAGCTGTTTTCTATTTTAGTATATTTGAAAATGTTATTTATTCATGTAATGGCAAAGCTGAATTTCAATCAGTCTTCAGTGTCGTGATTATTCATTAATCATTCCAATATGCTGATCAACTGAATGCACATTTGGTGACCATAAGATACTTATTTCAAAAATATTAAAATCTTATTATTTCAAACTTTTGACTGGTAGTTTATACAGAGAGCAGCTGTAATTCTCATTTCTTTCTGCCAAAAATTCTGTAGAGTGGGTTTATATATGGTTAAAAGAGTTAGTGAAAACTGTGAGCACTGCTCTCTATTTGAGTGCTGAAGGCTTTATATATAGGCAAAATATTTCTGTGGGGAGTAAATGAGAAGTGATTGTATTCTGTGGAATTCTGTGCAGGCCTAGTCATAATCCATCCTTTCTACATTTTTAACCTTCAAGATTCTTCAGGGTGTCTGCAGAAATCTTTCCACAGACACCCTGAAGTATCCTTAAGGTTTATTAGCTTAATGTTTTAGATTTATTATTTATATAATACAGTTTTTTATTAAATATTATTACAGTATAGATGAAAGTTATTCCTGAGAGAAAATCTAACTTTTTTATACAGTGGATCTCTGGGTTGACAAAAAGTGTAAGTGATGGTTGCTGGGTTTGTAAAGATTGAAAATCCTTGATCTATAAAAAAAGTTTCACTTTCAAATCTCTTTGTATTTTAGGGTGTGAATGATGAGCATTCATATTCTGTGGATATATATGTTCGACATTATGATGTGTAATTATGATAGTTAAAAGGATAGTTCATCCAAAAATGAAAATTATGTCATTAATTACTCACCTTCATGTTGTTCCAAACCCGTAAGACCTTTGTTCATCTTCGGAACACAAATTAAGATATTTTTGATGAAATCCGAGAGCTTTCTTACCCTCAATAGACAGCAATAGAACTGACACATTCGAGGCCCAGAAAGGTAGTAAGGACATCGTTAAAATAGTCCATGTGACATCAGTGGTTGAGCCTTAATTTTATGAAGCTACGAAAATACTTTTTGTTATATTTAACAATTTCTTCTCTTCCATGTCAGACTTTGACATGCATTCATGACAGTACTACAATGCATGTGTGTGCATTCTTCTCTTTGCAAACAAGCTGCAGCACATTTGTATTCTATGTCAGAACGCTGGCTCCAGCATCAGTAGCATCACATGCATAAATTGTGGTACTTTCATGAAAGCGCAGCAGAGACTGACGCGGAAGAGAAGAATTGTTGAATAAAGTAATGATTTTTGTTTTCTTTGAATACAAAAAAGTACTCTCATAGCTTCAGAAAATTAAGGTTGAACCCCTGATGTCACATGGACTATTTTACCAATGTGCTTGCTACGTTTCTGGACATGGGAACATTTCAGTTGCGTTGCTGTCTATGCAGGGTCAGAAAGCTCTCAGATTTTATCAGAAATATCTTAATTTGTGTTCCGAAGATGAACGAAGGTCTTACAGGTCTGGAATGACATGAGGGCGAGTAATTAATGACAGAATTCTCATTGGGTGAACTATCCCTTTAATGATATTATTATTCAAAATGTTATTGTTAATGTTATTATTTTAAAGAATTCCTGAAAAAATCTAGCTGTTGTTATCTTGGAGGCCCCTGGGTTGGCAGAGAGTATGGGTGGGGGTCCCTAGGTCTTTTAAGGTTGAACACCCCTGATCTCCAAGAAGGTTAAATTTTCAAATCTTTCCATATTTTAGCCACTACCCCCATTCTCAGTTCTAAAAGCATGAGCCCCCAGCTCTATCCCCTGTCCGCCTGCTGCCCACCTCTGGTGCATTCCTCTATCCACCCTTCACACAATCGTATGGCCAGCGGCCTCTAAGCACATAATCCCTGGCAGCAGAGCCACTCACTGCAGCCCTACAATCTGCAGAAGGGGAAAAGGAAGGGGTGGGTCCAGGGAGGAAGAGCCGTAGAAAAGGGGGTGAGCGGTGTGAAAGGAGGATGGTGAACGAGAGCAATGCAGAGTGAGGGAGGACTTAACGAGTGGAGGAGGGCAGTGAAAGAAGGGAAAAAGGGGCACCAGGGAGAGAGAAAAAAGTCAAACCCTGAGATGGGGGAAGCAATTGTGCAGGAGAAAAGAAAGGATTAGGTGACAATATTGGACAGAGCCGAGGGGTCAGGGGACCAGGGGCCCGATGGGCCTCCACGGAGAGAGACAGATGAAAGGAAGAGCCCCTCCTCCTGTGACTGGACATGGTTCAAGTGCAAGCGCACCTCTGGACGGGGGCAACCTGCAGTTCCCTGCGCTCTCAGGCTTCAGACCTACTGTGTGAGGCACCAGCTTCCCATTCGTCCACATACATATGGCCCTGTAGGATGTTCACTGATACATGTGCCCCTTCAAAGAATTAAATTGAACAGGAAAACTGACCACCATAGTAAAAAGTAATATATTTAAAAAACATTTATTTCATACCAAGTCTAGTTCAAATCTATTAACATATTTACTGACATGTTGCTCGAGACTTACTGATATAAAAATTATAATTAAACTTTATTTGGAGTACTACTTGTGCACAATGCACATTTCTTATTATCAAGCCCAAAATGTGTTTTAATGTTACTATTGATGAGGATTGTTTGATCTTTGAATAATATCGGTCTTTAAATGCAAAATATTTAAAGTGCACTTACAGTAAACAAATCAAATATACTTAAGTATTTCTTTAGTCGTGCATTACACTAGTTATTTAGTTTACAATTGAAGTGAATTTAAGCACAAAATTAGTTGTTCCAATTTAGCAGACTTTAAGTATACCAGTTTAGTATACTACAAGTACTTTTGCAGGGTAAGTACACAAATATGTAAATGTATTTGTAGTATACTTAGCATGAAGTAAATGTACTTCAAATACATTTTAGTATATTTATTTTTCACTAGGGCATATTCATTTTTTAATGCCTATTGATCAAGTACAATTCATGCATAAAAAAACACTATTCTTAAACTTCAACTTTTCTTTCTTACTTATGTCACAAATCTCCACTTCTCATGATCCAGACAGTACCTGATGGGGGAAAAATTCTCATTGATTAGAAACAACTCATAAATCAGATAACAGATGAAGTTTCTCCTGCTCGTTTTTTTGGTACATAACCGTATCTGTATACAGTGAAAGTCTGCCTTGTTTGTTAAAGCTGCATTTTTAACCTTTAGCTTTTCAACATCCTTATTTAACGAAGGGTACGTCAAAACAGTTGACATACAACAAGATAAGAACAGGTAGTTTTTAAAAGAATTTGAACATAGCTGTTGACTGACACAGCATTGCTGTTGAAAACTATCTTTATCATGCTTTAGTAGTTCCCAAAGAGTCTGGAAACACTGTGGGCCATTCATACTGTAAGTCTCTTGGGTTTTTAGTAACTACTAGTTTATTTAACTGATTCTGTACTTAATTTGGTTGCACCTTTTGTTTAGTAAGGCAGAATGTAGCTAGCATGTTGTCAGCTCTCTGGAATATGTAGCTGCATAATTAAAATAAATAAATAAATAAATAACCTTCAAAACCTTCACCTTCAAAACTGTGAGCAGAAGTTGCATTGAAACACTGAAATTCAATTGATCCTGTTAAATATATTGGTCCGTTTGTTCAAAGTAAGAGTTGTTAAGCAATTCTCAAAAAGTATTAATGAAAAAATAATTAGCTGATGCGAAAGAAAAAAAATCTGAGCAGTCTGTTGCTTGAGCACATGCCAGGAGAACGTAATTAGGAGATTTGTATAATGGTCAGTTATGTTGTATGTAAGAGTAAATAATTCTCAGAAAGCATCAATTAAGATAGTTTGGTTATCTTATGTGAAAAATAACTGGTTGTGAAATGTGTAACATTTTCCAAATTTAATTAGCAGTGACAATGTTGATAAATATAGGATATGGCTTGAAGAAGAGAAGAAATTTTAAAGAATGTAGGTAACCAAACAGTTTCTGGTCCCCATTGACTTCCATAGTATTTTTTTTTTCCATACTATGGAAGTCAATGGGGACCAGCAACTGTTTGTTTAATCACATTATTTAAAATATCGTCTTCTATGTTCAACATAAGAAAGAAATTCAAACAGATTTGGACCAACTTGAGGATGAGTAAATTATTTTTCTGTGATCTATCCTTTAATTTCAATTAGTAACATCTTTGATTTCAGGAAGAATTACTAAAACGTGGTGGCGTTTCTTACTGTGGTTGAAAATGAGTGAAGTCCACCATTTGAGTCCTAAAATAGCCCTCTGCATAAACTGTCATATAAAGAGCACTAAAAAGCCATTGACGAGGTGCTCAAGTGAAAGGCGAATAGGTAAAGATAAATAACCGTGATCTCAAATACTGATGTCATGATACAGCCAACTGCTTGAACTGGCCCTTTGTTTGTTTATCAGGAACCAGTCTAACTATATGAATTGCAAATGGGTTCTTTAGAAAGCTGGTGGTGTGAGTCAAACTCTGCTGCCAAAGAGGTGGAGCAGCTGGCAGAGGTGTGATAAGCCGAGACAGTCAGTTAGGAGATCACAGAGGTTCAAACTTTCCTCCACGTGCCACTTTTACGTTTTCGCTTAATCCAGTGCTAAAGTACTTTTAATGAACAAATAAAACACACTTCCACATTCCTTCCTTTCTCCCTGCTATTTCAGGATTTGCCAAAACAGCCACGCAATCTCAATGTCATGGTCAGGAAGCTTCTACTTTTAGCTATTTGCATACAATAGGAGTCTGCGCTAGTCCAGCGATGTTGACTAAGAAATAGGGCAGAACGGGGGGGTTTCCATATCCTTAATACAGCAGAGGGACTTGCACTATTGCCCCTACCCATCCCACAATCCTCTCTGCTCAGTCACTGAGATCACAGCACTGGGGGACAGTTAGACCTGCGCTCATTTGCGGTCCAGGACGCTCTTCCTTCCTGGCTGACAGACAATAGAGGGGGTAAACATGACTCCACCTTCATCCTTCCCCGCACACGACCGCACGAGTGTTGTCCTCCACCTCTCACCCCTCTGCTCCTCATACGCACTTACAGCACACACAAAAGGAAGGCCAGCTTTTACAATGCACTGCAGTGGGACAGACGCAGTCAGGGGATGGCATGTTTATGAATAGGGCCCGGTTTATGGAGGATGTAACATCTCTGGGACCGAAGCGACTCAATGACGTTCACAGCTCTCCGGCAAAGTCCACAGAGAGCAATCTGTTGTGATAATGTCGTAGCCCTGAGGTGCCGGAGTTGTCAAACCTGGTGCTGAAGGTGTCGAGACCCTATGACACCCATCTCTCGCATTTCACTCAGGCTAACCAACAACAATTGAGGCTTTTACAAATACTAGCATCAGCCCTAGTGTTTCAGGTGGAAGTTAAAGGAATATTTTAACTAAACATTAACTTACATGCTTACATGTCTATTGTACAGAAAAAAGAGGGGGAAAAACAACTTGCACATATAGGCTACATAACTATTTTTGTGTTCCAGACAGTGTTATTTTAATATCACTGAGACTATTATAGTTTTTATTAATATTTTGAATCAGTTTTCATTTTTTTATATTTTATATTTTAGAGCTTTCATTTATTTTTTTATATTTTTATATATTTTTATACTTTTATATTATAAAAAATATAAAATTAAATTTTAATTTATATTTTAATTTAGTTTTAGTAATTTCTTGTCTTTTTTGCTTTGATCATTTTTATTTATGCATATATATATATATATATATATATATATATATATATATACACACAGTGCTGCTTGAAAGTTTGTGAACCCTTTACAATTTTCTATATTTCTGCATAAATATGACCCAAAACATCATCAGATTTTGCACAAGTCCTGAAAGTAGACAAAGAGAACCCAATCAAACAAATGAGACATTTTGATATTTTCAAAAATATTTTATTGCGAAAAATGATCTATTGTTACATATCTGTGCGCTGCAAAAGTATGTGAATCTTTGCTTTCAGTATCTGGTGTGACCCCATTTTTCAGCAATAACTGCAGGTAAAGTTTCTCGTAACTGCTGATCAGTCCTGCACAACATCTTGTAGGAGTTTCAGCCCATTCCTCCGTACAGAACCACTTCAGCTCTGTGATGTTGGTGGATTTCCTCCTTTGAACTGCTTGCTTCAGCTCCTTCCACATTTCAGTTGGATTAAGGTCCAGACATTGACTCGACCATTCCAAAACATTAACGTTGTTCTTCTTTAACCAATCTTTGATAGAATGACTTGTGTGCTTGCGGTCGTTGTCTTGCTGCATGGCCCACTTTCTCTTGAGACTCAGTTTTGGGACAGATGTCCTGATATTTTCCTTTAAAAAATTTGCTGCTATAATTCAGAATTCATTGTTCCATCAATGATGTCAAGTCGTCCTGGCCCAGATGCAGCAAAACAGGCCCAAACCATGATACTACCACCACCACGTTTCACAGATGGGATAAGCTTCTTATGCTGGAAAGCAGTGTTTTTTCTTTTTTTCTTTTTTTTTTTTCCAAACGTAACACTTCTCATTTAAAACAAAAAGTTCTATTTTGGTCTCATCTGTCCGCAAAACATTTCTCCAATAGCCCTCTGGCTTGTCCACATGATCTTTAGCAAACTGCAGACAGGCAGCAATTCTTTTTGGAGAGCAGTGGCTTTGTCCTTGCCACTCTGTCATGCATAACTTGGTTGTTCAGTGTTCTCCTGATGGTGGACTCATGAACATTAACATTAGCCAATGTGAGAAAGGCCTTTAGTTGCTTAGAATTTACCCTGGGTTCCTTTGCAAGCTCGTGGACAATTAGACGTCTTGCTTTTGGAGTGATCTTTGTTAGTGGACCACTCTTGGGAAGGATAACAGTGGTCTTGAATTTCCTCCATTTGTACACAATTTGTCTGACTGTGGATTTGTGGACTCCAAACCCTTTAGAGAGTGTTTTGTGACCTTTTCCAGCCTGATGAGCAACAGCAACTATTTTTCTGAGGTCCTCAGAGATCTCCTTCGTCCGTGCCATGATTCACTTCCACAAACATGATCAAACTTTGATAGATTCCTGTTCTCTAAATAAAACAGGGCAGGCAATGACACTTGATAGTCATCACACTGTTTGAAAACACCTCTGAACAGATTACCAGCTAATTCTAGAGATGCATATACTTTTGCAACACGCAGATATGTAACAATGGATCATTTTTCTCAATAAATAATTGACAAAGATTTTTTTTTTTTTTGTCTCATTTGTTTGATTGGATTCTCTTTGTCTACTTTCAGGACGTTCAGGAAAATCTGATGATGTTTTGGGTCATATTTATGCAGAAATACAGAAAATTGTAAAGGGTTCACAAACTTTTTTCGAGCAGCACTGTGTGTATATATATATATATATGTGTATGTATATATATACATATATATATATGTATATGTATATATATACATATATATATATATGTATATATATATATATATATATATAGTTTAGTTGAAGGTTTAGATATTATTGCGCATCAAGTTAAACAAAATTACAATAAAAAATAAAAAACACAAAAATGGCTTAAGTTTTCATTTCAGTTTTCATTTAAGTTAACAAGCCTGGTTCCAAAGGAAAATAAAAGCCACAAAAGCACATGATATTTATTTATTTAGTTAGTTAGTTAGTTAGTTAGTTAGTTATGAGTTACAACACTTATGAGTTGTTATCTCATTAGCTTAGCTGACCGAAAGCATGTGTTGATGTTGCTTATAAATAACAAAGGAGTGAAATTTTACAAGACTTGCGATCAGATGTTACACTTGGCACTTAATGTAGCACTAGGCCATGAGAAACAAGGTGTTATTCACTGAAATTTGAGAAAAGTCACGGTTTTCCATGGCAGGCAAATGTCACTTCTAAAAACAACAGATTGTTAATCACGTGAGAAGAATAAATCATGTGAAATTCTTAATTAGGTTCAGGCTAAATCCTTTAAACAAGCCCATTTCCTGCATTATAACATTTATGGTCAGAAAAATGTGACAAAAAAGACGCTTGCACCTTTTGAACCTTTATCTTAACATCTGTTCCTGGAATATCTAAACCAAATTACTAAGACAACTATTTGCATAGGTAATAAAGAGACAATTTATAATCAGTTAAGTGTCAGGTGTAGCCACACTCTTTCATTCTGATCTAATAAAAGCAACGTGCGTGTTGCAAAGCATTGTGCTTATTTTCTTTTAGAGTCCCTTTGAAATGAATGCTGCAGGTTTAAAGTTGGCCTTGTGTGGAATGTGGAGGAGATTTGTGGCAGATGAGGGCTATCTGGGACATGGTGACCCCTAGCACCCTGCCACATGTGTAAGAGGTTCATCAAACCAAGGTCAGGGGTCAGGAGGTTAGGATTCTTTTTCCTGTTTCACACAGACCGTGGCTTCATCTGGGTCCAGATATCAGCGCCTCCATCAAAGGCCTGACAATGGCAGCCATTCAAGCCTGGGCCCGTTCTCAAGCCATTACAGACTAGACACAGAGCAAGCCTAAGAGTTTCACTCTGATTATGACGAGATGTGTATGTCAGTACACTTCCTCCCAGGATAATTCTCTGACAGCATTTAATTGAGCTACTATGACTGATGTTTATACGTCACAGTAGGTTTGGTTGACGATTTTTGTCACCCTTGCAGTCTATTTCTGCAGATGTGCCATTTAATTTGTTATTCGTTTATTTTATGTTATTAATCCTCATGAAAATTGCATTTAATGTGCACATACTTAAAATCTTAAATGGTTATTTTTGTACAACTGTACTTGCAGATAATAAAATACTAATGAAATAAAAGGCCACTTAAGTGTATTTAAAGAGACTTTGACTTAAAGAGACTTTAAACTTTGACTGTTTCCTAACACACTTAAGTACACTTTCAAAAAAGTGCACTTTGTAATAATGTCAGATTAAAAGTTTTACTTTAAAGCACATTTTACATCCTTATGTTTTAATAATCTTGTTGTGCTTTTGATGTATTGACTAACATAGTAAAACGCATGTAAAAGACTTGATTATAATTTTAACTGTTGTGTTATTCAATAAAACTTTTAAAGATGACATCTCAAATGTACTAAATTGCAACTTCATTATTGCAAATATTTTGAAATACTTAAATATAAAATTTAAGTAATAAAATTTTCTTTATAAATATGTTTTAGTTTACAACATCATATAAAGATACACTTAAGTCCTTAAGTCCGTTAAAAAGCACTCAAGTTCAGCCGATTGCTTTTAATATAAAATTAAACTGTAATACATTTAATACATTTTCATTTAATTGTAATTAACATATAATTAAGCATTCAAAAACATTACATTCAGTTTGCAATTAAGTATGTTCTTTTAAAGTATATTATTTCCATATTAAGTACAAGTATGCTAAAGTCTACTTTTTTCACAAAAAAATAAATAAATAAATAAATAAAAATAAAATAAAATAAAATAAACAAATAAAGACCGATCACAGGATGATTAAGCCATTTTGAGCCATATAAATAAACATGCATATGGATGTTTCAGGAACATAAGAATGCATACAGTATGAGTCACGTATCTTACAAACTCTGGAAATTTGGTAGTACATGATTCAGCCCTTATATCAATTACACACACATAAAACTCAACATAAAAACTGTTCAAAAACTTGTCTGATTCGGAAAGCTCTACAAAGTCAGAAAGTCTGTGGATGACACAAATAGTGCTAAACAGAAGGCTTAGCCCATAGTTTTATGTTAGCATGTTCCTACGCTAGCAATGCAATAAGCATGAAAATACATTGCACACACAAAGAGGTAAAATAATACAATTGAAATTACACTGAATAATTATTATTTTCAGATATTTACAGTATTAAATGAAATATATTCCTTTGTATAGTTCTACTATTTTTTTAATGTAATTATTTAGATTTTTTTTTTTTTTCATTGAGCTTGTCTCTGTGCATTCTGGGAATGCCTTTACTGTGAAGTAGACATGCTACGTTAGAATCTGACCAAAATTATGTATCTTAAGAAGAAACATAATTTGAATGCTTACTTTTTGGAACAGCCTTCATATCGAAGTGTACCTATTATGCCTTAACATGCTAAATCTGAAGGCAACTGACAAGGTTTTGGAACAAAGCAAAATACTCAGTCACACAATCACTAAAACAAACCTCATCCTTCAGGCTTACACAGTCACAAAGGTCATTTTAAGCAGACTTCTGTACATGAATGTGTTTTAGAGCTGACCCAACCCAGAGTCAACATGCATCAGCAATCCTAGGTCGAACTCAAATACCTCTGGGTTTCATGAACCCATTCACATGTGTCTAGGGAAAGTTTTTTGCCGTGGGTCTCAGGTAAAGTATGCATTGTTTCATAAAAGCTCACTGATATCTACCGTGAATATGTTGTCTTAGTTGGGTGTGTATGGTCTTACTAGTGGTTGGGGTCCACTGAAAGTCAGCTGCAGTGAAGACATACTGCTAATCAATTGGAACAGATAAAATAAAGCTGAAAAATGCCCCTTGATTGTTTCATATTTAAAGGAAAATATGTTTGAAATATGCATTCATATGTCTAATAATATTCTCTGTGAAATATAATAACATTGCAAGTTCATAAATGTATGAAAAATGATGTAAACATGCTAGTCATTGATTCCTTGAGTAACCAACTTATTGTTCACTTACATATCCATACAGAGATAGTGAAATATGCTTGGAGGAAGGACAAGTTGTTTGAAAAATGCATGGATAGCTTTTTGCATGGCTCCAGACTGTGCAATAACCATATACAATAGTGTAAGTAATATTTAAAAATAATATTAATATGATAATTATTAAAAAATATATAGTTTTATTTTAAAAAGATTGCAAAATAATACTAATAATAAAACAAACAGCACCACTGTGTATTTTAAAGTACCAAAGAATTCAGAATGTTGGATTTTCTATATTCTTACTGCAAAATCATGGTATCATCACAGTACTTTTCTTTGTAAAGCGTATCATGTCAGCTACTGAGATCAGGCTGGGAATGTGGAAGAAGCCTGTATTATACAGCACTGGCATCCTGGGGCTTCTGAGTGCCGCTATAACCCGTGTTTCATCACCTGGCTCTAGTTACACTCCTCAATGTGTGACCGTCTGACAGAGACACCACTCTCTATTTCCCCTCCCTGCCAGCAGTCTAGGTGGGATGGGCCGATAGGGGCCGGTGGTCTCACACCATTGCGTCTGTGAGGGCCCATACCCAGGCGTGAAGAACGTCTCATCCTCATAACAGTGTGGCAGGACCAGGAGTTCTGCTAAATTCTTCACCTTTGTGCGGCCCACATAGAGACTCTGTAGCCAGCCTGTTGGTCTGGTTCACACATCCGACAGTAGATCATAACACAGGGAAAAGGATTGCCAATTGTCAGACAAAGAAGTGTCTAGAGACTATACAAACAATCACACGGCATTAAAGAGAGTGTGAAACTTTTAGGGCAGAGGGAAATGTGCAGCCTAGGAGGTGGGAAGGTTTTTTTTTTTTTTTTTTCTTACAGCAACACTAGCCATCCCTTATAAAAAAGAGATACCATTGTACTTGGATGATATCAGATGTAATACCATGGCACTAATACTTTGTAAAGAATGATTACCATATTCATATGCCATGGTATTTAGTATTCAAAAAGTATTCTAGTAGCTTCATAAAATTATGGTTGAACCACTGATGTCACATGGACAATTTTAATGATGTCCATACATTCTAAAAAAAAAAAAAAAGGTTCTTCAGCGGGTTCTTCAGCGGGTTCTTCAGCGGTTCTTTGGGGAGGTTGAGGTGCTATATAGCACCGCTACCGTATAATGAACCTGTTAAGCACCTGTATGGTTCTTCGGTGGTTCTTCAGCGGTTCTTTGGGGTGGTTAAGGTGCTATATTGCACCACTGCTGTACATAAAGAAGCCATTAAGCCAGCCATTAAGTTTTTTAACTGTGTTTGCACTTGGATGAGATTAATGCAGAACACAAATTCCAAGTATGGGTTACCATGCTTGCCCACACCTCACTTCATTATACTCCAAATTTTGTAATTGCAGTAAATTTAATTTAATTTACTAATTGTACATCAGATTTTAATTTATAATATATATATATATATATATATATATATATATACATATATACATTTATATATATATATATATATATATATATATATATATATATATATATATATATATATATATATATATATATATATCACACAACCAGTTATCCAGTACAGTAGGTGGCGATAATGCTCTTAAGGAGTTATTCGCCATCAAACAAGAAGAAGGTGTTACATCTGGGACATGTACATATTTTGCGCGCCTAAATGGGCTGAAACTTTTCTCACAGTCGCCATTTTCTTTGACCCGCGAATCGCGACGCTGAGCAAACGAGGACAGAAAATACAGAGATTAAGTGTTTTATGTTATTCGCACAGTATTAATTTTATAACATCACATTGTTTTAGAATGATATTTCTGTGCTGTGTGTGCGGCTCGCAGTGCGGAGCTGATGAGGAGGTTGCTTTTTAACAGGAAAACACTGAAAGTAAGTGTTTTATCTAATTTACAATATGTATTTGATTTATAGTGATATTTATATGCTGTGCGCGTTTAAACGGCCGAAACTTTTCTCTCGGACAACATTTCCTTTGACTCGCGGTGCAGACACGGAGGTTTTAACAGAGATAACACTGAAAGTAAGTGTTTAGTCTCATTTACATATGTATTTTATGACGTTATATTATTTTATAACGATATTTTTTGTGCAGTGCAGTCCTAAACTTTTCTCATAGACATAATTTTCTTTGACTCGTGATACTGAGAAGACTGAGAAGATGTTACTTTTTGGAAAACACCAAAAGTAATTGATTTACCTCATTCACAAAATGTATTTATAGCATCATATTGTTTTACAAAGACATTTATGTGATGTGCGCTCCTAAACTTTTCTCAGAGAGACATTTGCTTTGATTCACGATGCGGAGCCGTCAAAGAGGTTACAATTATCAACAAGAGACCTAAAGTAAGTGTTTTACCTCATTTACAATGCTTTTTGTAACATCATATTGACAAATCAAACCATTGTAAACTTGCATGTCTTGTGACCAAATGTCATATCATATCATGAAGCTTGTAAATTGAGTTATTTTGATGTTGATTTACTGGATTTGAGTGCTATTTTCGAATATTAATATTGAGTATACTCAAACTTTCTATATTGAGTTAAAAAAAAAAATTAAAAAGTGATTTTGTCACCTCATAAGATATGACACATGACTTATATAAGCTACTTTTAAATTTTAAGTTTTTGTGGGTGCTTTTTTTAAGAATGTGTTTTGTGTTCATTAAAAGTGAGTTATATGGGTTTGGAATTACATTTTGAGTAAATTATTCCTCTAATGTTACAGATGGTTCATGCTGGAATGACTGAAAAATCAAAAGGAAATTTGGTTGAGTATAAAATCATCAGTACATTGTCAAATTGTATGAAAAGAGCTCTTGTTAACATTTTTAGGACACATAACAGACATGGGTAAGCCACATTTCCATATTTAAGATTATTGATTGTCATGCATAACTTTTTGATCATTACCATTTGTTATTTGCCTAATAATAATTAGAAGTCTGGACTCTTTCTAGTAGGGCTGCCCTCGACTAAAGATTTTCTAAAGACTGTTTTTTTTTTTTGTTGTTTGTTTGTTTGTTTTCTTTTTTAACATTTTATTGACAACCCCCATTTTTAACAATTTAACTACCCCAATCGGTTGATGCTGGAGAAAATTAACAAAGCATCAGGGTACATCTGCGTGTAATGAAGGAGGAAACAGAGAAGCTTAGACCAAACGTAGAGCTCCTCAAAGAAAGGATAGTGCTGATAAAATGCTATCGGACAAATCGTGTGTCCAAATATAGCACAGAGGAGACTCTCTCTGAGTTTCTGTGTTCCAGACTGGCCAAAATGCTCAGTGCAGTAGTGTGTTAATTGCCTCTTTATTTAATTGTATGAGTTATGACTATATTTTAATACATGTTTTTCCTCCTTTGCCTTCCTCTTAACATAAGCTCCTTTCGGATCTGTGAGACCACGCCAATGTTCATTTGGACCAACAAATTCTCACACAGCTCTCTGTAATGACACCCCGAGTCCTTCAAGTTTTGCAGAGTCCCCTGAAGGAGAAGTTCAGGTGCATGATTGATGACTGTGAAGATGACAGACTGAAAAAAGATAATTAAATCATTACTGCTTAGTTTTTCATTGTGCGACTGACTGACACCCTACCTCTCTGCCTGAGATCATACCTGTCTTTTTTCCTGTATTTATCTGTCTTACACACAGTCATGGATGTAAAAAAAAAAAAATGGGTAAAAGCATCCACCATGTTATGTTAATCTAATGAGATTATTTTGTTTAAAGGTTTACAGTTGGATGCAGCTATTCTGCTCTTGCCTGCTCTGTTCAAGGAGGACCGGGGGTTGCTGTTTGAAGTTGAGGTGAGTCATGAACAGTTGACTACAGTGTGTGAAACACAATCTAATCAAAGCACTACACTTATTGCACATTTTGTTATTCAGATGATTTCAATGCAAACATTAGTTTTTTGTTTGTTGGTCTACACAAACTATGCTATCAAACTGAAGAGAAATTTTGTTCTTTTCAGTTCATGGCCAAAAGTATTTGAGCAGTTGTATGACAGTAGTTAAAAGTAATTTAACTCATAAGGTTTGCCTTGCCAATGAATGCTATTATCCCCTCTCCCCCAGGGCCATTCTCAGACCAGCCCATCCCAACACCTAAGATGAAGCTTAACGGCTGTAGGGAGGGTCATCTCATGCAGTATGACCACATTGTGCTCACATTGGATGGACAGGTAATCACAGAGGAGAGCGAGGACATCTCGACGGCACTGGGACTCCTCCTGTAGCAGTGGTTCTCAATTCCAGTCCTGGCAAACTGCCCCCACATGTTGTACATGTCTCACTTATTTAACACACCTGATTCAGATCATGAGCTCGTTAGAAAAGAGCTCCATGAATGAACTGTGCTCTGACTGACATGGTCCCTACACAGTGTCCCAACACGGAACATTCCTTCACAGATTTACACTACTTCCTGTCACTGTAAGTCAATATTCTATATTTCTGGGCCTCTTCCAAGTCTAGTTGCAGTTTCTATTGTTTTTTTTAAACCCTGAAGGACTTACAGAAATGTTAGTACACTGCTGACAGTGAAAGAGTGAAAGATACTGTAGTTCTTCAGAGTGTACAACTTATTTTGCACATGATTGTGTATTATTAATTTTCAGTAATTTCACTCACTCACTATTAAAGGGATACTCCAAATTTTGTGATTAACCACTTACCCCCATGTCGTTCCAAACTCGTAAAAGCTTCGTTCGTCCTCGGAACACAATTTAAGATATTTTAGATGAAAACCTGGAGGCTTGTGACTGTCCCATTGACTGCCAAGTAAATTACACTGTCAAGGCACAGAAAAGTATAAAAAACATTGTCAAAATAGTCCATCTGCTATCAGTGGTTCAATCTGAATTTTATGAAGCGACGAGAATACTTTTTGTACTCAAAGAAAATAAAAATAACGACTTTATTCAATAGTTTGTCTCCTCTCTGTCTCTCCGCATCACCGTAGCGCCATTTTGGAGAATACAGCTGGATGCAAACTACGTACACTATTCTGTGTCAGCCGCGATACGTTTTCTACATGCATTTACGCTTTGATTTGAACCAAAACAGTGCATCCTTGTGGTGCGGTAGACACAGAATAGTGTACGTAGTTTGCATCCAGGTGTATTCTCCAAAATGGCGCTACGCTGACACAGAGAGACAGAGAGGAGACGAATTATTGAATAAAGTCGTTATTTTTATTTTCTTCGCGTACAAAAAGTATTCTCATCGCTTCATAAAATTCAGATTGAACCATAATGGTTCGGTATAACACAATTTGACAAATGTGCTATAAAGGTTCTTATCTTTAAGAATATGTGCCATATAGTACCAAACGAGGTGTCCCTATGATTAAAAGCCAAAGAACACCATTTTTGAGAAAAAGAGCTATATGGCACCTCTTATGGTTCTAAATAGCACCATTTGACAAAGTGTTATATGGCACCTCTAATGGTTCTATATAGCACCTCTTATGGTATAATTTACTTATGGTGTGCTATATAGCACCAAAAGTGGTTCCCCTATGATTACGAGCCAAAGAACCACTTTTGGTGCTATATAGCACCTTTTTTTTTTTTTTTTAGAGTGTACTACCTTTTTGGGCCTTTTACATGACAGTTGTTTTTGCTGTGTATGGAGGGTCAGAAAGTTCTCGAATTTCTTCAAAAATATCTTAATTTGTGTTCTGAAGATGAATGAAGGTCTTACGGGTCTGAAACGACATGAGGGTGAGTAATTAATGACAGAATTTTCATTTTTGGCTGAACTATCCCTTTAAGAAATAATATTTTTGTTATGATCAACCTGATCTCATGACGAAAACATACCTGTGGGAACTTTTTCGCAAGACGCGAAATACGTACTGCCATGTATGTTTCATGACATATTCGATGTGAAATGTCCACTGAGTGGTGCTAAAAGAGTGTTTGTTTTTTTTCCCCTGGAACAGATGAATGTACATATGGTAAGTTTTATGTGACGTTGGTTTTGTAGGTGTCAACGGAGTTGAAATGTCCATTGAGTGGCGCAATAAATCTAATGCTCTGTGACGTTTTAAAATAACGTACAATCTGCACTACACCTAAACCTACCCAATAGTTTGAACAAAAGCGAATGTGACGTAAAAACGCAGCTGCAAGCGTGCCGTTTTAGCTTGTTTTTCAGTCTCTCATCTTTCAGTTATTTCATCATGAGTCATGTTTTTGATGTGATTCGTAGCCAAAAATTCCGCATTCTAAGTCCAATTCCGTGCCAGCTGAGGTACTGAGCAAGCTTGTTACGTCCGGAAAGTGAAACATATAGAGCTGTAATCATAAACATAACTGTGTACGAAAATGATTGCTGAATGAAGATGAAAGTGCTCGCTGTTGTACCACCTCTAGTGTTCATTTCTGTTGGAAATGGCAGTGATATGTACTTATTGGTACGCATTTCACGTCTTGCGGAAAAGTTCCCACAGGTACGTTTTCGTCATGATATCAGGTAGGTTATAATATAATGCTGAATATTATCATAAACTATCATAAAATATTTAAATGATAAACTATTTGGTAAATCATAATTTTTACTTCTAAAACCTATTAATTTTACAATAAAAAGGCATATAATGCAATTCTAAACCATTTATAATTTTTCGTTATATACAATAAGGTAACTTTCAAAAAACAAATTAACAGGTAGCAGTTTTACCAGTTACTTCCATTTTTTTAATCAAGTTTTTAGCATTTTTTTCTAAAGTCTACAAATTTGTACAAACATTTTACAGTGATTTTTTTGTTAGGTTCTCCCACCCAAGGTGAAAGGGCTCCGCTCAGTGTAGGCTGTTAATAGTCATTGCAAATCAAAACATGCAATTGTGTCAAGTTTTAAAATGCCTACACATGTGCATGAATTCAACCTAATTTCTAAATATGCTATATTAAAGGCTTGTACCTAGGTGAGGTCATATGCTGCGTTGTTTCATATGATATTATGTTACATTTTCACAGCATTTAACACTGAGGCGTGAGTGTAGATACTTATTAAGTTCAGCATTCAAATGTTTAATGTAATTTAAGCTTTACACACCCACATGTAAACATGAAGACATGCACAAAGTGGAAGAAGAAAATGAAAGGGGAGTTGATGAGACTTGCGTAGGTGTACTTTGGTATGAACGGTCTCATGTGAACATGCTCCCAGTGAGCTGGGAGGGATCAGAGAACCGCACAGAGAGTAGGGTGCGCCTCTCTAGCCATGCATTGCTGAACAGTGCTGCCAAGGAGCTGACAAAGGTCAAGCAAGAAAGAGAACGAGCATGCCTTCTTATCGCACTGTTGACCTACAACTCCTACATGCTATGCCATTCTCTTAAAAGCAGGTGCAATAGTTGCTGATTTAAGGAATGAGGCAACAAAGTCAAGGTGTCGGTTTCTTAAGAAGTCTCGATAAAGTCAGAAACTCTGTATTAGGGTTGAGATAACATTCTATCACAGGATTTTGGTTAGCAGAATCACTACTGTTCTGTACTGTTAAATTTGGGTTTGCGAAGTTTGCATCACTTGCACTTGTGCATAGGCTCTGTCTTGAGTTTGATTTTAACACTACATGTTTTTTAAGATGGTTTGACATCTTAGATTTCACAAGATTTACCCATTTAAAAGGCCATTAATCCATCAAAGAAGACATGCAAAGTATGCTTTTACTCCAGCAGTAGTTTTTGACACACCTGCCAACAGAATGCATCTTATCCCCTCTCTCCTCCTGGCAATGTTGCTTTCAACAAGTACTCTTAACTTTTGAGTAAAAGACGGTCTTCCTGTTGACTTGTCGGCAGAATATAACACACTGAGATAGTGAGAAGACCTGACGAGAACTGCCTTGTCTGCACACTTTTTTGAAGAGTAACAGATCAAGATTTCTTCAATTTGACAATTTTTCAATCTCTCAGACTCCCACCCTCCAAGGGCCATTTCCAAGAAATCACCTGACTCACTTTCACTTTTATTCTGAGTTTTGACCACTGTGATAAGTAAATGATGGCTATACAAACTAGTCAATCAGTAACCTACACTCTTAGAAAAAAGGTACATGATGGTACAAATAATGTTCCTCAAAGAACATTTTTGTACCTTTTCAATAACTGTACCTTTAATGGTACAGTAAACACCTCTAATGATACTGTTTAGTACCTTTCAAGGTACAACTGAAATGAAGGTACATAAATGTTCTCACATCAAAGGTACAAGTGATAGGCGAAAATTACTCTCATGCATGATTGGTTGCTGTTTTAACTATTAGGCATAGCAACAAGACTCTGATTGGTTGAAGTCGCTGCGGCCGTTACAGAATTTTCAAACAGAACAGAGAGCGGGAAGCAGACTACTTTTGCCCTTTTATCAACCAAAAAGCTCTTTGAGGTGGATTTTAAGGGTTAATCTTGAAGACAACAAGATTTAAAGGTGAGTTTTGACAATTTAAGTTTATATTAAGTTCACAAGTCAGAAATGTAAATGTTTCAGCTACTCAACATGAAATTAATGGCTTAAATTAGTTCATGGAGCTATCCGCTCAATGGTTTTATCCATTTGCATAACGTTACATTTATTATTATTTTTATTATTTTTTTTAAATGCAATGAATGGCTTTAGTATTAAGTAATCGCTACTACATTTACAATATGGCGTTTGCTCAACACTGCCCATTGTAACTATTAAATATTAACGGTTAACTATTAGCCATCGCAACACAAGACTTAACGGGCCGAAGTCGCAGCAGCCGTTAACGGAGTTTTCAAACAGCGGAGCGCGGGAAGCAGAGCGCGTGTCTACAGCACCATCACAACCAAGACTTCGGCTTCTTTACCGTCAGAGGAACTTCATAAGAGAGGCTCGACTCGAATTATCAGACGAAGAGAGGAGGAAATTCAAAGGTGAGTTTTATGCTTGCATTTAACCGAATAAAAATTGCATAAGACGTTAGAGCCACCCATTCACAACAGGGAGCGTAAATAGCCAGCTGTATTTAGCCTTCCTCAAATAAATTTTAAAGCAACAGTGCTTATGTATAGTAAGTTTGAAGTACATAAGATAATACTATTGAATTATTGTAAACGAATGCTTACCCTGAAGCGCCATGGTGGTGTATTGCACCTGTTGAACAACCTGATTGAACGCCACCAACCCATGCACAGATGAATAGTTGCCCTATCTCTAAGTCACATACATGTCATTCATTTTATTAGAGAATGCTGAAACTCAGCAAATGTGTCTTTAACTTTCAGATCAAGGTTCCTTTTTGTTACACAAATGCGAGTGCTTTGTTTGTGCAACACTATTTACCACCTATTTACAAAATAATTTATCCAAAGTGCATTCATGTGACATGAATGCATTGTGGTGCTCTTGTGAAAGTGCATTGCAGATCAATGTTTTTGTAAAGAAAATTGTAAATTATGTTTTTGTTTTGTTTTGTTTTGTTTTGTACAAAGTAGCACTCACATCGCTTCATAAAATTGAGGTTAAACCACTGGAGTCACATGGATTACTTTAATGAGGTCTTTCTTACTGTTCTGGGCCTTGAATATGAAAGTTGCATTGCTGCTTATGGAGGGACAGAAAGCTCTCAGATTTCATCAAAAAATATCTTGCAGTGAATCTTTGTGGTATGCAGCTTTCATCTTTAGACTTTGCTCGTTTTGAAAGTATGGAATGAATATTGTATGTCTTTATAGTTGCTATATGTCTTTTTAGATGTGGATTTTTTTATGCTGCTCTGGTTTTACATCTGGTGATGTTCAGGGAGAAAGTGAACAATTGTCACAATCAGGTGTTACATGCAAAGAATCTGTAGTAAGATAAAAAAAAAATATTCAGGGTACAGTTGTAACTAGTCAGTGGGAATATAAATGCAATCAATTTACTTCTGTCTTTTCTAATACTGATTCTTCATTTAGTTCAGGAAGAACCAGCACACACCATATCCCACTGTGCAGATTTTGGGAACGTCTGACTGGACACAAGTCTTCAGTGAGAAGAGAATCTTCAGCATTGTAAAAATGGAGGGATCTGAAATTTTCTGAGCAGTTGAGGTGGAGGATGGTGTTTTTTGAAAATGTTAAATAAATGCTGGGATTTTGTGTGAAAAGGGGGGGGGGTTCTAGTTTTGTTACATAATGTAATGTTTTAGTGTAATTGTATTTTAAGTACTCTAACATTTTAGTTTAATTGCATTGTGAAATGTTTTGCATCTTTTTTTTTTAAGTGATACTCTGTTAATTTTTTAAGTCTTTATTGTAATCTGGAAAGATGTATTTACACAAAGAAATATTTTACTGTTCAACCACTTATGTGTATTTGATATGTTTTTGCAGTTACTGATATTAAAATATCTTTTCGTTTCAGTTGTTGAATGTGCATGTTATTCAATAGGAAAATGGCCTTTAATAGTTCTTGAAGGAACATATTTGCCACAGTTAAGGTACAAATGGGCTTGTCACTGGGGTGGTACCTTAAAGGACAAGATTTGTACCTTTGATGAAGCTACAATATTGTACCAACAAGTTTTAAAACCAAAAGGTACATTTTGGTTCCCCATGGTTAGGGATATGCCGGTATCAAATTTTCATGTTGCGATTAATTGCTAATGCTTTTATCACGGTATACGGTATTATCACGATATTGAAATTTAGTTTCAAAAAAGTGTTGTCATAGTACAGTATAACAGGTTTAATATCTTTTTTTCTTATAGCAAAAATAACTGAACATTTAAATACAATAAAGCAATACAGAAAAAAAATGTACGAAGTTAAAAATATTACACAGATTAAAGTTCAAAAGAATGATAAAGACCAATAGGTAGCCTATCAATTTACAATAAGATCTCATTAGTTAACCTTAGTTAATGCATTAACATTAAAAATGAGCAATAGCTACATTTGCTACAGAAGTTATTAATCTTTGTTAAGCTCGGGTTTATAAAAAAAAAAAAAAACTGTTGCAACTTTTGATTTTAACAACGTATTATTAAATATTGGAATTACCTAAGATTAATGAATGTTTATAAGATTTTTTTATTGAGAGTTTATGTTAACTAATGAATTAACTAATGTTAACTAATGAAGCTCTAATGTAAAGTGTGACAGAACAATAAAGAATCAAAACACTTTCAAACAATATCTAGGGCATGTGGTAGTCCAGATTAAAATGTAAAAAAGTTTTAAAATAAATAGCCTATTAAGTCTAAATATTTAAGTATTTGGCGCTGTGATGAACACCATAGCGAACACGGAAATCTGAATGGCTGTTTAAATAATTTAAATACGTTTCAGAAACAGAAAGTAGCAGCTGGTTTGTTTAAGGGGTTTCCAGGGTAACGGCCGCAGTTTTGCTGTTTAGCGCCATCTGCTGTCAGAGAGTGAATGTGCGTTTTCATTCAGCGCGTCTCCTTCACGTGTTCCGCCATGCGCTTCTCATCCGTGTTTGTTTACATCAGAGGGCACACGCATCTTTGACCCAGTTTACAGCGGTGTTGTGCATTTAACCAATTGATGGGAAAAGTACTCTTAAAATGCATTCAAAATTCTGATTAATTTGTAATAAATTATTATTCTCGGTATTTTGAAGTGTCCACGATAACAATATCGTGCATATTCATTATCGTGATATATCGCATTACCGAATACCGGCACATGTCTACCCATGGTACAAATCATGTCCTTTAAGGTACAAATTGGAATGGTACAAATTTGTTCCTTTATATTAAGGTACAATTCTGTACCCTTAAAAGGTACTGCCCCAGTGACAAGGGTTTGTACCTTCTTTGGTACAAAACTGTACCTTTTTTTCTGAGAGTGTATATTAACCTAAGTGTGGGAGTTGAATCATTTAAGTGGTTACTAGCTATTTTGTACCTATATGCCAAACACCACCACCAAACCATTTGTTCTTCCCTTCCACCGTAGAACCAAGCACAGTGACAAATGGGAGATTAATTAATATGAATGAGTGGTTTGCAATGGAGGCATGTTTAGGTTAGCCCAACCTCCTCATCATCTGTCTAATCAGCACCAGGGAGGGAGTAATGTCATCCAGATGCAGTCGGACGCCCATAGGCTGCTGGGAGAACCCTGCTGGGAGCTCTTCGGCATTAGTCTTCTCTTGCACTTGAGGGTTTAGTATGCTCATAATATTAGCTGCACTAAGCTCCACTGCTATAGAAAGACATATGGCATATGACATGACTGCAAACATGACTGCAGGTCCATGAATGCACAAACCAAACCTTGAAGAGTGGATTATGAGTCCATTTTCTGCCATATGACCCCAGACCGGCAGAGTGGTAAAAGCTGTGTGGGACATGTGGTTCTCTTTATGCCTCCAAATTCATAGGACCAGGTACCAAAACTGAACTTCTCCTAACACTAGCAAGAGGAATCAAGATCAAGAGTATAGGTGCCCCATCTGACCCCTGCAAGATGCCTTCACAGCAGCAATATGACCAGAAGCCACTGAGTGTCTGAAGAGATCAAAAGCCATTGGTGTCATGCTACTAGACCACACAAATATTTTTGAAGCTCTCTTCAATTAGCAATGCATTTCAAGATGTATGGTGAATTCAGGTAAATTGGGCCCTTTTGGGCTATTTACTGAAGTAAGTATGACGAATGGTGATGTCCATGACACAGAATATCTTATCACATCGAAACAACATTAATAAATGAGTCCAATCGAATACAAGTTCATTAGACAGACTTTAATTAACAAACTGCATGTTTGAAGGCTTTTTATTTAGAAGTGGAGAGCGTAACATTTGGGCCGCACCCAAACCACAAAACCAACGGGAGACAGAGACTTAATCTAAAACCTTCAAATGACTCACAGCTCATATTTCCTTCTTGGAATTACCAGAATGTCAAAAAATTCAACACAAACAAGACAAGCATGTGTGCAGTGTAGTCCACTCTATGACAGACATGACAGACAATTAGTTGTCCATGTTTACCAAAAATGTGGTTGTGAGTTTTGAAAATGTAGGGTTATAGAATGAATTTTTGTAACTGAACCAAATGCAAACGCAACACATTTGGCACTCTAAAACAGGAAACAGACAACCCCACTCTACTGTTGTGTGAACATAACTATTGCTTGTGATTTAGGGGTGCCACCTCTGTTGAAACAAAAAAACAGCATATGCTGGTTAAGTATGTTTTAAAGCATGGCAGCTGGCTTGAGCTGGTTTAAGCTGGTCCTTAGTTGATCATGAGCCCGTTCAAGCCGGTCCTGAGCTAGTTATAAGGTGGTTATGAGCTGGTTTAAGCTGGTCCTAAGCAACTAGCTTCCTGCTCAGGACCAGCCCAGGACCAGCTTAAACCAGCTCAGTTTCTGAGCATTATGATTAGAAATGGAGATTTAAAAAAAAAGCTCAAGGCAAAAAGGCTCAAAAAGGTGTTGTTGAACAATGGCAATGAAGAACTCTGACTATGCCCAGTAATGGATGCTCTGAACAGTCCTCTTAAAGTTTAACAATGAATCCGTTTCCTCCAGTGCTAGTACTCTGTGAGATATTTGTAGAAAATGATTATGAATATGGTCAAATAAAAGTAGGAAGGACCAAGAAAGCTGAATGAGGAAGAAATGAGCAACATTTCTGACTTGGTCCTCTTGGACTCTTTGTGACTTGCCAACTACTTGCGCTTCAAGTCGTGTTTGAATAAGAGGCCTTCTGCATTGTGGGAAGAGAGGTGAGACTCTGTGCTGCCAGAAGGACTCAGCTCTGATGCCACAGTGGCATCATGGGTTGAGCTGATGAGAGCAGGGGGCAAACACAAATGTTCAAAAGGGGCTAAAGAAAAGAAAAAGGGCCCCAGTGAGGAGAAAATTCCAGGCTGGCTTGCGGTGTTTGTTTCTGGGCTTTGTGTGGAGAGGCCCATGGTGAGTAGTGTTGCGTAAGTGGGCCGCGTGGCTGCTCTGGCATGCGGGCGGCTGAATTACTGCGGCAGATGGTAGAGCCGCTCCTGTGGGGGCCCACCGTGTCGTGCCAATGTTCCGGGTCGGGTGGCCCTTTCCCCCTCCCCTTTCTCTCTCTAACTCAGTAACACACAAAGGCCCCAGGAAGTGGCGATGAATGTACGGCCAGAGGAGCATGCCGAGGCGTGGGCCACAATTGGAGCTTTCAATCAGTGAACACTCGTTAATGCTGAGCCACGCTGCCACTGCTGCCTTGCTGTCTCACATGGGCCTCGCACTCCTTCCCCCTTTGTCTTGGAGCGCGCCAAAGTGTGGGGCCCGTTCTCCTGATTATTTAGAAACCAGTGTTGGCTGGCAGTGTTGTGCCTGTGTTGCTTTGAATTGGCCATTGCATAGTCAAGGATCAAGCTCGTTTGCTGGTTAAGGATCCCACTTCTTTCTGGGCGGCTGATGGCTTTATGTTTAGAAGTGTGTGTGTGTGTGTGTGTGTGTGTGTGTGTGTACGTTTGTGTGTGTGTGGAAGAGCACTGGAAGCTGGACAGATCCTTTTGTTGAGCAAGTTAAGATATTTTTGCTTTAAATACTGTATAATGTAGAGACACTACGATTTCTACACTTTCTTGGTATTAAAGTCACTTATCTTGTGTGAGGACCTTGTATTTTAGAAACTATGGGAACTATGTCCAGTATAATATTCCATAAACATATATGAAGGGGGTATGAATGAAAACATGAAAACAAGATGTCAACTGTTGTTAACTAGCCGCTAACTAGCATCTAGCATACTGACAAGAAGAATTTGTCTTTACAGTGCCTTTTCAAATTTTCAAGGGATGGTTAAAACCACTTTTTTGGCACACAAGTGGCAAAATATTTCTAGAGACATGTAACTCTCTTATCCAGCATTCCTCTGTGTAGTCATTCTATTTTTAATTTTACATTATATACATCCAAAGAAATACATTTTTGAACAAACGCCAGAGTTTACTTTTGTGAATGTGTGCTTTTGTTGTTGCCGATTTAATAGGAGGGTTAAGCTGGTCTAAAATGACTTAAATATTGCTGACTCACGTTTTCCAGCGCATGTTAACACTGTTCAAACATGGCCGCATGGCTCTGACAAAAGGCATTCCCAGCATGTCCCGCCATGCTTTGTATCATCATGATGTCTTATAATAGTAAAAACAAAATAATGATATTAGCAATCTTCCAAAAGCACAGAAAAAAGCATTGAAGTGATATACTAGCATTAGCACTTAAACCCCTTAGCCTACCAGCTATAACACCACTATTTACTTTTGATAATGATGGTAATAAAATCAACACCAGCGAGTGTTGTTGTTTTGCAGCAATGCTCAAAGTATTGTAAATTCAGCGCTGAACTCCTCCAGTGATCAGCCAATAAACCTTGCATGTGGTTTCACCAGGGACGATGTAATGGACTGAACATCATTTTTATCATGTTATGATTCTGTAAAAAGTGTTTATGGATGCCAAACAGATGTTTTCACTGAGTCTTACAAAGAGGCCTAAAATGGCCTCCAGACAGGAACAAACAAACGGCAATGCTACGTAAAGCGCTATATAATGGGGCTGATTTGAAATGACTGGCTTTTTTAAACAGTCATAATCCCTTTTGCAGGCCAGGGAGCTACCACACTAAAAAGAGCCATTGTGGTGGCACTGAGCTTGTAGGAGTGATTTACATAGCTAAAGGAAGGTAATCAGCTGGCACTGCGGCCATTGAGGAGGGGGTTCAAAGGAGGTTTGATTGAAGTCCGTTCAGGAAAAAGCTAAATAGATTGACAGTCAGGGCTCCCAAATCAGCCCCCTGTTCTGTCTTGGGAGAGTGCGTAGGGCAAGAGGTCATATTTTAAATGGGAAAAGGGGAAACAGGTCCAGGTTAGCAAACTACCCTTACTTTCAGCTCCCAGCATTAGAGTGTTGGCAGTATGAATGTCGAACAATGTGAGCTAGCAAAACTATACGAGAGTCTGCAAGCAATCACATTTTTCTCGAACACTTATCCCAGCAGGAAATTAGGAAAATATATAGACAGATTTGAAGATACCTCCTGTGATTTTCCAAATGGCTTGTCCTATGCAGGGTCACAGCCTATCCTAGAGTCTTGTACCAGAAACACTCTGGATGGATGTCCAGTTTTACCACAGGGCTCAGATATAAAGATATTTACTTTAAATTATGGACTGAATGACTCTAAACAATAAATGAGGCTTTTGTACACAGGAAGGCCCACAATAGCCCAGAAGAGCTAACAAGTTCAAACCGATATTGATAATGACTGAAATCTAAACAAGACACACTTGACAAAAAAAGGTGTTCAATGAATTCTTAGTTGTTCCTGATTGTCTGTCAGTTGCCCTCGTTCAGTGACTAAGATAACAACAAGCTTTATTGCTGCAACATCCAGCCAATCCAAATACTTCTGCTTAGACAGCTAGCCAATCAGAAAGCTCAGAAGATAGTCAATTCAACTCATTCATTCACTGGAGTACATGGAAATGCCACTGTGCTTATTATCTTCACTTAGGACTTTATTGCCTCAACTTTATGACACATTTCCTTTTCCCATCATAACTAGATTGCTCTATGAAGATAGATTGAGGTCTTAAAAATGAGTGATTTACACATCAAAGAATCTGTCACAAGCTTCCTCTTTGATGTCTTTCATTATACCCATATTTAGATGGGTGGGGTGTTTACTTTGATTATTTTGGCTTTAATTATCTCACTGGCAGCTGTATGGAGAGGTTAATCAATATGTGAATTCTACACTTAGTTAGGCCAGTTCAACAGTGGTGTTTAGCAAACTGTCACAGTTTATATTGGACTAATACAGACTGTGCTGTTACAAACTAATACAAAAACTTTATTACACACTCACACACACACACACACACATACACACACACGCACACAGTTTCAATGCAGCTGTCAGACCTCACAAAGCCAAGCCTGTAATGCTAGGAACAGCCAGCTGGACACAGCATACCCTCTATTCCTTCTCTAGTACAAAACTTTACCCCCCTCTTGCTGCCCTCTACCACCTTTACACTAATTATCATATGCCAAGGCACTTGCCAAGTGGGCAGCTGTCAGCATGGGTGGCAGGAGTGGATGAGAGACAGTAAGTAAAAAGAAAAAGAGAGGCATTTTGAGTTGTTCAGTAAACGTGTCATAATGTGTGAAATAAATTATTGGGTAACAGTGGAACTTGCTGGTGATATGAATGCAGAAATAACTAGATTTTTGGGAAAAATGAGTGTGTACTCACCCTTAAAAAATGTAAGTGGTGCTTGTCCGTGCAAACTTCACCTCCATGCTTCAGTATTCTGAGTTGTTCTAGAGATGTTGCTATGCAGTTGGGGGTTTGAGGGCAACAACACAGAAACAACCTGCCTCCCATGGATGACCTGAGCAGGAATGTGGGTAAAATAACTCTTGACTGATAGATAGGAGCAAGACCATTAATGATTTGGTAACACTTTAGATTATGGAACACATATTCACTATTTACTAAGAGTTTTCCCTCAATAATCTCCTAATTTTCTACTTATTAATAGTAAGGTAGAATATGGTTGTGCAGAATAATGCATTAATATGCCCAATAAGTACTAATATTCAGTCAATATGTTTGTAATATCCATGCTAATAAACTACTAGTCAATAGTGAGAACTTGTCCTTAAAATAAAGTGTTACCAAAGTTCTGTATGTCAAGAGGAATATTTTGAAATGAATTTAGGATAGAATAGGGAACCAGTAAAGGTCATGCTACAAGGATGTGCACTAAGGATTTGCTGGAAGTGGGAAGTCTTGCTGCTGAGTTTGGTACATATTGTTCTCTTGCAATATTTTTATAGACCCTTTTCAACCGACTGCAATGGTGCTTTTCCATAGTTATTATTAACATTGTAAGTCTAGCAATATTACCTTTGTATTAAATGACATAAAAAAAGTTAATGCTGCAGATTTTAATACAACCAAACTATGACTATTTCTGCTCCTGGGAACACTGGAAATGTGAAAACTGTCCATTGGGTGGGAAAGTGACAAAGGCATTGCAGTAGTGTAATTGTGAAGCTACAAAAGCGTTCGGCGCTAAAGTTTCACCATCAGTCATTTCAAGTTTGGGATGGAGGCATTTAATTTAGCATAATTTGAAGAAAATGTATCTTATTCTGGCTCCTTGAGGCTCCTCATGTAGCCTCTTCAATTCACATTTATTATTAAAATATTAGGCAAACTACATAATAGCACACCTCTCCTCAACAAGCCACATGATTTGAGGTATCATATATGTCCTTGGCACAAACACTGCAGTGTAAGTTATGCCTCAAAGTTGCCATATTAGTGGTTTGTTCAAACCCTGAATATTAAAAATTGCCTAGCACACACTGCTGATGAATGACAGAATGGAAAAGAGAGAATGAAGAAAAAAGACTGAACACAGACGAGGATGTCTGCTATTTCCCTACCACTGCCTTTGTTTTCATTCTGCCGGTGGGAGCCAGACTCGTTAACGTGCATATCAGCATCTTAATTGCAGCCTTGATGGTCATGTACGTGGGACCCACCACACACCCTGTGCACCACCCACTTTTCCCCTTCTTGCTTGTTTCGGCAGCCCGACTGAAGCAAGACAGTCCTCCTCTTGGGACTATTACACCACATTAGGTGTAATTAGGGACCCTGTCCGGCATCCATCAAAGGGGTCGCAGGTTCCAAAGTGGGGTGGAGATAGCAGGCCATTGACCACACTGTGATTAAGCAGTTCAGTAAGTTCATACTCTACTTTGCCCACTCTTGAAGTTCTGCTGTCTCAAGAAACGTGGACAAACCTTCAAAGTTAATTACCCGAATGGGTTCCAGGAGCTTTGTGGCCTTACTGGAAAAACCTAATGGCACAACATGTCCAGTTTCTAATTCTCTGTTTTCAAGGTCTGTGGTCAGTGGCGGCTGCTGTTGGGCAGTATAGTGCTGTTATCAGATTATGCATGATGATAAATCTGTGTAGATGCATTTGTCCCCATGGGCCGGGCAAAGTCAAACCCTAATGAGCATGCTGCCATTCCCGTCGCACCCTCCTGCCCTGGGCAGCTACATGGGTGGTATAAAAATCAGCTGGCATACATGAATGTGAGACAGTCTTCTGTTCCCTGCTGGAAACTACTGATGACAACATGGTTTTTGACTGGACTGACTGGCCATTCAACAAACAATACTTCTTCCAAAAATGAAAACTCTGTCATCATTTACTCACCCTCATGCCTTTCCAAACTATGAGTTTCTGCTCTTTCTGTCCATGCAATGTAAGTCAGTGGGGACCAGAACTTTCAAAAAAGCATCGTTAGCTAACTGGGCTCCCAAGTTCCATTAAACTCTGTTTGTAAGGACGTAACTTGCAACCATAGTTTCCTTTGGGAAACACCCCCCAGACCGATATGTATGTGTTTATTCACTCTCAAACCAAAAGAAATAATTGATCAACTTGTATATGTAGGGTGCTTCTCAAACTGAAGGCTGTATCCTTCCTAGACCAGTTCTTCTGAAGCTTCTAGCCTGAAGTCCTCTTCAGCATTAAACATTAGAATGAGACTCTCCACATGTCTATGTCTTGGCTATGCTTTAGAAGGTTCCTGTCTGGTGTTACATGCATTACACAATATAACTGGATGAGCTCCGTGCCGAAATATTTTCCGTCATTTCTTTTTCGTCAATTGGAATGTGTGAAAATTGTGGGTGACTGAAGGACATAAATGATACACTTGATCCATCTTTCAAAATATGCAGAATGAAGGATGCAACCAAAAACTGCTTTCCATGGATCCTTCAGATTGAGCCTTTGATGACACTTGATGATGCTGCAGCCGACATATGCATCCTTATTAGGATGCAGCTTTCCATCTGAGAAGCAACCATAGAGCCAAATCAAAGGGAAGGGAAGGGGAAGGGAAGTGGTGTGTGGCCAAGTATAGTGACCCATACTAGGAATTTGTGCTCTGCATTTAACCCATCCAAGTGCACACACACAGTAGTGAACATACACCTGGAGCAGTGGTCAGCCAATGCTGCGGCGCCCGGGGAGCAGTTGGGGGTTCGGTGCCTTGCTCAAGGGTCTCACCTCAGTCATGGTATTGAGGGTGGAGAGAGTGCTGGTTATTCACTCCCCCCACCTACAATCCCTGCCGGACCCGAGATTCGAACCCACGAACTTCGGGTTACAAGTCCGACTCTCTATCCATTAGGCCACGACTGCCCTAATATGCAAATATGAATGCATAGCAGTAACATCAAACCTCACTGGTTCTTGCATGTCATGTGACTTGATTTTATAACACAAGCGCCATTAGCTGGTCTGGATGGTTGATCAGCTCGAGTGCTAATCAGTGGGACTGAAGTCAGCCTGGAAGACCATCTTGATCAAATTGGTTAGAGCTGGTAGGCCACCAACAAACCAGCTACTATGCTTCAAAAACCAGCTGGACCCTTTTAACCGGTATGATCTGTTTATTCCCGCAGGAAAAACCTCAAACCCAAACTTCATACCAATCTGGGAAGAACTAATGGCTCCCAATATAAAAATCAATGGCCACATCATGCTGTGAAAGACTAAAGATCATAATCCCAAGCAGACATTTATTATGATACATCACTGAAATCATAGCCATTATGATCCCAAGATCACCCAGGAGGGAAAAAGGCAACAATCTGCTTTGAAGAACTCTGTGGGTTAATCTCCCACACAGATCATCGTAAGTGAGGGGGTCTTTAATTTATGATGTTCAGCACTCTGAAATTTGTCTGGATATACATAAAGCATGATTCACATTTGCGGATGAATATCTACCTGTGCTTTGTACGGAATGTGAACTCCTACAGGCTCTTTATGCTGCTTCATGTTATCCAATCCCACGCAAAGCCACTCCAAAACATGTGACCCTGTCAGAACAGACAAGAGTCCCAGACCAAAAACTGATATGGGACCAGTGTGGGGTTTAAAGAGAGTGGCGTTTAAAGAGAGAAGGAATGTGGAGGTGGTTCTCGGAGGCCTGTGTATCTTTCTTCCCCCAAATATTTAGACGGCAGTCTCTGTAATTGACCAGTGTAGGGACAGAGATAGTTAGCGTATGTGTGTGTGTAGGAAAGAACAACAAATCACAACATCTTTAATAGACATAGACATAATGAGAAATTGAGGATAAATTCAGGCCTGATTTAATCAATAAATCAATAAAATCAATAAAATATGGGTTTGTAAATTTTATGAAAACATGCACAGATCACATCACCCTCCAAAATCAAAACAAAGTCTATAATACAGAAAAATGTCTTCCCTACTAGGGGTGGGACAATAAATCGATATGGCGATATATCGTGATCCTTCTCCATGCGATACGATAATCGATATCTGGCGCCAAATATCGATATTTTAATTAATACAATAAGGTGCTCTAAATACATTTTCCTGCTCTCGGCGTCTAAAAATGCGTGGAAATCGCGGCCGCGCCATTTCCACATTCTTTCCAAGAGCGCTCTGAGCAACTATGAAGCGCGTTCTCTATGAAGATGGGGAAGCACGAGGAACCGAATGATAAACAGATTTCCAGACACTGTATTAGCTCTACTGCTATATATACGTTTATGGAGATGAAAACTAAAAAACTGCCCCGGAACAGTTATCAGCGTGGACCATAGGTACCGATCACGTTATTATTGCAGAGCGCATATTCAGTTCATGAGTAGCCGAACCTCTCCGCTCGGATCGCAGGTGGATTTCCCTCACTATATGAGAGAGAGAGAGAGAGCGCCGCCGGTGCGTCCAGTTTTATGTGAACAAAACTGGATGCTCTCCCTCTCTCACAGATATTACAAGTGCGCGTTATGCAGTGTGAACAGTGGGCACCGACCAGCAGAAACATAAATCTGCACCTATGGCATGGAGGACGAGACAAAACACTGTCAGAGCCGTAATGCGGCGCAGAAGTGTGCAGTGTGTGTGTGTGTGCTTGCCGCGCGTCTACATTTGAAATAACCAACCTGAGCGCGCAAAAGACGCGATGTGAACGGCTATTTTTCCGTGCGGGGCTCCGTTTTTATGATGAGAGGAGTAGAAAGGTTGAGAAAGCACTCCAGGTAAATTTTGAAATGTACCAGGTTTGTTTGTTTATATATATATATATATATATATATATATATTACATGGAGAGAGAGAGAGAGGCTATATAAGTTAAGCAGTTAAATGTGTTTGTTTACACACAGAGAAAAAGAAAAGTGTAACCTTTTAATAAGTCCAAGAATAAAATTATTAATTTACTCAACATGTTCAAATTGATTTACAGAACTTTTTTTGCTGTTTTCTAACAGTTTGGACTTGAATAAAGAAAGAAAACTTGCACTTAACCTTTTCACAGGCATTTTGTTTAGACAGATATCGCGATATATCATTATAGGATTTTCTAGAAATATATCGATTATCGCAGAATCGCTGTATCATGATATTATCGTTATCGTGAGCCATGTATCGTGATAATATCGTATCGTGAGGTACCCTGCGATTCCCACCCCTATTCCCTACACTGTAAAAAAAAAAAATAAATAAATAAATAAATAAAAGGGGTTCACAGAAATGTCCATAAGTACATAAATAAATATTTAATTTAATTTAATTTAATTTAATTTAATTTAATTTAATTTAATTTAATTTAATTTAATTTATGGACATTTCAATTAACCATAAAATCAATGGTCATAAACTCAAAATTCAAAATAGAGGTAAAACACCTGCAAAAAGTTAATACAGAAAATTCCTTCATTTTAAAACAGAAAATTGTGCTCTATTTTTACTTTTTTTTTTTTTTTTTTACAGTGTAGAATTGCATTATAGTAATAAAGCGCAAACAGGGTTATATTAATGTTCTAAAATGTTTAAATTACTTTCAATGGTAAATCAGTTGACCTTGTTACTGTACAAAAAGTATTACTGCACCATGCATACATATGTAAATACTACATTATTTAATTATATATAATAAATATAATCAGACATGTTCAGTTTCTTTAAGTAGGCTTTCACTGGGTAAAATAAATGTCATATTATTTCCTTTCTTTTTTTTCTTTTTTTTTTTGGATGTGAAATATGACCCGCATATGTTTTTGACAGGCTTCACCTCAGTTTAAGTCTAGTTTATTTGTGTGTATCTAAATAAAGGTTACTGGGGTCAAATCATCCAAAGCCGCTGTCTGTGTGATGATGAGTCTCTCTGGGTGGGGTGATTCGAGCTATGCCTAGTGCGGTCGGCAGTGGCAAATCATCATCTGTTTGAGTTATAGTGACCCAAGTATGGCGGCCAGCAGCATGCCGTTTTCCCTTCGTTCACATTCCTGGTCTCTCCATGCAATAAGACACTACAGAGCCACCGACCTTACCACAGCTCCAAATAGACACTTGGTTGTAAAAGCTAATTAGCTGTGATTAAAGCAAACTTATCTTGCCTGCCGTACCCAATTACATGTGTGCACTAAATGGGTGATCTTTCTATTCCAATCTGTCTCATTCTGTCAGTCTCCTAGACAAAGGCCTGCAGGTTATCTTGTACAGCTCAAAAACAAAACAAAATTAGCTGTTTTTGCTTAGACTCAAAAATTAGAGCATTTCCTGTGTTGGCTCTCAGACATACTGTACATCTCCCCCCAGCCTCAGTCACCATCCACATCCCCATCAGGATGCAGTGAAAGCCTGACAAATAGGCCCCTTTCCGCCCTTCCTCCAGTGAAAATAGCACACTCTTTTTTTTTCAGTGATTATCAGGAAATTCCCCTCAGAGTGGGAAGCGGAAGTGACACAACAAAGCCAGAGGCAGACAGTGGATGCCCTGAGGGAGTGATCCACTGATCTAATGTGGACTAAGTCACGATAACTGTAACTGTAGTTCTTCTAAAATACAGTATTATAATATTTTAACACCTCATGTGCTTTTTGTTAAAGGGTCATGAACTGAGAAATCAAAATTCCCTTGATTTTTTGACATAAGAAGTCATTGTACTATAAAAACATCCTGTAAGTTTCAGAAGTCAAAACTTTCTTGTTTGTCTAAAAACAGCCAATCTGCCTAAACGACAACTTGTGGAATGTACCACTCTATGATGTAATAGTGTGGCTAAACACTGCCTCTGCAGAGGAAGATCAACGCCTGCTTCTACATCACTGCCTGTTTAGCCCCGCCCACCGATTTGCGCATGTAGTAGGTAAATGACAAGAGCGGCAAACGCAGGTCTACGCAGAAATAAAACAATAAAGATGGCTCTGAAAACAGCAAGATGATGTGCAGTGCCAAGTTGTGGAAAAACATAGTCTTTGCATTGCCTTCCTTCTGATCCCAACGTTAGGAAAGAGTGGATGAACTTTATTTTGAACAAAGTTCAAGAATGCACAAGTAAGAACTTGGTCCTTTGTTCACTTCATTTACCGCAGATTAATTTACAAACAAAGCACAATTCGACGCAGGATTTTCAGAAAGATTGAAACTAAAAGTTGATGCTGTGCATAATATATTGGATCCGACCGTAATGTCTCAACACACAAGTTTGTGTAACTGTTTTTATTACGTGATCACTATTGCTTTGATTGTTGTTACAGATCGTTTGATATGTACTGAGTATTTACGCATTTTTAACCTAAATTACAGCAGCATCTGTCTAAGAAGGATGTATACGCTGTCAAACATGCACAGCTGTTAGCCAATCATAGCAGTGGGCGTTTACTTCTGAGTCTACAATCCGCCACACCTATTCAAACAGAGCGTTCTGATGAGTGGGGTTAAAACAGGACAGAAAATAGCCTATTACTTATAAATTATGATGTTTTTTTGATGTAAAAATCTTGATAACATTATAAGTGGACCTCAGAGAACAGTATCAAAAAATAAAAAGGCAGTTCATGACCCCTTTAAGTTGAGAACTGTCAGTTACAACTTCCTTTGATCACTGTTTTGATTGCACACCACTATCTAATAACTGTACAACTGTACGTTTTCTTCCATACTGAATCTATAGTGTGTGGTGCTTGTTTGACAGTTGATAAATCCCTTAAAATCTATTTAATGTTTGGATGACTGAATGACTGAATAAATGCAGTGAACTAATCAACAAAAAATAATTATTTCAAAAATGAGACTTACAAGACTTACAATGTCATATGATATGTAAATTATATAATAATTTATGAATTAAAAAAGTTTGGGGTTTTTTTCAATGTAAGTTTAATTAATACATTATGTACAGTTGAAGTCAAAAGTTTACATACACCTTGCAGAATCTGCAAAATGCTAATTATTTTACCAAAATAAGAGGGATCATACAAAATGCATGTTATTTTTTATTTAGTATGGACCTGAATAAGATGTTTCAGATAAAATACATTTACATATAGTCCACAAGAGAAAATAATAATTGAAGTTTACATACACTTGATTCTTAATATTGTGTTGTTACTTGAATGATCCACAGCTGTTTTTTTTTTGTTTTTGTTTTTTTTTGCTTGTTTGTTTGTCTAGTGATAGTTGTTCATGAGCCCCTTGTTTGTCCTGAACAGTTAAACTGCCCGCTGTTCTTCAGAAAAATATTTCAGGTCCCACAAAATCTGTGTTTTTTCAGCATTTTTGTGTATTTGAACCCTTTCCAACAATGACTGTATGATTTTGAGATCCATCTTTTCACACTGAGGACAACTGAGGGACTCATATGCAACTATTACAGAAAGTTCAAACGCTCACTGGTGCTCCAGAAGGAAAAACCATGCATTAAGAGCCAGCGGTGAAAACTTTTGAACAGAATGAAAATTGTACATTTTTCCTATTTTGCCTGATTATCATATATATATGATACAACTTTAATGTTCTGTAAAAAAAAAGATTAATTAGGACTAATAACAAAGATTATATTTAATAAGAAATAATCTACTTTTACATTAAAAATAATGTTTAAAAGTATGTATATAAGCATTCAACTTATTATTTGCAGTGAAAACAATAAAAAGACGTTACCAGAAGACCCTGGATGATCCACCATGTGGACATGTAGCTACGCTAAAATGCACAAAATATATCTTTAAATTTACATTTAAATTCTTATCATTACATTGTCATTTTTGACAGCATATTTACAAATCACAACTCTAAAATGATATAATGGTGTACACCAGAAGGCTGTGTGAGTGTGGGCAATTCTCATACTCTATGTAAAGGATGTTCTGTGTTACCCACCCAAAGAAAAACACCTCGGTGTAAAGTTATACTTTTTGTTTTGTTATATAAAACAATTTGTAATTTTTTATGCTTCTAATTATTTTTGTTGTTTATACAGACATTTACTGTAGAATCGTCGCATTCTCTTTCATTAACATCAGCTTTCCAGACAGCTGTTTGGCTGATTCTTATGCTGTCAGTGGAGACGGTTCTGCCGGACAGGTTCTCACAGAACTGCTTACAGTTTACCTGATCAGCCTGTTCAACTCCCCCACCCACAAATACCCTCAGCCAAGAAGAAACAGTTAGAACTTTCCCCTCATTCTTAAACATGCTGTTGCCCGCCATGTGGAATGTCATTTTTATATATTTGCATAATTTGCATGATATTTGAATAGTGACCCTAAGCTGTCTAGTTGTTGTGTAACCATGCTGTGTATTAAATGACAGCACAGAAAGTTCCTCTATCTAGTCAGAGAGTTAGACAGATTGATCTCTATCATGTTTCTGTGTAAATATCTGATTAGTCAAAGACAGCAGAGCATATGCATGCTTATCAAAGCTGAAGGAATGTGTTTGCTCTGCCAACAGGTAACCTAGTGAGTTCCCTCCTTCCCCACTAAAGCTCTAGCATGAGGGAAAGATTACAGATTGCTCTGAAAAGAGAGTTCCCCTTTAAAGGGCGCTGAAGCAAACACGGCATCCATCACAGCCTGTCCAGGGCCATTTTCCAATGAGTAACTCCGCCTGAATTTGGGGGGCATTTATAAACAAAGCAACTTTTCACACATTAACAAGGTTCTATTAAAACATCTCGAGGGGCACTGCACAGTAATAGGACGCACTGGCAGACGGCAGAGTGCCAGCTATTTTCACACAGCAAATCAGTGCAGTATATACATGAACGTATTTCTCCTTGTAAGTGCCATTTAACTGACGGAGAGCAGTGCTGTAGAGTTTGAATAAACAGACAACTCTCGCTGTCTCAGCTTTCTCCATCAAGCTCTCTGGTATCAAACCTGATGAAGGCTGAGGAATGGCTGCCTTATTGAATTCTTCAACAAATATTTACTATTCTGGGGGAAGAATGATTCAGGATAAATAAAATGATAAAATAAAAATGGAAATAGTGATTACATGGGAAACATGGTCGCCAGTACAATAGACAGATAGGGGCAAAGGGTATACATGTGCTCTTTGCTCAGTTCTTTTAGGTTTGGTAATATTTTGTTAACCAGAGGTTTCTTTAACCACTAAGTTTGAAAACAACCTTCCTCAAAAAAAACAAAGACAAAAAAAAAGTACAATAAAATTAAATAAAAAAAATAAATGAATTAAATAAATAAATAATTGTATGTCATGAAAAACATCTCATGGTTACGTATGTAACCCTAGTTCCCTGAGGGAACGAGACGCTGCGTCGAACGCTTTGGGAACGTCTTCAGCGAGACGATGCTCTGAAACGTGTGTAATCAAACCAATGAATGGATGCGATGTCACGGACGGGGTGACACGTGACCAGGAAGCTATAAAAGCACGTGAGGTGGATACACCGGCAGCTTCTGGAGAATGAGGGAAGCGCTAGCAGGGATGCCGGAAGTATGGCAGGAGACGCAGCGTCTCGTTTCCTCGGGGAACTAGGGTTACATACGTAACCTTGAGACGTTCCCCTTCAGGAGCTCGAGCTGCGTTGAACGCTTTGGGAACGAGATGCCCACGCCGCTAGACTTTCAAGTCCCTGCGTAATGTGTATGAACTTCAGCACAGCTACGGCAAAAGGATGGAAGAACCAGGAGCGGTACGAATGTCAAGGTCGTAGAACCTGACAAAGGTGAGCGGCGTAGACCAGCCTGCAGCGTTACATATATCCTGCATAGCCACACCCGACAGGAAGGCCTTAGAGGCCGCCACACTTCGGGTGGAGTGAGCCTTGACCCTTAAGGGTGAGGGAAGGCCAGAGGAATCATATGACATAATAATGGCATCAACAATCCACCTACTGAGGGTCTGCTTAGTGGCAGGAAACCCTCTCTTGGAAGGACCATAGCAAATGAATAACTGGTCGGACTTCCTTCACATGGCAGCTCTGTGGACATATGCATCCAGTGCTCACAATGGACACATGCAATTTAGTGTCTGCTGGTCAGGCTCCCAAAAGGGAGGAGGACAGAATGCCTGAAGTACAACGGGCCGTGTTACTGAGGAGGGCACTTTAGGGACATACCCCGGCCTGGGGTACAGAAAAGCTTTGACCAAGCCGGGCGCAAAGTCTAGGAAGGAGGGGGCCACTGACAGGGCCTGCAAATCTCCGACTCTCTTCAGTGATGTGATAGCTAACAAGAAGACAGTCTTAAGTGTCAGAACTCGATCTGAAACCTCCTCTAAAGGTTCAAACGGAGGTTTACAGAAAGCCTCCAGGACCACGGCCAGATCCCACGGGGGGATACGAGATCGTATGGGAGGCCTCAGCCTCAGTGCACCACGGAGGAAACGTGTAACCAGGGGGTGTCTTCCCACAGACTGACCACCGAGAGGGGCGTGGTAAGCAGTTATAGCCGACACGTACACCTTCAGGGTGGAGTGGGTCAACCCTGCAGATAATCTAGCCTGCAAGAACTCCAGCACTGAACCGACCGGGCAGTTAACTGGGTCAAGCTGGCGATCTCTACACCATGAAGTGAAAAGGTTCCACTTTAGGCCATACAGTTTCCTCGTAGAGGGAGCTCTGGATTGGAGGAGGGTCTCAACAACCTCGGTTGAGAGACAAGAAGCTACGAGTTGTGCCCCCTCAGGGGCCACACCCACAGCTTCCACAACTCCGGGCGGGGGTGAAAGATGGTACCCCCCACCTGTGAGAGGAGATCCCTCCTGACGGGAATCTCCCATGGAGAGCCGTCGAGAAGGGAAATCAGGTCTGAGAACCATACTCGGCCCGGCCAGAACAGGGCTACTAGTAGCAGACGGATCCCATCCCGGCGCACTCTCTCCAGAACTCCTGGGAGCAGAGCAATCGGGGGAAAAGCGTACAGACGAAGCCTCGGCCAAGTCTGTACCATGGTATCCAGCCCCAGCGGAGCTGGATGAGTCAGAGAGTACCAGAGGGGACATTGCGATGTCTCTTGAGTCGCAAAGAGGTCCACTTGAGCCTGGCCAAAAACTCTCCAAATTTGCTCCACCACCTCGGGGTGAAGCATCCATTCCCCGGGCCTCGGCCCCTGTCTCGACAGGATGTCTGCTCCCATATTGAGGTGCCCAGGAATATACAATGCTCTCAGCGAGAGGAGTTTGTCCTGGGACTACACAAGGATCTGGTGCGCCAGCTTGTACAAAGGGCGCGAACGCAGACCTCCCTGGTGGTTGATATAAGAGACCACCGATGTGTTGTCGGTGTGCACCAACACATGGCGATCTCTCAGGTCTGGGAGAAAGAACTTCAGTGCTGGAAATACGGCCAGCATCTCCAGGCAGTTGATGTGTCACGTGAGATGGCGGCCGCTCATGACCACACCCCAACCGGTGAGGGACGCATCTGTCGTTAGCGTTACGCGACGACAAGGAACTCCCAACACCAACCCCTGTGACAAAAACCAAGGTCTCCTCCACATGTCTAAGGCACGAAAGCATCGCCGCGTGACCTTGATCATGTGAAGCGGATTTCCCCTTGGGGAAAACCCCTTGGTCTTGAGCCACCACTGTAGGGGTCTCATGTGTAGCAGGCCAAAAGGTATCACGTTGGACGCAGCTGCCATCAGACCCAGCAGTCTCTGAAACTGCTTTACAGTGAGTGACCGGCCTTCTATGACTCTCGCGACTGCAGTGAGGATCGACTCGATCTGAGCAGGAGACAACTGTGCCTGCATCATGGTCGAATCCCACACCATGCCCAGATAAGTGGTCCTCTGTAATGGAGAAAGCACACTTTTATTTGCGTTTAGTCTTAACCCCAACTCTCTCATATGGGCGAGAACGTCATCTCGATGTCGAACCACCGTCTGCTCTGATTGAGCTAGAATCAACCAATCGTCGATATAATTTAGTATGCGGGTACCCTGGAGTCGCAGTGGAGCCAGAGAAGCATCCACACACTTCGTGAAAGTTCGGGGTGAGAGTGCAAGGCCGAACGGAAGAACCCGAAATTGGTAAGCTTCGCCCCCAAAAGCAAACCTCAGGAACTTCCTGTGCTGAGGAAGGATGGAGACATGAAAATATGCATCTTTTAGATCTATCGTGACAAACCAGTCCTCGGACCTGATCTGAGAAATGACCTGTTTGATCGTGAGCATCTTGAACTTCAGTCGCATGACTGAGCGGGTTCAGCTTACGCAGATCTAAAATCGGACAAAACCCCCCATCCTTCTTCGGAACAATGAAGTACCGGCTGTAGAACCCGGATTCTCTTTTGAGAGGAGGGACCACCTCGATGGCCTCCTTCCTCAGCAGAGTATTTACTTCTTGTTCTAACACCGGAGCCTGCTCGGGACCCACCACAGTGGAAACGATGGCGGAGGAGAACCAAACTGAATGAGGCGGAGGAGAACCAAACTGAATTCTGTAACCTCTTTCTACAGTCTGCAGGATCCATTTTGAGATATTTGGCAGAAGCTTCCACGCTGCCAGAAAATCTCGTAAGGGAATCAGTCTCTTGAGACTGACCTCCGGTGTAATAGGAGACCTCCTCCGAGGTAGCGGGCCCCCCAGAGCCGTTACGTTTCCGGGCGGACACTGGGTGCACTCGCTGGAGACCGCTGTGCCCTGAACCATCGGCAGTGGCAGGGTTAACAGCTTGGTCTCCTGAGGGCACTGGGGAGAGACAGGCACCGTATAATGTGTACACTGCTCTCCCCCAGCGGGGGCTACCATCAGAAGCCCTGGGACACAAACATCAGGGCTTCTTTGTCGAAGACATTTTAGCCAGAAGTACGGTCCTCAGATCGACCTTCAGCTTCGAAGTCTTCGATCGTGAGCGCCGCTCATTTCACGAACCCCGTTCACGTGGAGGTGTGCGAGTCGCAATGCTCATTTTCTGCGCCTCTCTGTATGAGGAGTGGGCACACGGTTGGGGCTGCTCCCGTCCAGCAGCCCCCTGAGCTAGAGAGTGGCGAGGAAAGAACCGCTGAAACGCCGCCGCTTGTTTATGAGCCTCCTGAAACCTGTCGACAACGGAGTTGACGGCGTCGCCGAACAGGCCAGAAGGCGCAAGCGGGGCATCGAGGAGGAAGACCCTGTCTTTCTTTTTTATATCTGACAGGGTCAACCAAAGATGCCTCTCCGCGGCCACTAGGGCTGCCATAGACCGCCCCATTGCTTTGGCGGTCTCCTTTGTGGCACGGAGAGACAAATCAGTGGTTCTTCTGAGTTCTTGAATATCGTCAGATTTTACTTCCTCGCCCTCATCCAGCTCTTTCAGCAGGTCTGCTTGGTAAGCTTGCAACACTGCCATTGTATGTAAGCAAGCACCAGCCTGACCTGCTGCCGTGTACCCTTTGCCCACCAGCGCTGATGTAGTACGAAGCGGCTTGGTGGGCAGCGCCGGGACTTTAAGAGACGATGCCACGGTGGGAGACAGATAGCTCGCGAGCGTCTGTTCAACCCGGGGCATTGCTCTATAACCGCGCTCATTTAATCCCGAGACGTTACTATAATCAAGGAGAGAGGGACTAAAGAGGCGGGCCGAATATGGTCTTCCCCACGATCTCGAAACCTCAGAATGGAGATCGGGGAAAAACGGCAAGCCCCGGCGTGGAGGGAGCAGCTTAGACCTCAAAAAACGCTCATCCAACTTGCTCTATGAGGGTTCAGCCTGCTTCTCGGCGGGCCATTCAAGATGTAACTTGGCCACAGTATGAGTTATAACCTCCACAAGCTCATACTGTGCAAACTGGGGTGGTTCATCGGCGGTCTCCTTGGAGGACGAAAGTTTGAGCGCCGCGCGCTCTCCGTGGGCGGAAGAAACCGCTCCGTCAGAGCGTGCTTCCGAGCCCTGGGAGGTGGCGCTGGATCCCGTGGCAGAGGAAGGAGAAAGGGACTCGCCCGTCTCCATTCCCTCCACGAGATCCACCTGCGAACCCCACGACCGCAATCGCCGCGCTGCCTCGGCAGACGCGGGACCATAGCCGCGAGGAAAGAGCTCGAGAGCTGACTGAGCATGCTTCGCTCCCAAGCAAACAACACAAAGGCTGTGTGTATCCCCACCCGTGCCTAAACTGCTGTTTACTTTTATCACACCCCTTAACAGACTTAGACTTAGCCTTTGGCATGGCTTTATCGTTTCTCACAGTTACAGACAACAGTAAATAGGACATACACACACAGAGCGCTTCGCTGAATGACAGAAGCTGCCGGTGTATCCACCTCACGTGCTTTTATAGCTTCCTGGTCACGTGTCACCCCGTCCGTGACATCGCGTCCATTCATTGGTTTGATTACACACGTTTCAGAGCACCGTCTCGCTGAAGGCGTTCCCAAAGCATTCGACGCAGCTCGATTTCCTGAAGGGGAACTTATTTTTTTGGTAACTTATTTCAAAAAAGTGAAACTTTCATATATATTTTAGATTCATTACATGTAAAGTAAAACATGTCAAAAGTTTTTTTGTTTTAATTTTGATGATTAGAGCTTACAGCTCATGAAAGTCAAAATTCCAGTATCTCAAAATATTAGAATATTTCCTAAAATCAATCAAAAAAAGGATTTGCAAAACAGAAAAGTTCAAGTTCTTTAAAGTATGTTCATCTATGCACTCAATACTTGATCGAGGCTACTTTAACACAAATGACAGCATCAGTGAGGTGTGGCATGGAAGCGATCAACCTGTGGCACTGCTGAGGCACTATTGAGCCTTCAGCTCGTCTGTATTGTTGGATTGACTGTTTCTCATCTTTCTCTTGAAATTATCCAATAGATTCCTTATGGGGTTCAGGTCAGGCATGTTGGCTGGCCAATCAAGCACAGTAATACCATGGTCAGCAAACCACTTGGAAGTGATTTTGGCACTATGGGCAGGTGCTAAAGTCCTGCTGGAAAAGGAAATCATCAGCATCTCCATAAAGCTTGTTAGCAGATGGAAGCATAAAGTGCTCCAAAATCTCCTGGTAGACGGCTGCATTGACTTTAGACTTGATAAAACACAATGGACCAACACCAACAGACGCCACAGCACCCCAAATCATCACTGACTTAGGAAATTTCACACTGGCCTTCAAGCAGCTTGGATTCTGTGCCTTTCCAGTCTTCCTCCAGACTCCAGACATTGATTTCCAAATGAAATGCATTAAAAGTAAAAAATTTTTTACTTTTAACTGAAAACAGGACCTTGGACCACTGAGCAACAGTCCAGTTCTTTTTCTCCTTACACTCTTAAAAAAAAGGTGCCAGGAAGAACCAAAAAGGGGGTTTCGCGGCGATGCCATAGAGGAACCTTTTTTGGTTCCCTGAAGAAATATTTTTTGAAAGGTTCTTTAAAGAACGAGTGTTTTTCTTGGTGCCATAAAGAACCTTTTCTGATACTACAAAGAACCATTTTTAAAGGTTCTTCAAAGAATCACTGATGAATAGGTTCTTTATGGCCCTATTTCCTCCAGATCAGTATCCTTACATTTATCATAGTATAAATATTCTTTAATAGGATTGTTCGTAAAATAATTTTGAAAAAAAAAAAAGAAGAAAATCCAGAAGTAAAAAGACTTGACAAGATATATGATTAAAATGTTTATTGCATTTACAGTATACATCAATGCAGTATACATCATACCTCAATACTGTGTATGTGTGTTTAATAATAAATGCACAAGTACTAGAGTACTCAGACTTGACAGCAATGATTGATTATTTTTTAAAGTCACTGCAATCATTGTTTTCATGATTAATCGTCGCTGTCAAGTACTCGATGATCACAATAACTTTATATATTTCTCTTGCATGCCATCCATACCATCAAAATAAAGACCTATCAGTACTTGAAATGAAAAATTTACAAAAATGCCCATCCCTAGTGTGTAATACAGTGAATACAGCAGGTTAATGTCAGTACCCCCATCATCCACTAGTATGCCCTTTTGCATCCCGTGGAAACTGCCACTGGTGGGTCAAAGAGTTCCTGCTTTCACAGCCCTTCTGATGAATGGTTGGGTACATAGGATCCTGTAACAAAAAAAAAAAAAAGACACTTTCATTAGTTTCTTCATTTTAATAGGTTTAGCACCGGTATAATGATGCAAAATGACAAACAAAGATAATGGAAAGGTATTTTTAAGCTGAACGGCAGTCAGAATAGAAACAAAATCAAAGTAAGTCAAAGTATTTTGGAAGTTCGTCCATCCATCCATTCACTCTCCAAACCACTTATCCTCTCTAGGGTCATGGTGGCTGAAGCCTATCCCAGCATCTTGGGCCACAAATCCATCCAATTAATGGTATTTAAGCAATATAAGCACTAGGTAACAATGTTATACAGTACCTGACAAAATTTTGGAAACATTACAATGTTTTGGGGGAAAAAATCTGAAGTCTGCATTTATTTTATCAAGAATACAGAGAAAATAGTAATACTGCAAAATATTATTACACATTAAAATAACTGTTGTCTATTTTAATATATTGTAAACTGTCATTTATTCCTGTGATCAAAGCTGAATTTTCAGCATCATTACTCCAGTCTTCAGTGTTACATGATCCTTCAGAAATCATTTTAATATGCTGATTTGCTGCTCAAGAACATTTCTTCTTATTAAAATAGTTGAAAACAGTTTTTGTGGAAATGGTGATACCTTTTTCAGGATTCTTTGATTAATATAAAGTACAATTAACAACATTTATTAAATTTATTAAACAATTTAGTAAATAGAAATCTTTTCCAACATTATAAATGTCTTCACTATTACACTAAATGCACCATTGATTAATAAAAATATTAATGTCTCTCTTTTTTTTTTTTTTTTTTTTACTATAAATGTATTAATTTCTTTCTTTTCTTACCACAAATGTTTGAATGGTATTGTTTCTATAAAAATTTTAAGCGGCAAAAACTGTTTTCAACAAAGGTAGTAATCAGAAATGTTTCTTTGAGCAGCAAATCAGCAAATAATATTTTACAATATTTTTGTTTTTACTGTATTTTTAATCAAATAAATGCAGTAGTGGTGAGCAGAAGACTTACATTAAAAAAAAAAAAAAAACGTTCAAAAACCATAAAAATAAATAAATAAATAAATAAAAAATCATACCAACCTCTAACTTTTGAAAAGTAGTGTATGGTTGAGGTTTTAGTTACTAGTCAGATGGTTCATAGTGCCTTTGAGATGTTGTCCGCCAGGAGGTCCACTCCCAACTCTGCTGCACAGCCATCAGCATAGAGGAATCTAGAAACATAACATGCAATTTATCACAGAGCCAACAATAATTATGAAGACGTATATACATTCTAATTTCAGCAGGCCACTATTTTTAATCACAACATGTACAATTACAAATGATTAAACATCGTCAGTTTGTTGTTTTACACACATGCACACAGACATTACTTCATGCACGACATAGTTGTGAGATACACAGGAAATCTTGAGACACACTCATAACATCTTGGAGCTTCTCTTCTTTTGTAGAAAGATTATATTATCACTCCTGAAACCACAGAACAATTTTTAATCAATATTTGTTTGCCATGAAAGATCAAAGCACATTTGAACTAATGTTAGATTCAGTTCATTTGTGCTCCATGTAACGTTAAGTGACATCACAGATTAAAAGTACAGCACATATTTTAGGCTAAATAAGTTAGACAACTTCCAATAAACCATTGACAAACTGACAGCAAACCCTTTACAAAGCTATCAAAACCTCTCATCTACACATAAAGATGTGATTAAAAGCCCAAACTTTCATAAACAAGAGCTCAAGCTTCAGAGTTAGCCTAACATAACTTACCTGGTCTGAAAACAGTTGAGATGCTAGCGGACTTTTTCGAAGACTGTAAACCATTTCCGTGAAGTAAATATTCAACAGAAACATGTCAGTTACATGTAATAAAGTGTCTGGAACAGTTGTATGTGATATTTGTGTGATTTTAGGGACTAAACTCACCTGAAAGCAGTGAAAACAGCAGCGAGAGACGGAGATTTATGACTTGCCAGTTGGTGTTGTCGCCCCGTTTCCATGGCAACTCCCTCCACTGCAGCATTTGAATGAGACTCCAGTATTCAGCGCGCTCGCCCATTAAAACACGTCACGCAGCATTTACATAAATAAATCTCTTATCAGAATCACATTAAATCTTTATTAAATGGCGAATTTCAGTCTCATTTTGTAGTTCTACGACCAATTCATAGGTGCAAAATGTATGATAGTGGGTCAATGTGGCACTTTTATATTTTAAGATTTCGTATCACTCAACCTTTTTATTTCATTTTAAAACATGATTGCAGTATTTTTTATTCTAAACTTTGCTTTTGTTAAATAACTAGCCTAATAATTTTTTTATGGTCATGCAAAACAGCATTAAAATAGATGTAATAGATTTTTAAGGACTGATCTACTGGTCTTTTTTAAATTAGCCTAATAAACACCACAAAACTATTTATACAACTCAGAATTAATACTTTATATTGCTTTATAATTGAACACAACTAATAGAAAATGAGTCTGGAATGAGTTCTGGACCAGGCACGACAATTTAGCTCACTTGATCTCACTTTCCAGAAAAAAATATTTACAACATGTTGACTGTGAAGAACCATTAAATAGTCTAAAGAACCTTTTATTGTGCTACAAAGAACTTTTCTGTGCTGCAAAGAACCTTTCTGTGCTACAACAAACCTTTTGTGCAATGGAAAGGTTCTTTGGATATTAAAGGTTCTTCATGGAACCATACACCCTGCCAAAGAACCATTTAAGAATCTTTTTTTTAAAGAGTGTAGCCCAGGTAAGATGCTTCTGATGTTGTTTCTGTTTCAGAAGTGGCTTGGTAGCCCTTTTCCCGAAGACGTCTGAGCGTGGTGACTCTTGATTCACTGACTCCAGCTTAAGTCCACTCCTTGTGAAGCTCTCCCAAGTGTTTGAATTGGCTTTCCTTGACAGTATTCTCAAGCTTGCGGTCATCCCTGTTGCTTGTGCACCTTTTCCTACCCAATTTCTTCCTTCCAGTCAACTTTGCACTTAATATGCTTTGATACAGCACTCTGTGAACAACACCCCTTTAAGTAGTGACCTTCTGTGACCCCATTATTGTGGTATCAAATAACAAGAGATACCCGGAATTTATATTGTAGGGATGGTCATTTAATGAAACTCAAATATAAATATTCTAATATTTTGAGATAGTGGATTTTTGACTTTCATGAGCTATAAGCTCTAATCATCAAAATTAAAAAAAAAAAAAAAAAAAAATCTTTTGAAATGCTTTACTTTACATGTAATGAATCTAAAATATATATGAAAATTTCACTTTTTTGAAAGAAGATACAAAAAAAAAATCACAATATTCTAATTTTTTGAGATAAACCTGTATATATAATTTAAAAAAATTTAATTTTAAAAATATTTGATATTGACATTTTTTTTGTGAAAATTAATCACATTTACCCTTCAGATTAGAGAACACAGTAACACTTTAGTATAGCGACCAATTCTCATGATTAACTAGTTGCTTATAAGCATGCATATTACTAGCATATCGTCTGTTTATTAGTACTCATAAAGCACATATTCTGCATGACCATATTCTACGTCCTCAATCTTACCCAATACCTAAACTTAACAATTACCTTACTAACTATTAATAAGCAGTAAATAGGAGTTTGTTTAGGCAAAGGTCATAGTTAATAGTGAGACCTGGACCTTAAAATAAAGTGTGACTGGGAATACCATCAATTAATTTGCTGCTTATTAATAGTACGTAAGCTAGTTGTAGTAATTATGTTTAGGTATAGGGTAGGGTTTAAGGGATCTAGATTATCATCATGCAGAATAAGGCATTAATATGTGCTTCATAAGTACTAATAAACAGCAACATGCTTGTAAAATGCATGCTAATAAGCAACTAGTTGATAGTTAATATTTCATTTAATTTTATTTATTTCTTTTTTATGATGTGAAATGCAACTTGGGCAGTTTCACCTTATGGAATAGTAAAGCAGTAACAAATTTTTACCAGTGCACAATTAAAGGAATGTGGACCTCTTTTCCATTTACTGCAGTTCTTTGCAGTGACATCTCCAATAGGCTGAATGAGTCTTTTTTTCCTCCATTCATTTGGCAGCACTAAAGAGTCCTTGCATTTAGCTCAGTCCAGGCCACCCCATCACAGTCAGGTTCATGGGTCAAAGAGATGAAAGAAAAACCTTTTTGAAGTGTCTTATTAAAGAAACACTCTAAATCAACATTCTCATTTTGTTCAGTCTCAAACCCGTGCATAACTTTAAATCACGAGGTGCCAAGGCTTAAAGTGTGTTGGCCAATAGCCCCTTCTCCTTCATTTTTTGGCAAAAGCATGCAGCCTAAAACTGCAAATTATGTAGACTATCCATTAAAGACAATTGAGAACCATTATTAGTTTGTTAGAACCATCATCAAAAATTAATCGCACACAGATCTTGAAAACATCACATGAAATAATGATCAATTGAATGTAGATTGTTTAATTAACAATGTAAAACAAAAAAAAAAATTCATAGTTCAAAAACTTATTGGAGTATGTTTTACAAGAAATTACAATTTCAGTTTAGTTTAAAATTATTCCTTGCCATTTCTTTGTAATTATTTATTAGCAATTTCTAAGCAAAAATGGTTTCTACACCATTTTTTTTTCAGTGCACGTGCATGACCAACAGAAATTAATTTTAAAAATTAAATATATTCTCATTTGTTCTGAACACAAAGTTCTCAATCTCCGAGAGGCTGGGTAAAATTGAGATATTTCTGAATCTCTTCATGCATGCTTATTTCTCCCATACGTAGCAAAGTATGGGTGGTCTTCAGATGGGAGGTGAGCTCTGGTGTGAAAGTGGCTGACTAGTGCACCAGGTCACACAAGGGTTATTCTTGTGACAAGAATGTACAATCCTCACGCTTTCAGGCTTCAGCAGCTTGAGTGAATGCTGTTGGGGAGAACCGGCACGGATGGTCTGGACACTCATTTTTGGCATATTAGGCATTGCTCATTACTCTCTCAGTTACATATTTCCTAGAGGAGCACTGTGTTCTTTGATTTGCCTTTAGGGATGACTGCCTCCCAGTACAAATGAAGGAAATGAGGTCCGCTTTAGTGCACATACCATGCAGATTCAGCCCAAGGCCAGACTGTCTTTTGATGCCTTTCCACCACACTGGGGCAAAAGTCATTCTGCAGTGTGGGTTTAAATGTGTTAAGGCCCATTCACACAGGACCAGTTCTTGCGTCAGCCTGTGCTGGTTTTATTTTTCTATGTAAATATGAAATAGATGATGAATCACTGATGAACAAAAATTGTAAAGACACATATTGAGATGCCTGTATTCTTTTCCATTCCACTGTATGGCGTCTATCTGTTTTTGAAATCGAGAACACATCCTTTGTGAACAGCCCCTTTGCATGCATGTAGAAAGAAAGAATGTGCATTGATCAACGTTTCCATACTAGTGAAATGGTATCCTGTAAGAAAAGTCTGGAAAATCTTGGCAGCTTTATGGTGGGAGGTGGCATATTTCATGTCTCGTGATTTTACTCTATGAAATAGTGGTTGTGTCTCTCAGCTTAACGCTTGGCTGGGCTAAATTACAGGGTTGTTCATAACGCATAGCAGGGCTGTCGTCTTCATAGCTGGGAAGATTTAGTCAGAGATGTCTGCCCAAGGTCTTTTGTTTTAAATTACCTGGGATATCCGGTCTTTGAGCCCGCTGCTCATCATTTTTATCTTCTTTCTTTACTTTTAGGAGTTTTTCCTGAGTTTCTTACATTGTTATCTCACCCAAACTCTAAGAAAAAAAAAAAACCTGCAGAAAATGACCAGGGTAGGGTTGCACCAGCCATTCGTAAGTTCTTACTTAAATTAGAACGTTAAGTCCACACTAGAGGCTTAGTAACTGCTAGCTAGTTTGTAACTAAATCTATACATTATTCGGTTGCACCAGCTGTTTGTAAGGCAGGACGTAGCTAGTAGTTTGTAAGCTCTCCGTAAAGTAATGCGTAGTCGCATAATATGATGCTTACACTTTTATTCCAACCGTTACTCCTGACCAGACACTTCCGAAACAAATTTAGTTCAACTAAGTATAATGGTGCAACGGAAAAATATTTAGTAGTGCGTAGGTTGTAACTTAGTGCTCATTTACATCAAAACTAGGCTAAGTTGTAACTTTCGTACAGCTGGTGCATCCGACCCCAGAGTACCTTTTCTGTTAAGTTTACATACATTTCTTTAAAGCAGGACAATGCAATACAATGCGTAATTCAAAAGAGAGGCAAAACACCTGTGAAAAATCAACATGGAAAAGTCCTTCATATTAACACATTGGGATGTATTTTTACAGACTTTTCTTTAAATGCCTGGAGTCACATCAGCACTTCCTGTGACAAGCTAATAAGTTATGAAATAATAGATTTAACTCTAAAATACATTTAAATTTTTATTTATTATTTTTATTTACATATAAATTCACTTTATATGCAGTTCAAGTGTGTATAGACTAAAGATGAATTTTATGAGTAAACCTTGTAATATTTATCATCAATTTGAATAAATTTCAAGGGCGTATACACCAGCATGCACTGGGGAATGAATAATTAAGAAAATGTAATGTTTTCACTGAACTATTTTATTTACACCAAGATTTCCTAAACATTAACATAAACAAATTGGGCGGCACAATTAATCAAAATAAAACTGAAATAGCAACATATCAAATCATGAGTATCAAATCAAAGATTGCAATTTAATTAAAGAAGCATATAATTTGTTATGCGATGCGTTTTTAGAGTGAAGAGCAACACTGTTCATTTACGTGTGTGCAGATCTGTTAAAAACAAGATACAGATTTACAGATCATTCATTGTCACAAATTTTAATTTGCTTACTTTATACAAAACTGCATATATAGAAACTTTGTAAGAATTTTATTTGTTTGTTTGTTTGTTTGTTTAATTGTTTGTTTGTTTTAGATATACTGCCCAGAGAAAAAGGTGCAATAACTTTTCAGGTCATATCTGCTAGCGTTCCTTTCCTTGTCTCTGCTCTTTGCTCTTTGTCACTCCATCAGGAAGTTACCTTTATGCAGATTTCCCACGTGTAGTCATTGCTTTTGAATATGCCCTTTTATAACCCCTCTCTGAACTCATTCTTTAGCATTATACCAGCACCACTGCATTTTCTGAGAAAAAACAAATGCATATAAAAGCAGACATCTTCTGAGCACTAAAACAGGATTCAAGATAAGACAAGGATACCCTAAATGACCAAATCTTTTTATGAGCGAGGGAGGACAGCTCTCATTCACAAAACCGGATGGGTAGAAACCAGTTGCGGCTGCTTTCATTTTTCTCTCCTTTTTTTTTTCTTTCTCCAGCAAACCTCCCTCTCCCAGGCTGATTTTGTCAGTATGTCTGTCATTGGTTCCCACTTAGGCCTCATGTGATTTCCTACCGAGTCCTAATGACATTTAGCTATTTTTGTCAATGGCTTTGTGCCTAATGTCCCTTATAACCTCAACCCTTCCTCCTTCACAAAACTAACAGCACAGACCTGGTGAAGAAGCGGCCTGCAGACGGAAGTAAAACTAGTCAACTGATGCCCACAATGTCTGGAACGGTTCATTTTTTAAATATGCTTTGACTACAACAAACAAAAATCTGCAACATGATAAGACAGGAGCAAGGCATTCTGAAGCGTTATTAATCTAATTGGCTTCATGTTTCATTTTGTTCACATCTAAGCAAATAATACCTGCATTATATACTATGATAACAGTTATTTAATTAAGTCTTATAAAGGGCTCAACACAAAAGTGAAACAATGTGCTTCCCTAAAACAAAAACACAAAGGTGCAAGAGATTTCAGTGACCTGTAATGACTAGCACGTCTCTGATATCACACAACACACAATTTTGTCATGTTTCTCTTCATGTTTGTCTTTTGACAAATGCATTTGTTAAACTCAAACAAACATACCCCAATTGTTTTCTGCTCACTCATTTCATAGACTCTCACCAGTTTGCTAGTTGTGTCCAAACATTGTCATAATAGGAGATCAATAAGAAATAATCACAGTTAAACTGAAATTTGTGTGAAACAAACATCCCTTCAAGCTAAGGAAGTTTGTCTACAGCTATTCTATCCTAGGCACAACAGCCATGTTTCAACTCGTTTTTTAGGATCTGAGATAAATAGAAGGAACTATTGTAACTGAAATATGAGTAATCAGGATTATATCTCGGGCTGGGTTATGTATCAGATATTCATAATATCATGATTGTGCTGTTAATTTCCATGAATCAGCTTAAACTCTCCTTTTCAATGAATCCATTCAAAAATATGATTCAATAATTTCTTTGCGTAATCACTCATAACTGTGTATGTATGGCACAAGTGTGGCACTTTCAAAAATATAATATAATATAATATAATATAATGAAGTTTTGCAGTATTTTTTGCAGTATTTTATTTTTTAAAATCTGGATATACAATGCTATCTCACAACTAATTTGTACGTATTTTATGAGGTGGCTAATTCGTACAAATTCATACGACCTCACTCGTACAATTTTGTATAATTTATGTGAGGGGTTGGTTTAGGGGCGGGGTTAGGGGTGGTCCTTTGTATGATTTCCTGTGAATTTACCACATTATAAATTTACACGATTTTTTCAAAAATCGTACGAATTTGTACAAGTTATGTCATACAAATTTGTACGAATGAGCCGCATCGTAAAATATCTATGACCTCACTCGTACGATTTTGTACGATTTGTGTGAGGGGCAGGTTTAGGGGTGGCTCTTCGTACAAATTCCTGTGAATTTGCCACATTGTAAAATGCCCACGATTTTTCAAAAATCGTACAAATTTGTCACCTCGTAAAATATGTACAACCTCACTCATACAATTTTGTATGATTTATGTGAGGGGTAGGTTTAGGGGCGGGATTAGGGGTGGTCCTTCGTATGAATTCCTGTGAATTTGCGATTTTTCAAAAATTAGCCACTTCGTAAAATATGTACAAATTGCCTTGAGATCGGGTTGGGATATAACAACAATATTAATGAAAAATCAGTTTCTGACACTGAAAAAAAAAATCCTTTTTTAATGTAAATATAGAGCAGGTATTATTGAGACACTGATTATCATCAAATGATAACATATGAATCTAAAAGTGTTATATCAGTGGACAGAGGAAGTCTCATCGCATCCGCACTTTACTTGCTATCAACAACTCAAACCTCATTAGGCAGATTATTAGAACTGGCTCTTATTGAGAGCCCATGACTTCAGTAGCTCAACAGCAGCTGTTATTAGAGACGAACAAGAGGAAGCGGTCAGTGACAGGGACCAGCAATCAACAAAGCTAGGGCACAAAACACAAACAAACAATAACAATGGGGACGCATTGTGGATGCGAGCTGCAGAGCAACATTCCTGGAGGTAAGGCCTGGAGGGCAGCTAAAGCAGCTCATTTCCCCAGGTCATCGTTTTTCACAAGGACGCGCCACATCAGAGGGGCCTTTGCTGGAAATCAGATCCAATCAGATGTTCCCGAGGCTTTGAGAAGGCCGGTAGAAGTCACCCACTTGATATTTGATCAGATTTGCCTGCCCCCCTCTTTACCCTCGCTAAACCCACCCACTCTCTCTCTCTCTCGCTCTCACTCAGTCTACCCTGCTTAATGGGAAGTAAAAGATCAGTAAGCCTTGTGGAATTCAGGACTCCTGTTACACGAGCATGTGCTTGCCGTCTGGACAAGGGCCTTTTTGCTCTCTTTTTCTCCGCCTCCCTTTCTCGCACCCCTCTCTTTTTTTGCTGGCTGCTCTGTTCTTCTTTTCGGAGTGCTGAGGCATTGTTTTGGCGATGGGAAATGTCACTGCATGCGTCTGAGTGAATGTCTTGCGCATGCTTTGGGAAAATCAGTTTGTCTTTGTTGTATTTGCAGCCGTCATATCAGCCCTCTACAAACAGCTACACCCTTAAGTACCCGGCAGAGCATGTTCCTGGCTTGCAGAAGCACGATGTGTCATAACTTAAGTATCTTAAAACACCAAAGCAAATGTCTTTTCTTTCAGGCTCAGAAGCTTCAGTAGGAAGGAAAAGGCAAGGTCGTTGCCTTTATATAGGTCAGCAAAGCAAAAACACAGGATAGTAACATGTCTTGGCTGGGCCTCTATTATGTAGGCATCATTTTTTCCCATTGTATGTCCCATTGTATCGGAGCTGTACATTTACAATTCCAGGCTTGACCTCCTCGCAAAACAACAGACAATTTTAACAATAGATTATTTAAATATATATAAAAATAGAACTATTTTGTGTGAGTTAAGTTAAAATATACCATTATTGTCATTATAGTGTAAGGAAATCCATTGAACCCTATAAAGTCTACTCTATCCTATGTGGAACACAATAAGGCTACATAATCAACACGATCAAAAATTTGCTGAAAAACATATTGTGCATCTACTATATGCCTTCTGTCGTCTGATTGATAGTTTATACTTGTTTTTTTGCAACTATAAGGCCTTTTTGTATAAATCTGAAAATTTTTGCTGTGAAACCTTTAATGATTTTTATAATGTCTGTAATATTTCAAGAAGCACACTTACTAAACTGATGCAACTTAGGTTTACTTGATTATCCATACATTATTTTTTGGAAAAATCATGTTAAAATGTAAGCATCAAATATGATACATCAAGCTTTTGAGGAACATTTAATTGTACATCTCTCATCATCACTGTATTGCAACAATAAAACCTACAAAGATTTAATCATAAAACAAAGCATTAAATTAATTTACTAAGACATATTGTTGAGAGATACAGAGTGACATCTGATATTCACATTCATTTTCTGTAAGTATTCTGCCATGCTGTTATAAAGATCTCTTTGATTTGCATTACAAACTACCAGGATTTCATGTTATCTTTTAGCCATTTAAATATAAGCACCAAATTGCATATTTTTCTCTGAATAAAACGTTTTGAGTATGAATATGTGCTCCATGATCTCTTATATCACACATCCTTTTAAAAATAGGGAGTTAAAATCTGAGGTTTAATAATTATTGAACATTTATTTTCTTTATGCATTATGAACTTGTTTGTCTTGCTGAATGTGTGTTTTAATGTTTTAGTGTTTAAATGCTTGAGGCTAAACATTTTCAGAATAAACATGCAAAAACCAAGAAGTGTAACAATGATTTTTGTTCTCCCCAGAATTTTTGTATGGATGCATGATATATTGCATTAATTTATTTTCATTTTTTCCTTCTCTTTTTTCATTTTCTTTTCTTTTCTTTTCTTTTCTTTTCTTTTCGTTTCCTTTGTTAAAATAAAACTTCCAGTTGTTCCTACAGTTGTGACAGGAATGAAACAAAAAGTTGGACGAACGTTGGACACATACTGTGAACTCAGTGACTCTCTCATGAGGGGCCAAAGATGACACACATTACAGAGGAGCTCCTTTCCTTGCCACATTAGTTGGGTTTTCCTGGGCTTGAACTCTCCGTGCTCTTCAGATACCAGAAGGATATTATTTGATTGAAACTACTGGTCAAAAGTTAAAGGGTTAGTTCACCCCAAAATGAAAATTATGTCTTTAATTACTAACCCTCATGTCGTTCCAAACCCGTAAGACCTTTGTTCATCTTCGGAACTCAAAAGAGAGCTATCTGACCCTCCATAGACACCAATGCAACTGAAATGCTCCCAGATCAAGAAAAGTACTAAATACATCGGTAAAACAGGTCCATGTGACATCAGTGGCTCAGCTTCAGTTTTTCAACGCTACGAGAATACTTTTGTTTGCGCAAAAAAACCAGAAATAACATAATTTACTCAACCATTCTTCTCCCCCGAGTTACGTCTTCCGCCATTTTAGAGAGTATCACAATACATACGCATGCTTTCCCCTAAGCGTAAACAACGCTTATTACGCAGATTATACGTTCATGCGCGCTTTCCCCCTGAACGTAAATAACGCTGATCACGTCAAATACGTTCTTGGGTACTTTCCAAAATGGTGGAAGACGTAACTCGGGGGAGAAGAATTGTTGAGTAAATTATGTTATTTTTGTTTTCTTTGTGCGAAAAAAGTATTCTCGTAGCGTCGCAAAACTGAAGTTGAGCCACTGATGTCACATGGACTGTTTTACTGATGTATTTACTAAGTTTCTGGACCTGGGAACATTTCAGTTGCGTTGCTGTCTATGGAGGGTCAGATAGCTCTCCGATTTAATCAAAAATATCTTAATTTGTGTTCCGAAGATGAACGAAGGTCTTACAGGTTTGGAACGGCATGAGGGTGAGTAATTAATGACATAATTTTCATTTTGAGGTGAACTAAGCCTTTAAGATTCATTAGGATTTTGTATAAAATACAACTTAAAATGACCATTTTCTAATTTATTTTATTTTAAAATGTAATTTATTGCTCTGATGGAAAAGCTGATTATTCAGTAGTCATTACTCCAGTTGTCACTGTCACATCATCCTTCAGAAAACATTCTAATATACTGATTTTGGTGCTTAATTATTATCAGTTATTACTGGTGTTCAATTATAAATTGATGTCAGAATAATAATTTTGGTTACAAATTTGTTTTAAAGTGTCATTGTTACAGTGTAATTACACTGTACAGAGTAGGCTTAGGGATTGGTTAGGGCTAGTTGCACTTTTACTGTTATTACTATGGCATAAGAGTAAAATAAAGTGTTATCATATTTTGCTTTTTAAACAAATTTGAGCATGCATATTTATCCTTTTCAGCCTTTTAAAAAATGTATTGATCACCAGATTGTCTCAAGCACCCCAGCAAAGCTGTCATATAAATTTTACGGGCATTAGCAATGCATAAAATAGTCACTGCAACAAATGACAAAAGGAGGCCACAGGCTGAAAACTCAAAGAATGCTCAACACTCTTTCCATTAGGCCCATCTCAGAAAGCCTGTGGGCACACATTACAGTCGCAAGACTCTGCAGAATCACTTCCTGCAGTGATACTGTCCTATTTATTCAGGGTCAATGGACCGTCTCTGACACAATCAGCATAGCTTTCATCGTTTCAATCTTAACTTCAGTCATAACACAAGGTCATAGTTGAAAGGTTGAACCTCGACATTCCTGAAAGGGTGAACATATTACATCCCTGCAACTGTCAAAACACCAATATGAGAAACTGATCACTGTAGCTTGTGTTTCATTGTCACACTAATCTTACTTAAGAAAAAGCAGCAAGATTTTAAACACACACACACAGTCAAGGCAGACCTGTTGGATCAGTCTTATCAAACTTCAAAACAAACCGACCCAGAAACCACCTCTCTAATCTACTGAGGCTATACCAACGTGTGTTTAGAAATGACTGAATTACGTGGAACTAAAATGTTAAATGTCATTAATATTAAATCCATTTCTAAATCCTTGTTTTTGAAGGACCAGTAAGTGGCACATTCTGCAATTCAAGAGTTATTGGTTTTAATGTGCAGTCAAGTAATGTTGCATCTAACTGAAAAAAAGTTATACTTATTTTTAACACACTTATCAAATTATGTAAATAACAAATATCTGAGTAAGCTGCAAAGAATATAGTGAGTGAGACTTAAGTGAGTTGTGTATTACAGAGTTCACCGAAAAATAAAAAAAATTTGTCATCACTTACTCACCCATATGTTGTTTCAAACTTGCATGACTTCTGTGAAACATAAAAGATGATATTTTGAAGAATGTTGGTAAATAAAGAGTTTATGGTTGCCATTGACTTCCATAGGAGCAAATGTCATCAAATATCATTCCAAAATATCATCTTTTGTGTTCAACAGAAGAAAGAAACTCATACAGGTTTGGAACAACTTGATAGTGAAGAAAAAGATAAAATTTTCATTTTTGGGTGAACTTTCCCTTTAAGGTAAACTTGTAGCACAAGTAAACTTGTCAACCATTCTAAAGAAAGCAGTTACAACAAAAATCTGTGGTAAAATAAATGTTATTTTAGAAGGATGCTTTTAAAGTTAAATCAAGGTTAATGTGAGTTCATTGAGCAGGTCCACACAGAATCAGCGACCGCAGGAAGATTTCCACAGAACTGAAACGCCCTTGCATTTGTTTATTAAATATGTTTGGCTAAATTGATTACCAATAAGATTGTACTTATCTTCACTTTCTTTAACGTTCAACTACATTTTTCCTCCATAATCAGTCCATAAAATGCAAAAAAAAAAAGAAAAGAAGAATATGAAAATAGAAGTTCATATTCTAACTGGGGCTGTTGAAAAGATGTGTCATGAACATATCTTACAGTTGGTATACCGTATATCTGATGTGATTAAGAGATTGGAGAAATATCTTGACACAGGACATCAAAGAGAGCTTGATAACTGGATTTAGAAAGTTGCGTGGGCCACTTGCTACACTAAAGGCCATAAGCAACATCTTGAACTAGCTTCTGCTAACTACTAGAACTCAATGTAGTGAATTGAGGCATCAGTGAGAAACTTTGAAAGTTAAGTACGAGCATTTGGATGCACATGACTAGTCTGGCAAATGTTGCAGAATGAGTTTCATTTATGTTGAACCTGTCTTGATTGAGTGTTGGAAATGGAATGAGTTGAAGGAAATGGTGTATCCTTTTGACTGTGTATAAATATTCATTCACAATGTATGTTGGCAGAGAAACTAGCACCAGGTTTAAAAGGGTCTAGCTGTCTATTAAGCCATAATTACTTTAATGGATGTCTATACTACAATTTAAATCATGTTCTAACCAGCTGTGATATATATATATATATATATATATATATATATATATATATATATATATATATATATATGGCTGTTATTGTGCCATACCATTAAACATTTTTCCCCCCTGTGAAAAGACAAATCATGATGGTATGAAAGCAAATGGTGTGAGCACTGCATAGAAGTGTGTTTGTGAATTAACCCTTCTCATGCATGCGGTCAGACAGAGGAAGCATAAAAACTAACTTCCTCTTTCTCATTTATTTCAATGTACAGAATCTGTAGCAGTGAAAATGCACAGTGGTCTTTTTTTCTCTAAGAGACAAACCTCTGAGCCTGGTGGGTGAAAGTACAATTGAAACATTTCTCATGATGGTTTAAGCATGAGTCCGGAAAACTGACAACACACATAAACACTCACAGCAACAGTTCGACCTCTCAATGGCCAAGGCCAGATACTTCTTCAGTCATCCAATCAAAGACTACCCGTGTGCCAAGAGCAGCCAATCAACTTCCTGGATCTCTTCTCCAGCAGTTCCTGCAGTTTCTCATCCCCAGCCCCATTCACAAAATGATGTAGGGTCCGTTCACATGTGCCATTTGTTCTTCATTGAAACTATTGTGCAACCACTTAAAAAGAACCAGGAACTGAAAAAGCAAAAGCTGTGCAAGCAGTCAAGCTCAGCACTTCCATTTTCACCCATTTGTTTAATATATTCAGAACATGATCGATCTTTGCAGCACTGGCAGTGTTTTAAAGCATGTCTAATAGGATGAATAAAACAATGCAATGTACAATATTAGGAGACAGATGTGTCGATAATAGTCATTCGTAATTCTGAAAAAAAAAAAGAGTTGAAGAGTTGATCTTGAAGAGTTGTGCTCAGATATGCACATGCAAATATGCATATGTGAGGGATTTTTATTAGCAAATAATGACTTTGCAATCTTCACCTCAGACAACGTTAAACATAAGGTGCACAAATTGTATGGACAAATGTATGATACTTTTATAGTTATATTATAGAAATTGAACGGTCCCACTTTATATTGTGTCCCTAATACCTGTGTACTTACATTATAACTAGATGTGTACGTAGTATGTAACCACAGTGTAAGTACACATTGGTACATAGTATCTACAGCTCTAATGTTTGTGTAACTAGACATATGTAACAACCCACTGAATGGTATGTGTAAGTACAAATGTGTAACAGGACATTGGTAACAACACTTTTTGGTAATGAAAGTACAAATGTGTAACAGGACTAACAGCACTTTTTGGTAAAGAAAGTGTTACACTTTATATTAAGTAGACAATTCCTATGGATTTACCATGTAATTACTCTGATGTTACACAGCAGCGGCCAGTAAATTAGGCTTTATATATAAATTGTGGTTGGTGTCCAGAATGTTACACTTTACATTAAGTGGACAGTTCCTGAGGAGTTACCATGTAAGTACACTGGTATTACAGTGGTGCACCAACTCCACCAACTCGAGATCCAACTCCTTCCCCTTTATATATCCCTAAACCTACCCATCTCCACCACCTGGATCCCATTCCACCCCTAAACCTACCCATCTCCACCCCCTGGATCAAATTGTTCCAATTACTCTTATACATACTGTTGTTACAAAATGTAGTTATATAATTCCGGTTACACGAGTACTTAGTGAAGTGAAAAAGTGTTGTTACCAATGTCCTGTTACACATTTGTACTTACACATACCATTTTGAGGGTTGTTACATGTGTGTAGTTACAGAAATATTACAGCTGTAGATACTATGTATCAATGTGTACTTACCCTGTGGTTACATACTACGTACACATCTATTTACTATGTAAGTACACAGGGATTAGGGACACAATATAAAGTGGGACCAATTGAACTTATGAATCAGCATCCATTTTATTGAAAAAGAGCAGCTTGGACATTCTATAAACACTCCCCTTTTGTTTTCTATGGACGAAAGAAAACCAGTGGTTTGGAATGACGTGTGGGTGTGTACTGTAGATTCATTCAGCTCTCCGTTCATTTTCCTTTTTTCAGAAGAAAAACTCTGCAAAAAACATCAAATTTGAAATTTTTGTAGATATGAACTCAGTGGAGCACAAGAAATAGCATGCATGTGGGATTCTGACATCAGTGTGGGGGTAAAATAGTTTTAACAGGATCTGACCTCTCCGCTCAGCCTCAACCAGAACAGGAGCCCTTTCCCTTAACACTGGCTAGCCATCTAATTCAACACATTACCTCCCACCCAAAAAAAATGGGGGAAAAAGTCTAACTGACTTGTGGGACTGTCACGAGAGGAGGCAATCTATAGGGCTCATATGGGCGGAGGATTTAAAAAACAGAACTATCTTTGTGAGGGAATGATAACAAAGACATACGCTTCTGCACTTTGTGCAGGCACACACTTGAAAACAGACAGATTTGGCGATAATCGTTCTGTTGAGTGAAAACTGATGGTCTTAAAGAATTGCTGCTGTGCACTGTGGTGGAAAGTGGAGAAACACTATATCTCCTCACATCAACGAAAACTTCCAGCCGGGAGGAAGACATAGGAAAGGGGGATGTAAAGAGGGAAAAAGATAAACAAAATCAGGCACGGAGAGCTCAACTTCTCTGACACAAAAGCGGGAAAGTTTGTTGGACAGCTACAAAACGTAGCATAGCATCCTACATAACAGATTTAGCCAGGCGCTTGTGCTGACTGCTAACTCACATTTATATTATGCTTGCGTTTACTGCTAACTTTCATTTAGTTTACATGATAGATTCAGCCAGGTGCTTTCTTACCAAAATAACCAACTGTACACAAATGTGCATTTATGTGACCATTACCTGAGGTAGGTAGCTAAGTGCACTATTCTAGAAAAAGCATGTGCTAGTGTGCTGTGCTAAGAGCAGATTGCTCAGAGGAGAGCTTATGTGGGAGCATTACCCTTCCTAGTGTGTGGGCTGGGAAGCCTTTGTTGTAGATTACCGTCCCATGAGAACCTGGAGCAACAACCAGGCGGTGGAAGCAGGCTACATGAGGGAGGGGTATATGGAGACAGACATGCATCAAGCATGCAAGGAATGCTGTTGAACCCCACCACCCCATGCACATATACACACGTACACACACAGAAAGATGGGTAGACGTACACACACGTAGACGAGCGTACCCACACACTGCGGCCTCTTAGCGAAAGGCGCATTTGAGCATAAAGTAAACACTATTGATGAGAAAACTGCAAAGGAGATTCCCCTTTACTGAACAACAGCTGGGCTGGGATGTGTGTGTATAAAGCAGTCAATAAGACAATAAGACAAACTCAGCGCTGAGGTAAACACAAAGTTCCTTGGGTTTCTTGGCAGATATTCCCGTCTGATGAAAGATCAATGCTTGGAATGCCATCGGATTTGGAGCTTCTTAAGGTAGAGATGGGGGGAAAGTCTATTTATATGAAGCGCAGCAAGCTGGGTTTGGCTAAAGCTTGGAGTTCATGAAAACTAAATTCCGAAGTCTGTTTGAGGAACACTGACTGATGATCTCGTTGAGATTGCTGGAGTGCAGCCTTATTGCGCTACACGTCATTATTGTGGATACTATACATCAAGCATCTGTTTGAGGTCACGGCTTTGTGTGCTTCTCCCTCTTTCTCTTTGACGAAAGTACAAAGTACACATTTACTTGATGGACATAAATTGAATAGGTCCCGAACCTTGAAAAAAACATTTTAACATCAACATTTCCAGCTCACTCTATTGAATTGCCCTACTTCACCTAAATGCACCCAACTTCACCCCTCCAAGATGTCACTGAGTGTACGATTGCAATGTGCGTCCTGTCTTATAGTACTTCTAATATAGCCATGCGCTCAAAGTCCCATAGGAGCAACTGGATTACAAGCACCACCTAGAGGACCTTGTGAGGAACTACACTCAGTTGATGATACCTGGCACTTGGAGAACCACAATGACCTTCACAATGAGCAAACTCCACTTTCCCAAACAATCTTTATGACTCAAAAGTGTTTAAGTATATCATTTTTTAATTAACTGTGGACATTTGAGCAAGTTGTCCATTAAGATTATCATGTTATGGGCAGAAATACAGTGCAGGTGAAAGAATATTAAGATAGTCCTGAAAACTTACGCAGAGTTGACCTGAATGTCTTTCGCAGAGCTCAATCAAGCTATCACTGTTTATCGCTTTCTTTCTGAAAACAATATAGACAATTTCACTTTCATTATCAAACCATAAAGCTCAAGGTTTCGAGATAAAAGAGTCAATAAAAAGTCAGTGTCAGTTTATGTAAGTGTACATCTCTGAAATAATTTTGCATTATACTGCAGAGATGTTGCAACGTAAGATGCTGTTTAACCTTAATGGTGCTGGTAAAAAAAAAAATATATATATATATATATATATATATATACACACACACACATATATATATTTATATATGTGCAACTGATACCAGCTTTCAAATCAAAACAGTCCATCAATGAGAAATGACCATTATACATTGTCTAATTATTATCCAAGACATATCTGTCATGTGATGTTACAAGAAAACTCATTCCTGAGAACCATGAAAAAGAGGTTCAGCTCTGCCATTCCCTGATAAGCACAAATTATCACACACCCGTTTGTTTCAGAGGGTGTGTTCTCGGTCCACAATGACATTGCACTAATGATGTCCTGATGTTATGTCCTCCGTTGAGGGGGTCCGCGTTCGGTGCGAAGTGGACTGAGTGCTGTGAGAATTGCAGTATTGATAGCAGTGTCTGAAGCTTTCTTCATTATCATGGTTTCCAAGATGTCACATCAAATCTGCATCAGAGATGATTTAAAGTGACAGGTCCCAGACTCAAGACTTGGAGGCCATTGTCTTTCACTCCCCGAATTCAAGAAAGATAGCGGGTGCCGGTTAAGCCCGATCCCCAACAACCACTTATGGGTCTAAGAGTGTGGAAGGGAATTCACGGGGTTGTTTTTTGTGTTGTATTCTTATGATGAACACAAGGTAAGGTTCATTTAGTCAGATTTATTGTTTTCTTCTTTTAGAGACAGAGGAGGGTAGTGTTTCAAAGCTGAAATATAAATGTCTTTATGGCAAGTCAAGAAATTCAGCTTTAGTTTTCCATCCAGGATCAACTCATCCAACGAGATGAACCAGTCAGCTGTTAGCAGTGAGCATTTCCTTAGAGCAATGGGACAGCTGAAACCTCTGCATGACCTTGGGAAGATGTATGAGACCAAATAGGGAGGGGTGACTTGTCTGCCACGATTGTTATGGCTTACCTCAGGCCAGCACTCTGTGGGCCTCTGGACACACAACAGTGGAAAAAGCAGCTGCATACAATTATGAACAGCCACCAATGAACAGGGTAAACCTTATCCCTAAAACCAGGTGCAATCTGTCATGGCGAAGGTCTCAGGGCTGACCTGGGATCAGGCCCTTGTTTGCATGACCAAGAACCTGAGTCATTTGTCAAAGAGGCATCTTTGGGATGGACAAAGCCACTGGTTCTGTTTAGGCTGGTCTGTCCTTCCATTTACTTGTAGCTGGGTCAACCATGCATATCATCATTCAACTTGCTAAAGAATACAAGAGAAGGTGATGAGAGACCCCTTCATCATTAATGCGTTGTGTAAATATGACAGGGATTTTCTTTTCTCTCAAGACAGACTTGCACATACACAATTAAATGGCTCTGTGTGAACACACCCCAAAGTAAAACATTCCTCCTAGAAGACACAGAAAACTGACTTTGTTCATTATAAAGCGACATGCTTTTGAAATAGCTCCACACAGTGCTATCATTATGGATATTCTTTCAAGGATGAGGTTGCTTGGTTTTTGCAAATGTGACATATGCACTGCCTTCATTCAAAGCTGTGACTGTGACGTTGCCCTATGTCACTTGAACTGAACCTCAGTTTCCTCCTAGACCTCCTCTGGAGTGTGTAGGAGGAAATGATAAGCTGTTTGCATTGTTCTTTTTGTTAATCAGGTTGGAAATGAACCATAGGTAAACATTAATAATAGCTCTGAACCTTTAAGTTCCGCTATGTTGGCATCCACCCCTATTTGAACAGTATAGGTCAGGTGACTGATGGTATAAACATTTGTGAATGAAGGAGCGAGCTGCTGATATGAAGAGGCCTCCATTCATGCATTCCAGCCTCTTAGGGAAACATGAGCCAAGGACAGAGGGAGGGATCAGGATCCTGCTGTACAGGCACAAGGCTATTATCCTGTTCACTGAAGATCACATGGGCAACCGCTAAATTAAGAGCTGATAATGAATGAATGAATGAATGAATGAATGAATGAATGAATGAATAGTCAGGCAATGCAAAGTGAGTGAGTGACTGAGTGAATTAACAGGCATTCAATTAATAAACAAATCAATGAATGAACAGTCTGGCAATGAGTGAGAGAACAAATTAATTAATTAATTAATTAATTAATGCAATTTAATGGATGATAGAGTAATTGATTAAATTAATGGACAAGACAGACATTCAGTGAGTGAATGAGTAAATTAATGAATGATTGAATGAACAGATAACTAATGAGTGGGTCAGGAAATTAATGAACGTAATTTAATCAATGGATGACTGACTGAATGAATGCAAACAGTCCAGATGAACTGAATGGATGGATGAATGAATGAATAAATGAATGAACATTCAGTGAGTGAGTGAAGGAATGTAGTTTAATCAATGGATGAATGAATCAATTAATCAATCAATCAATCAATGAACAAACAGACATTCAATGACTACCTGAGTAAGTAAATGAATGAATGAATGAATGAATGAAGTTGTTTAATCAATAGATGACTGAATGAATGGTCAAAAAATCCAGAGACATCTGAGGAATGAGTTAGTTAATGAGTGAGTAAATGAATTAATGACTGAATGTAATTTAATCAATGGATGACTGAGTGAATGCACAATGTCCATATAAAATGAATGAAAGTTGTTTAATCAAATCAATGACTCACTCTAGGAATGAATGAATGAATGAGATGTAAGATCTTTGTCAGGGCTACAATTAATAAATTCCTCGTATGTGTAAACATACCTGGCAATAAAGCTCATTCTGAATAAATGTTCAAGGCTCTTCCTGTCTAGGACTAACAAACGAGTGTGTTTATGGCATGAACATCTGTCTGCATATGCTTGACAGCGCTGGCTTGTCTATTGTACAGTATGAAGGAGGTAACCCAACTCCACAGCCAGCTGTTGCTCAATGGGTGTTCTGAAGTCAGGAGAACATTACTCTTCACACTGGCCCCCTTCAGCCAGCACTTCTGAGGAGCAGTTTATAAAAACTGGGGCACTGTCTCAACAAACCAGCTCATTCCTGCACTCCTGCCTGACCTCTCCAAATTTAACCTTTGGCCCGGAAGGCCAATATTAACTCTTGGCCAATTGTGGGGGGCTCCTGACTTCCCCTGCGCAGCCCGTGAGAACATTCCAGGAGCGGTTGCCTGGAAAGTTTGGGTGTTAGAGCGTTGACCTCCAATATGTCCCGGGTTACCCTTGATCTTCTCTGCTACCCCCCGCAAGCTACCAACCATTTAGAGGAACTACTATTCAGACACAACACCTTCACAATCATCCAATTATCATTTGATACCTGCAGACATTTTCTGATAATCATCATTAGACTCAACTTTCACTAGTTGAAGCGCCATTAAATGTTGACTAAGAGAACATGTAAACGTATATCCAATGCATGTACATTCAAGTTCACCTAATCTATACACTTAAATAGGAGTTCATAATTCCACCTGGAGTGAGATGATCTGTGCTGATATTATTCACTTTCCATTAGAAAATTAAAAGTAAATGAGTCTCTTCGGTCACTTGGGGATTACAGGATCTGTGGGAGGAGACGTTTTGCCAAGTCACTTGTGCCTCGGTCCGGGAAGGACCTCAGAGAACAAAGGCCATCACCGCTCTATCGCTTTGTGGGAGGATGAAAGGCTAGTCCCTATCAGGCCTGAGCTAAGGGCAGCTGAATTCAGCTGAAAAGAAAACAGCCATATAACACAACACATATTGCAACACGAGCAGGTCCAGGAGTCAGGTGACAGTGGTCTGCCTTTGAAAAAAATATACAAACGGTCAGCGGCACAGAGTGGAAGGTTTCCCTCAAAGTGACAACCCGGGAAACAAATCATCAGAGGTGGGCTCTGGGCTAATCAAGTTTTCCTCATTAGCCTGACAAGCAGGCAGAGGCCGGTATCTGAACAGAACAATACAGCATTGACAAATTAGCAGCACTAAATGATCATTTGTCAAGCAAATAATCAATGATGCCAGGCTTAAGATTAATGTTATCAGAGGACAGCACGGTTCCGTTTTAAGTCAAGGCCTGTGCAGATTAGCTGCAAGGGTAAAGAGGCTCAGTTTGTCTCACAGAAAATATAAACTGACCCCATGCAATAAGTGATGATAAGGTTATGCAAAACTATAGTTTAGTTTATAGCATTTAGTATAGCGATAAAACCATGCAAAACACCTTAGAAATAGCTTAGCACTTGACAACCACCCTGACATTAACATTTTGTTCGGAAAATCTAAAAATCTAGAGTATTTTATATACTGTTTTAAGACAACATTGACAATGTAGGACAAATTACATAATCTTATCTTCTTATCACTATAGCGGTGATATCAATATGAGTTGATTTTCTTATCACAATATAAAATGATTTGTCATGTTCCCTAGCATCTAAATGTCTATTTGGTGTGAATAAATATGTCTTATCATTCACAATTTAACATATACTGTATATCTGTTTTATTTGATACATTTCACATTTCAGTGTGTTCTATATATTCTAAACCACTGGTTCTAAACTTTTCAACCCAGATATGTTAAGAAGTATAAAACTGTTTATCATAAACAAACACAAATAATTAACATTAAACATTAAAAATGTGTAATATTATCAGTTATTACCAACTGCACAGACTCAACAATATGTAAAATTATTCAAATGATAGGCCAAATAGGAAAATTAACCATTTTAGGAATGCACTAACAACAACACTAACACATGGAATAAACACTGGGCCAAATATTAGCCATATCAAGTGACAGATGAATGTGTGCCAAAATACCATAAAGTTTGATTGAACACGTGGCCTTTGATGTCAAAAACAAAAGATATGGGAGAATCTTCTCCTCCCATTTAAAAGTTGATAAGCATATTTCATTTGCTACACTATGCATGATTACAGTTGGATTTAACATTTACTCCTACTGTCCGCTAACAGAACACACTCCCACAGATCTACAAAAAAGAAAAAAAAAAGAAAAAAAAGAAGAAAAAAAAAAAAGCACTGGTATGCTGAAGTCACAGCCAATCAAGCTCTTAGCACATGCTCAAACTCATGACTCGTCAATCTATGACATTTACACAGCAGCTCAGTCAGTCATTTACACTTCAGCTTCAGCTTCCGCATAATATAAATAAATATCTTCAAAGACTTTTATAAAGGTTAGTTAATGATCACATATGTGAGTGAGTGACCCACAGGTTGATCATACGGTGGGAAAAAAAGGTAAATCTGCAATAACGAAACCAAAAATATAAGGTGCTGGATGTTGCAAAATTATGGTGCTGAAGACAGAGTTGTGGATAGTTTAAGTGAATATCTTACTGTATTTGTTTGTGCAGCGGTTACTGGGCAAATCTCACTATTTGCTAATGCTGCTGAATTCTGCTGAATTCTGCTCTTCAGGTTCACATGGAAGAAAGAAAAAAATCTTTTTGAATTTGTGCCTCATAAAACAAATATGTCATAACTTCCTGCCTCACAGTTTGCCAATAAAAGACCCAGACCAAAAACCTGACAAATGGATCGACAGTGATAAATGGATGTTGGAGCATGAAACATTTTAAAGAGAACTGCAGTCAGAAATGAATCTGTCCTTGTCTATCCTTTTCTGTCATTTTTGCTTTTTAAATTTAAAAAAGTTGTAAATACCCTCTGGATCTTGATAATATTTAACATGACACACAACATGACTCTATACAATGAAACATACTTATATTATTATAAGCAAAAAAAAAAAAAGAAAAAAAAAGAAGTCATACTGGAGTGATGTGATTGGAATGTTATTTTACCTTCTGACAAGTTAAATAGGTAAAATTAGGTCAATTTTAGGTCAAAGGGTAGTTAAATAGGTAGAATTAAAGCTAGTTCCCCAGAGAGCATATTAAAAGTAAAAAACTGACATCAACACGCAGCTCGTGTATCAAGTCATTAATATTCTACACTATAACATGATACATAATACAATAATTCCAAAAATAAACTCTGATTAATTACACTTGACTATATAAAAAATAGCATAAATATAATATAAAAACAAGTATGACCTATGAGGATGTTTATTCAATGTGAAAAGGGTTTACTAAGTAACTTCAGATGTTGAAAAGAATTAAAAGTATGATGTGATTCATGCTTTAATTGAGTGACTCATTGACACTTTCCTTTACAGGCCACACAGGAAGATTAACAATGGAACGCATTCCCTGCAAAACAATGCTCTGAGACATTGAAACTTAAAAAGGTCAAACTATTTAAAAAGCGAGTGATTCAATGTAGTATTTTGAATCGTTTTCTCAAACATGTGTGAACTGAAAGCAGCGTTCCTATTCTTTCTGTTTGTCATTTCTACATTACACCTGGAAGGGCTACAAAGACTCTTGCGGTAATGCATCAGAGGCTGTGCGGTCAGGCTGTATCGATCACAGGGGAATGACCGTCAGGCTGACACAGCGGTTCTAACTGACGGCATTCTGAAGGGGAGCCGTGAGTCAGCAAACCTGGAAGGCAAAACACTCCATTCATCACCCCTGAGCTGTGGGTTATGATCAAAGACAGGAAGGTGGGATAAAGAGACTGATGTAAAGTGACCACATGAGGTTTCATTCCCTGATGTATAATCATACCCTGAAAGCCGAAAAAAAAAAAAAACACTGAATTATAGTTCCATCAGCTGACGGCCTCAAGAATGTTTCCAAACACGATTCCTAGAAAATAAAGCTGCACACATTTGCTCCACAACTACATGACCAGTCAAACATTTGGATACACCTAAGTCACCAAGACTATGAAACACACAAATGGAAGTTTGGGAATTATGTACTGAAAATTAAGAAAAGTAAAAAGTAAAGTAAAGTAAAGTAAAGTAATAAAATAAAAATGTAATGGTTTAAAATATTCACTTATACATTTACACTTTAAAATACGATAAACATAGAATAAATATCCTATTTGCAACACGTTAATTTATACAACTTGAAAATGTTAAAAATCTATTATTATATGTAGAAATGAACATTAAACTAGATTAATAAATGCTTTAAAAGTTGGCCACTTTTCCATTTAGAATCTGGTCTGATGCACTATAGTATAGTATAGTATAGTATAGTATAGTATAGTATAGCATAGTATAAAATAAAATAAAATAAAATGTTAATGCTTTAAAATATTCACTTATACAATTACACTTTAAAATACAATAAACATAGAATAAATGTCCTATTTGTAACACATTAATTTATACTACTTGAAAATGTAAAAAAATGTATTATTATATGTAGAAATTAACATTAACCTAGATTACTAAATGCTTTAAAAGTTGGCCACTTTTCAGTTAGAATCTGGTCTGATGTAAAATAAAATAAAATAAAATAAAATAAAATAAAATGTTTAATTTCACTGTAAAAATATCTACCTATCTTACCTAACTTAAAAACTTAGTTGCTGCCTTCGAACACAATTTCTTTCGTAACATAATGTCAGCCATAATCATTGTTACATTACAAATGTTTGTGTTAATTTCTTTCATTCTATATAAAAACTTAGTTGCTGCCTTAATTTTTTTAAAAAGTAATTGTTTTGTTTTGTTTTGTTTTGTTTTGTTTTGTTTTGTTTTGTTTTGTTTTGTTTTGTTTTGTTTTGTTTTGTTTTGTTTCGTTTCGTTTCGTAAAGGAATTCATACATAGGCACTATTCATATTGGTCAACAAAACAATCAAGGTCAATCAAGCCTTTAAGTATACTGCTGGTCTTTAGCTCAAAAGGCCTTTACTAATCATGAGAAACCAAACCTTTGACTGGCAGTGTTTTCAGCTGATTTTCAGTTCTCATGTTAAGGCACTGATGTGTGTGAGAGCGAGTGACTCGGAAACGGCCGATTAAAGTGCAAAGGGCTTCCGCAGCTCAGACGTGTTTGTTCATCCAAGAATTCACTGGCCAGGTGAGAAATACACAGAACTGTGAAGTTCTGACAACCACACAGCGGCTGTAAGAAAGACATTCCTGTAGTGAATGATTGAAAGACCAGCGGCTTTCACAGCTTCGCAACTTCTCACATGGGCTGCGTTGCCTTCACCTGAGCCTGCGTCCCCCCATTTCACACCGGGCTCGCTCGGGCTGAGGGTTAATGTACACAACCCTTTTGATCACATTTTATAGATACGACAGCAAGTAACCTTGTTTTGCCTTATTTTTCCTGAGTTTGAACATTAACCTCCTAATAACCAGACAAGAACCTGACTGACAAATGGGCAAAGTCAAGCTTTGTTTTGGAGAGAAAGGCTTTCTGTCAGCTGCTGTTTACTTAAGGTCTCTTGGGGAGAAAAAGCAATGCTTTGTGAACGCCTCAGCATTAGCAGATTCCATAGGCTTTTACGGCGGTGATCGCTAACTGACCCTCTTTTAAGCAGCATATACGTAACACAATGGTGAACAAACAGTGAAAGTTCCAAATCTCACATCTAACATATAATAAGAGGTGGGTTAACCTCCAGAGATAAAGGTTGTTGTATAACCAGAGGTCAAACCCTATTAAAAGACAGACAGAAAAATTACGCGATGGCCATCTGTGGGAATCCTTTGAGCTCTTCTCCATTTGTTCGATTCCTGTTGTGTTGTTTTATGTAATACCTACCCATTTCTACATTATGTTCTTCCCACTGACCAATCATAAAAGTAACAGGGAAATGAAAGGAGTCTAATTGAGAGGGTGGCTAGATCCCACCCCTCTCATGTTCAAAGTTAAGTGGTCTACATGGCCAGCTGTTCATGTGCCGAACCTGATAATCATGGACCACCCCCTCTTCTCAGCCTGGGCTGGGCCAGAGATACCAGAGACAAGCCCCATGATCCCAGATGAAAGGCGTAGGTGGAGAACTTCAAGCTTCACAATGCAACTGTGTGATATACACCTTATCATCCAAAATGCATCAGCTGTCCGTTGGCGGTAAAAAAAAAAAAAGAAAAGAAAAAGAAAAAAAAAAAGGCGTCCATGTGCAAGCAAGAGGCAGTGAAGTTGCAGGCCTTCTGTTACAGGAGGCTTAATTCTCACTCTGAGAGACCACAAGGCCTTTAGAACAGATCGAAAAATATACTTCACCCTGTAAAGCATAACATATGAAATAACAGTCAGAAAAATCACTTTTTTAATGGAACAGTTTAATGAACCATTTGACAAAAACAAATCATATTTCATACATTAGGCTTTTATGGCTCATATAATATGATATAGTGAGAATATGGAGCTTATACTCGAGGAGAAAAAACACCTAAATTTTATTCAGAGGCCCAAACTTGCTAATATTTATTATGGCACAAAAATAAAATGAAATTCTTAAAGCTTGTAATGTCAGTTAATGAAATCTTTATAACATCATAACAGAGTATTTACATAAAATGCATATACAGTAAATATTAGTTGCCACTCTATATATTCCAATAATGTGTCACATTAAAAAAAAAAAAAAAAAAAGTTGCTTCAGTCCAGTAAGTGTTCGGAAGTTCAGAAGAAGCCTAAGTTTAAAAGATTCACATAAAAAGACACTTGTACCACAAACTGAAGACATACATTTTTAGGATTATACTAAAAGGCCTTCAACTTATTAAAAAAGCATAAACTATCAATCAGACGACAGAAGGCATGTAGTGGATTGTGTACAACATCTTTTTTTTTTTTTTTTTTGGCAAACAAGTTTTGATCATGCTGATTATTTAGAGTCCTTAGACATTTATGTATCAAATATAATACAGTAGGCTTTATAGGGTTAACATTGAAATGTCAGGCTGGTTCCTTTTTCTAATTTAAAAAAATTTAAAATTTAAAGAAATTTTTAAATTTTTAAAATTAGAAAAAGGAACCAGCCTGACCTTTCAATGTTAACCCTACAAAGCCTACTGTATCATATTCAATTTATTTCAATAACTACATCATCTCTGGGACCTCAAATATGAAACGGTAAAGTAATTCCCAGTTCCATGTAGTAGCTATACCTTAAGTGTGTTTAATGTTTGACGTGCACATGATATTACATGGCTGAATGATTTCACGGAATGAATGGAATAAGATATGGTCACATCAGCTGCTGACCAATTACTGTTCAGCTATGGGCAGGTGTCACATGAGAGGAAGTTAAAACATTTGAGGTGAACCCTCATCAATACTCATGTATGATCTAATTAATTACATTATTTCCTGTAGATTTGTATAGCCACCTGGTCAAAAATATACAGCAAGTTTAAAAAGTATTTCTTATTTTTTCTTAAAAACTATACAAATCTAGCTGTAAAAAGCTTTTCTTTTTTTTTTTTTTTTTTTTTTTTTTTTTTTTTGTTAACAACTGTTTATTAAATTTTCTTCTGGGAATAAAACAAAAGCAGCTAACCCTAACCTAACCCAAAAGCAGACTTAAAAAAAAAAAAAAAAAATATATATATATATATATATATATATATATATATATATAAAATAATAAATAAAATAAATAATAATAATAATAAAAATTAATTAATTAATATTAATAGATAAATAAATAACAATAAAACAATTTTTACAAAGATTATAGAAAAGATGACACAACATTAAAAGCTGAATGCCATAAATTTACAGTTTTCACATTAGATCCATGTATACGAGAAGTTGAGAGTTCCATCGAGATGATGTCCAACAAATACACAGTCCAGGTTCGTCTGTCCATTGTGTCAGGAGGATTTCAACGGTTGACTAGCAATTTTTTGCTGCTGTGAGAGCAGCTAACAGTAAACATCTTTGTTGGACAGACAAGGTGAAGTCCCAAAAGTCATTTGTGAAAAAATGGCACGGAGCCAAACATATCTCAGTACCCAACAAATATGATAGGTCCTGTGAGAGCTGAGTCCAAAAAGGTGAGAGAGAGGGGCACTCCCAAAAAAAATGCAAAAACGTGCCTAAAGATCCTTGCAAACAGAGATTACACTTAGGAGAAGATGACAGATTCATATAAAAACGTTTGGTCCCACTTTATATTAGGTGACCTTAACTACTATGTACTTACATTTAAATTAATCATTTGATACAATGCACTTATTGTGTACATACATGTTTTTACATTGTACTTATATTTTTAAAAATACCTGTATGTAGTTACATCTGTAATTAATTTCTGTAATTACATTTATAATTACACTGTTGATCCATCCCTTACACCTTAACCCACCCTTAAACCTACCCATACCATCAAACCTGTCCCTAACCTTACCCGTATCCCACCTCAAGAGCAGCAAAAGTGTTTTGCAATACAATATGACCACAATAAGTACTTTGTACTTATTTATTTATTTTTTTTATGTAAGTACATAGTAGTTAAGGTCACCTAATATAAAGTGGGACCAAACATTTTATTGGAGTCAAGTAAATCCTATGCAGCAATTTCAATGAATCATTTGGTGATTAGGGTTGTAAAAAGCATTTTTTATATTAGAGAGAATGGGAAATTATGTGAAAAGGGGAACAGGGTTGGGCTGACTGTTAGGCCACAGCTGTCACTATGACTCAACAACATACAACATACAACCAAATAAATAAACATTTGTTTCCTTATCTCATGCAATGACCTATGGATTAAGCAAGACTATGTTAACTGTGATCTAGACTGACCTCCTGCTAAAGGACTGACCTCCTTTAGCAGCTCACTGGCAAAGTGTCCGGATGTACAGATGAATTTCTCTTGTCCTATAAGAAAACATTTTAAACATGCAAAGCCCAATATGAGAGGTCCTTTATGGAGCTTAATTTTAACAAGGCTTTTTAAAGATAGCAGTAAGTCATTCAATAATAATAATAATAATAATAATAATATATTATTATCATTAGCTTTATAAATATTAATGAATGAACTGTTAATATTAGAAACATCAATTACTATTATTATTAATATTTTTTGCAGTTTCATATTAAATAATTTAGGATTTTAAAAATACATTTAATTTATCATTTGCTTACATTCTCTAATGGAGGTGTGCTATTTGAAGTTACACCAAATATAAAATATGGAATCAGTATAACAAAAACAAAAAATGCTATCGCTGATCTCCATATCAGATATTTAGCAAACATTCTGAGGAGATTTTCATAAAAAAAGGATATTTTGATCACATAACAGCATAACGCCATGTATAAACTCTAAGAAAGACCTTTCAAATCATTTTTCTAATTCATTTTTTCTATAACCTTCAGCCTCAGAAGGTTTATAAAGTGTCATAAAACACTGATATTAAAAATAATATTGTGAATTCACATTATTAATATAAATAATATAAATTATTGTTTTAAAATATTTAAATCATTTAATTCACATTTTGAGTTACAGTAATTTATCACCACATTCGTTGAGTGAACCAATTATCCTCAATATTTATTCAGACATATTTTTTCATCTGTCTGCATACTTCCTGTAGCCCGTTACTGAAAATCCTTTTGACTGTTTAAAAAGTTTATCCCCATCCCAGCCTTTATTTGTTCAGCAAGCATGTCTTAAAATCTTTCTGTGTTGAGGATGCACTAAAGGACAGATGGCAAGCAATTATAGGTAGAATTATGAAGTTGTTAAGAATTTAATAGTTTAAGTTTTTTAACAGTTGTTTAACATTTATATTTTAAACTCATTGTCTCGCTTTCAGTTGGAATTTACTTACACATCAGTATTTAGATACATAAGCTGGAGGTAATTCTTGAAAAAAAAAAAGGGCATGTGTCGCAAACTGGGAGGAACCACCTTTATTGACATAACACTGATTCTTCAGATATGAGATAAAACATGTCTTAAAATTTTACCTGCCGTTTGTTATGAAAACAGCGATATTTCCTCCTTGAAATTAATCCGATGTGATCGTTAGATATTTTGTTTCCTCTGTATCAA
>CM077221.1:39538879-39591379 GCA_039654775.1 Spinibarbus caldwelli
GTTGCAAGGATGATGAAGCCTATCCCAGCATCTTGGGTTGGAAGCAAGCAAACACGTCCATTTGTGTTTTGTTTAAGATGGTGGACGTTTGGATAACTGGCGACGCCAAGGGGGACGCTATAGGTTCATAGTGTTGGTGACGTTTGGCCATTGTAAAATTCACAGCGTGTGAGTAGATGAATAGATTACCATGATCAACATCTTTCATGAGCAAATGCTAAACCCCAAGCTGCCCTAATGGGACGGTCTTTAGTGTGCTTTGGGAACCTTGAGTGGTCTCAGATAAAAAGCATCCACTGAAACCAAGTAATCAGGTAACCATGACGTACTGTTTTACTGTATATGTACTCTTCTGTTGAAGAATGTTTGCTCCCTTACTCTGTAACTCTGTAAATTTATTCCCCCTTGAGAGTTGGTCTCCCTGCACTCAGTACTGAAGTGCCTTCGCGAACATTATTGACTCTGACATGTGGTTAAGTGGCCACCAATTATGTTGGCCCACTCACTGCTGGGTGTGCCACATCCTCTCCTCCATTCCTATGAGCAGATCTGGGAAACAGTGTTGTAACCCCTAAATTCATTTGAAACCAAATAAATTTGGCAAAATGCATGATAAATTAAACACAAACAAAAACTATTAAGCCAAATAACAAATCAAAACACCACAAAAGAAAAAGAAACAAAACCGCCAGAACAAAACAAAACTAAGATAGTAATCAGATTAACACAAACAAAACATCACAGAAGAAAACAAAATAAAAAGAGCAAAACAGAACAAAAACAAATTCAGCACTAAACAAAACAATAAAATAAAACTAAGGTCCCGTTTACATTAGTGCGTTTTTGTTTTAAAATGGTTACGCCTATCATTTACACTACTCCAGCGTTTTCGACCTTCGAAAACGGAGACTTTTGAAAATGCTGCAGACCCCGTTTTAGTTTGAAAACTCCGGGGTTGTGTTTCAGTGTAAACGGACCAAAGCGGAGACTTTTGAAAACGATGGCGTGGCTGCCCACATTCGCTCTGCGTATCCTTGACTACTGTGTAAACAATAACATCATGCTCATTGTTGTACCATAGATATGTATAGGTAGATGCCTCATTCGACCGCTCCAAGTATGCAGACACGTCTGCCATCTAAATAATAAGGAATCTGCCTATACATATCAATGGTTGTACCTGCATGGATGGTCATGTGACATGCGCTTTCGGTTGTGTAGTGTAGGCGGAGATCATTTCTGAAACGCAGTGAAAACGCCAGTGTAGATGAGGATCGTTTTCATTGCACTAGTTTAAATGGGGCCTAAGATTGCAATCATATATCTGCCTGTACCTGCACTACAACACAAACAAAACACAACACAAGAAAACAAAACAAAAGAAGCAAAACAGAACAAAACCAAACTCAGAACAAAACAAAACAACAAAATTAAAAGAACTAAACAGAACTGAACAAAACAGGATGTGAAGTAAGATAGCAATCAGATGTCTGCCTATACCTGCACAACAATGCAAATAAAACAAACAAAAACAATTAAGCCAAACAAAACAAAACACCACAGAACAAAAAATCAAACAACAGAACAGAATCAAAAAAAATGAAACTAAGGTAGCAATCAGATGTCTGCCTATACCTGCACTACTAGTGCCACGTAACACAGCCTTACAATGCAATGCAACGTCAAGGTATTCTTGTGCAACCAGTTGCTTCTTGAAAAATCCTTGGCCTCAGTGCGTCAGTGCGACACCTATAGTAAGTTTAAGTCCTGTGTAATGAACAACCATTGTGTTGAGAATAAAGGAAACCCTCCCTTCATTCAAAAGCAGGGCCATTTTCTCGTTCCTGCTGAGAGTGAAGAGTGGCCGACTCACGTGACTGTCCAAACCTGCAGCATGGAGCTGTTATTTAGTCAGCTGAAAAACATAAACAGAAGATGGATAGCTGATTGGAAGGAGGAAAATGTGGGTTGTGACGGACTCTGAAAACCACAGGAAACACCTGTGCCCACTTCACTATCGCTGCGCTCACAGGCAGGGGTCTGCAGTGTGACGTAGAGCTGTATTGTGCCTCAGGCCAGTCCTGGGACAAAGGTGTTTACACTCGATTACTCAAAGCACACTGTAAAGGAACTGCTGTTTGTTGTTTAGCTTGTGAAGTTCAACAGTCCTGATGTTATTGTTGATGTTTGGTTGTTTGCATGTGATGTGGTAATTCATAAAGAGGTTAATTCACAATGAATGGACTGCCAAGTCCATGGAGGAATCATTGCAATTTCCAGGAGACTCAGTGCCTTAAAAAGAGGTGTAATTTTATTAACTAGCTGAATGATTGTTTGAAATGATTGGCTTGGATTTTGAATGTTTAACATCTTAAACATTCACACACATTTACTGTTGCTCGCATGAGAGCGAAGAAGTTCTCCACAGACATTTTGCTCATGTTCATGTTGGTCACCCAAATTCAGTGTTGCCCAACATTCTCACTTACAACACCATAGCAGTATACTAAAAGAACACTCAGAACACCATAACAACCACATATGAACACCCTAAGAAACACTCAGAGCACCATAGGAACTACTTAGCAACATGCGAAAAACACAGTTTTAGAACACCATAGCAATATTCTAAAAAAACACATTCATAACACCATGGCAACCACATAGTAACGTGCTAAAAATACTCGGATCACTATAGCAACATACTAAAAAAATCATAACACCATAGCAACCACTTAGCAACATGTTTAAATCACACTTTTAGAACACCATAGCAATATACTAAAAAACACTCATAACACCATGGCAACCACATAGCAACATGTTAAAAATATTCAGAACACTATAGCAGCATAATAAAAAAAAATCAGAACACCATAGCAACCACTTAGCAACATGCTAAAAACACATTCAGAACACCATGGCAACCACAGCAATGTGCTAAAAATACTCAGAACACAGTACCAACATGCTAAAAAAAGCAATCATAACGCCATAGCAACCACTTAGCAACATGTTTAAATCACACTTTTAGAACACCATAGCAATATACTAAAAAACACTCATAACACCATGGCAACCACATAGCAACATGTTAAAAATATTCAGAACACTATAGCAGCATAATAAAAAAAAATCAGAACACCATAGCAACCACTTAGCAACATGCTAAAAACACATTCAGAACACCATGGCAACCACAGCAATGTGCTAAAAATACACAGAACACAGTAGCAACATGCTAAAAAAAACAATCATAACGCCATAGCAACCACTTAGCAACATGCTTAAAACACACTTTTAGAACACCATAGCAATATACTGAAAAACACACTCATAACACCATGGCAACCACATAGCAACATGCTAAAAATATTCAAACACTATAGCAACATACTTAACAAAACAATCATAACACCATAGCAACCACTTAGCACCATGCTTAAAACACACTTTTAGAACACTATAGCAATATAATAAAAATCATTCAGAACACCAGAACAACCACATAGCAACATACAAAAAAAAAAAAAAAAACTTGTGCTATGGAACACCATAGCATTGACTCAGCACATGCTAAAAATACTCAGAACAACATGACAACTACATAGTAACATGCTAACACCCAAAACACCATAGCAACTGCATAGTAAATGCTAAAAACACTCCAAACACCATAAGAGCATACTAAAAAAACACCCAGAACACCATAGCTACTGCACAGTACATGCTAAAAACACACAGATACCATAGCAACATACTAAAAAACACCCAGAACACCATAGCAACCGCATAGCACATTCTAAAAACACTCATAACCATAGCAATAAACTTAAAAAAAAGACTAAAGAACACCATAGGAACCACTTGCTACATGCTAAAAACACTTTTAGAACACCATAGCGATATAGTAAAAAAAAAAACAAAAAAAAAACATTAATAACACCTTGGCAACCACATAGCAACATGCTAACACCCAGAACACCATAGCAACGTACTAAAAAACACAGAACACCATAGCAACCGCATAACACGTGCTAAAAACACTCAGAACGACATAGGAACCACCTTGTGCACACTAAAAACACTCAGAACAACATGACAACCACATAGCAACATGTTAAAGACACTCAGAACACCATGGCAACCACATAGTAACATGCTAACACTCAGAATACCATAACAACATTCTAAAAACACCTAGAACACCGTAGCAACCGCATAGCACACTCTAAAAACACTAGGAACATCATAGAAACCACCTAGTGCACGCTAAAAACACTCAGAACACCGTGGCAACCACATAGCAACATGCTAAAAACACTCAAAACACCATAACAAAGACATATGAACATGCTAGAAACACTCAGCGCACCATAGCAACCAAATTACAAAATAAAGAATACCACTCAGGACACCATAGCAACCAGATAGCAACATGTTAAAACATAGCAACATACTAAAAAAAAAAAAAAAAACACTCAGAACACCATAGCAACCACTTAGCAACACAGCAACATGAATAAAAAACTCAGAACTCCACAGGAACCACTTAGCAACATCCTAACATCACGAAGTACCACTGATGTTTTTCTTAGAAATTGTAATGTATTTTAATTAAATTAATTCACCGCTACCAAACAGGGAAGTTCAGATTGAGCTCCACCTACAAGACAAAACTGCTGTGTGCATATCAGTGAAAGTGAAAGGAGCTAGTAAACATCCCAATAGACCTCAGCTGACCTTTTTGTGTTTCGAAAGAGCATGCTAACACCTGCCCTATCATTTTTTTACACAATTAAAATTCATTGCTATATTCCGAGCACTGCTGGGAAGTTCCAAGGATATCTAAAGTGTTTCCCCCATTGCTGGTTTGGGAATACAAACTGAAAGCTAAATGTTTAGAGAGAAACATCACTCAACTCTCTGAGGACAGCTGCATGTTTGTGCTGTTAGGATCGAAGTATTACAGGCTAAAATTCACCCGTTAAAATGTCAGTGTGTTTTCAATTTATACTGTTTTTAAAAAGAAAGCAGAAAAATTCATCTCAAGTGAGGAAATCTCCCAAGAGGAGCACACCAGCGAAGAGCACGACAGATCCAGCTGTATGAGCCATTCGCGGGAAATGTGCGGCTGAAGTAATTGACACGTTATATTCGCACCAGATCGAGGACATGCCGTTTGCCTTTTCCTCAGCATTTCTGACATGCATGAATTGTCATCAACTCAATAAATTAGAGGTCATGAAATTACGATGCTGTCAATATACCCTCCACCCACTCTGCTAAATTATAAGCATCCCTGTTGACCAACTAAAAATATCTGTCCCTAAAGTGAACCATATGTGCGGTATTGCATAACTGACCATATGAAATATCCTGACCATCGCTGATTTTAGAACAATGTCTGTCGTATTGGTAATGTGAACACTGTTTTGGGGATCGTTTAGATCTGTCAGTGGTTGCTGTAATGGGGTAGAGCCATAAAAACACTTTTTTTAAATTTCCTTTGACCCTGAAGATGTTCTCAGGAAGTTATTCCAGGTTTCCTTCAGCCCAACGCATTCAGAAGAAATGGGTCTCCATCTTGGCCCAGCTGAGCATTTCCTACCCTTGGTTTGTGGTTGACAGAAATGGACTGTCCCGTATTTGGATTCTGCATTAGCTGCTGTCCGTTCTGATAAAACTGTACAGTGTTGACAGAGGACAACCAGTGCTGACACCTCTTTCCCCTGTGTTATTGTTCTTCTTCCTGAGAGATTTTCAGCTGTTGTCCATCAAGACGTGAAGGTTATGATGGGCCAAGAAGTGTGTATTCCATTTATAATCTATATTCTCACACCTTATGAAAACACACCCCGTCTCTTTTCCTCGTACAGTGTTAAAAGCCGTGTTCCAAAACCTAGTGAGCGGCTTAACTTGGACAGCTTTTTTTAGGCATCATATGCTCACTCCCAGTGCTAAGGCTCAATTATGTCTTAAAAATACTGTGCTTTGGCTAAATTCTAAGACAGCATTGCATAAATCCTATGCTTCAGATGCCTGTTCTGAAGCATAAATATCTTATTTATACTAGTTGCCTTATTGATTAGAATGAGAGGCTTTAACTGAGCCTAAATTAACCAGTGTAATTAACAGTTTTAGGGCCAGTTTTACTAAACAGGGCTAATTAGCATTAGAGCTCAATTCTATAAAAGCGCAGATGGGAGGGGAAAATTCTGTGTGATTTACTGACAATGCGCACATTAAAGAACACAGATGAAGCCAAATCATTTGTGGCCTTGGACCACAAAACCAGTCACAAGCATAAAATTTTTGCAATTAAGATTTATATATCACCTGAAAGCTGAAAAAATAAGCTTTCCATTTATATATGCTTTGTTAGGATAGGACAATATTTGGCTGAGATACAGCTATTTGAAAATCTACAAAATAGTTTACGAAATTGCCTTTAAAGTTGTCCAAATGAAGTTATTAGCAAAGCATATTGCTAATCAAAAATTAAGTTTTGATATATTTACGGTATGAAATTTACAAAATATCTTCATGGAACATGATCTTTACTTAATATCTAATGATTTTTGGCATAAAAGAAAAATGGATAATTTTGACCCCTACAATGTATTTTTGGCTATTGTTACAAAAATACCCGTGCTGCTTATGAATGGTTTTGTGGTCCAGGGTCACATTTCCATAAAGACCAGCGCAATCTACCAAGAGCAGGGCAAATTACCGACATGCTTTTTTTGGGCATTAAATAACGGCACAAATATCAGTAATTTGACAAGCACAAACATTAGAAAATCATGTTGCGTGATTCATTTTAATACTCTCCCATTAATTTTACGTCTGAAAGGGAAACTCCTACAAATGCATATTCAGTAAGGTCAGGTGGAAAAATAACTGTGTCCATGACTATTCAGCGCTAATTCTTCACTGCACATTTTTAGTAAATCCTGACAGTACTATTTTAACGCCAAAAGACGGTTTGCTCTGGCGCAAGCTGTTAGTAAATCTAACCCTATATGATTAGTTAAAAGAATGAAAAACTTTAGTCCTAATTTAATTATGTTGTTCCAAACCCATCTGATTTTCTTCTGCATAACACAAAAGTAAATAATTTTAATGAATATCTGGTTTGGTGTCTGGTTTTGCTGCAGTACATGCAGCTTGTTAATTGTTTTCTGAGTGCTCCGGCTGGATTTGGTGAAATTCAACACAATATCTAAACAGTTGCAAAGTAAATTTGTGGCCAGCAAAATGAGTGCTGCAAAGATGAGATTGATGGCCAAAACCTGAAAACAATTTTAGTTCCATTCTGAAATAAGGGTATTGTTAACACAAGGTCAAGATATTTTATTCTATAACATAAAAGAAAAAAATCACAAGGGGGTATTACTTTGAGTAATATCGCCTTGTGATTACTTCTCTTAAAAAAACAAATGGCTAAATGGGACTACTGAAGTTCTCTCCAAAGGCCAATGGAAAAATTCTGTTTCGTTTTTAAAAAATACGTCATCACTGTAGTGCTCTATTGCTTTCCCATGCACCATCCAGTGCTTCACACTCCACTCCACAATGGTGGATGGCCAATTGCCGTTAAAACACCAGAAGAGGAAGATTCCGCCACCTACTTGAATGGAGTATGAAGAAGAGCAGTGACGGCCACCATGATTTTGAAATAGCTTTGTCTTTTCTGGCTGAACTACTTTAATTGAGGCAGCAATAATCGTAATCTTCAATATTTGATTAATTTTATAGCTTTAATAAGTAGCTCGTAGAAATCAGGTCAGTTTGAATCTCAAGGAATACATTTCTGCTGTGACAGCTTATGTACTGTACCTTATGAACCAGCCTGGCACTGTTACGCAACCCACAGCAATCAGAGCGTTGGTTCTTTCTTTGTCCTTTAACTGGGGCAGCGGTCCTCTGCCTTTTATGGCCGTCATTAAACAGAGATGCAAGTAACGGAACACAGCACAAGGCAGACGAGGATCTAATATGGTTGTTCTGTCCTCCGTGCTTTCAGCCGCTGAACTGATTCTTAAGAGGTCAAGCTGCAGATCTTGTGTCTTGTTTGCAGAGTGGACGTGCCACTCATTTCTCACATGATGAGGAACTCTCGCTGACAGGCCAGCAGTGTAACCAAAAACCCTCTTGACATCATGGCTGCTAGAACACTATGGAGTGCCATTGTCACTTGACTGAGAGCTAATTTAAGGAAAAGGTCTGTCTTCTCTGATATGACTCAACTGTTTCACGGTTGCAAGAGTGCACACACAGTTTGGAGAACAATTGAGACACTTTCATATGACTTGTGCCTCCATTGGAGTGAAGTGGCAAGCTAACTTCTTGTCAGCAGGTGAAGCATTGTAATGTGAAGCTCAAAGTTCAGATAGTTTCGGCTCTGACTCTGTTTTAACTAACGTTTCAAAGTACAGCCATGATTGTTATTCGGTGTGTATCATTAATGCTGCATTTCAGAAAACTCCAAACTTGGAATTCACCCAACTCCTACGTCAAAATAATAACCACTGGAAGCACTGGATTAAAGCATCATTTGACGTCATTTCCAAAATGGTGGTGAATAAAGTGACATTACATTGGTTATTTTCAGGTGGAGGTAGAAGAATTCCTTTGAGGTTGGAAGTGGGAAATTTCAGTTTGTTGGTGCCAGTTCAAATATCAAAAGATGGAAGATACAGATACATGCGAGGTGTACTTTGAAAATTTATCATGACTTCAGAGAATTATCATAGAATAATCAGCATATTACATGTTGGATATTCTATGCAAATTGATAAATATTACAATAGTATTATCATTGCACTACCTTTTAAATGGTTCGCATTTGTATTTGGAGGTCAAAAAGGTATAGGGCATTTTTTTTCAGTGAATCAAAACCATATAGCCTTTCCCCAAGAAATGACTGAGGTTCATTTTAGTGAATCAGAAACATACAGTGTAGCCAGTCTGATTCCTGAACAAATGATTCTTATGTGTCTTTTTGTCTGAATCAAAAACAAACAGTACTTTACAACCAGTGTAGGTGGTTTCCCTAACATATATTGATTTTCGAGTCTTGACATGCATACAACTTGTGGCTCATGAGATTTAAATCTTGCACATTAGCAGTTTTGTCAGTAGTATTTTATAAAAATAAAATAAAAAAAATGAATAAAAATGTTACAACATATTTAAGTATTTTAATTTTTGAGTTGCATTTTATGTCTTTTGCAAGAATTTAATTATCAAAATCAAATTTGGCAATGTAATCACATTACTTTTTAAAAATATTTTTTCCTTGACCGTATAGAAAGAGTTAATGAAACCATTACGAATGGTAAACATGAATCGGAATATGAACACAAATTGTTAATTGTCACAATTTTGTCCTTTTGTACTTTGTACTTAAGGCCTGTTTGGAGCATACAGAAGCAAAGACTTCTTATCACAGTCATGGTTAAAGAATTGATCCCTGTTACCCTCTATCCCTTGTTTGGGCTCCATAGTGTTTCATTTTTATGTTTCAGATAACAGAATCCAATAAGCATTCATTGTAACACATTGTCGCATGACTTTATTTTCAAGCTGTGTGAAACATCTTGTCTTGGACCTCCATCCACCAATGCTAATTCTACTTGGACTACTTAAATATCAAACTTAAGCTAATATTTACTGTAAAAGAACCCCCTCCCCCAATAATACTGCGATCTAGTTGATCAGACAGACGTGTTGGGTTTATCTTACCACAGTTCTTGTCTGTCTTGGATGTTCTCTCTTGTGAACTTAACCAAGCACGTGCAGAACACTTCAGACTGAGGCTTGGTTTTTGTAGTATTTGACTGAACGCCAGACCTAAGAGCCTTTGGCCACTCAAATAATAACAGCCTCAGGAACGAAGGGTATTGATGTAGCTTAAGTGTAATAATACACAACCCATTTTCCACAATTATAGACCTAGTCACATTAAATTTAAGATGAATAAAAACGAAACTGTGAGGGATAGGAGTTCACTGTGTGTTGTACGTAGGTTGTCATTTGCGTCAAATTCCGACGTCTTTTTGGGTCTGTGTGGCAGTGCCGTCCCACATCATCAACCCCACGTACACGCACTCATTATTTGTTTATCTGGATTTGGCTGGGAATTTATCGCATACTTTGAATATTTTCATATTTTTCTGTAATTTTCCTGGAACCTGTCCCAATCTGACAAGGCAAAGGAGCATCCCACTCTTCCGTCTTTGCCTGCCAGCGTTCCAGATTTCCTGCCTTCTATTGTGGCTGCAGCGGGATGCTAACATCCTGGTTCAAGCCCTGAGGTCAATCCAACACACTCTGTATAGCTCTGTCTTTCATTCTCGCTGTCCCTCTATCGCTCATTCCTTCTCCCTTCACTCTTTTATCGTCTTTTTCCACCCACTCACCTTATCGCTTTTGCCTAGCCGTGAGTCAAAAGCTGTCTAACGTTAGTCTTTGTGCAGTATGCAGTAGTTTCCCAACTCTTTCTTTCATCTCTGTTCCTGACTTTCCTCTGTTGCTCTTCCTCATCTATCTCCTGCCACGCCACCATTTGTGATCCAGCCTCACTGTGCCTGCCAAACCACTTTGAACTTGAGCACCAACACAGCAGATTTACTCTCAGTCTGATGTCTCGTTCTCTCCTATCTTATTACCGTTAGCCAGGAAAGCAGCGTCTTCAGCAGTGTCTGTTCTTCGTATGCGGTTTCATTTTCATTTACATTTCTGCATTTGGCAGGCAATTTTATCCAAAGCCGCTTTCATTGCATTCAAGGTGCACATTTACATTTTATCAGTTCTTGCTGTGCCTGGGAATCGAACCTATGACCTTGCATTGCTAGCAACATGCTCTACCATTTGACCTAGTGTTGTCAAAATTTCTGGTTTTTCACATAGTGATAACCATAGCAGCAGACGGGACAAAAATTTATGTCATGTCAGAATAGATCTGCGCATTAAGTCTTTAATTTTATTACTAACTTTTCATTTGATCTTTTTATTGCAATGTTTGCTTAACTGAACAATATTTGAAGCCGACATGCTGTTTTATTCTATTATTCACTTAGAAATTAATAATTATTAATTATATATTATTAATTGATTTAATTTATTTACTGTTTGTATTGTCAATAGGTAAAAATGATACCTGTTAAAATAGTTTTGGCACCAACTACTGAAATTTGTGTACCATAGTTTGAGCTATAGGAAAGCCACTGTGCCTCTGAAATCTTGATAATTTTGCTGTGCAGGAGTATACATTTTCAAATTGATTTAATTCAAACACTTGATTCGATTCAACTCCAATTCAAAAGCTTTGATTTTTACTTTTTATTGCATCAAATTCAATACAGATTCAAATTTACAACTGATTGTAAATAAATTATTTTGCTGTGACACTGACCACAGCGTGGATTCAGCAGCAGGACAGTTAGTCAGCTACAGGATATTATCCAGGTTTATTTACTAGGATATTCTGTGTAACAGAATGGATATGGAGGGGCTTTTGGAAGCCCTGATGAGAGGATGTACTATCTGAAGTGGCACATCCTGCATATGATCACACACTAGCCCATTTGCACACTGACGTACTATAACAGCCTCATACTGCATTCCAGTAAGCCCTGTCAAAACAACGAATAGTGTTTGAAATGAATTTCAGCAACCTCAAATTCAATTCCTGTGATTTTCTCTATGCATATGATGTCATCTATTATGGTAACCAGAATTTACCGGTTGCTTTTGTGCAGACTGAATGTTCTGGTAATGCCAGGCTCTTGTAGAGTCAAGTCTGACAGTGTTTATTTTTTTTTATTTTTTTTTTTGTGCTCTTACAGTTCTGCCAGCCTGGTGGATGGAGACTGTCCCGTGAGAGGAAACCCCCTACATTCTTCACAGTGGTGCTGACAGACATAGACTCAGATCGACACTTCTGCTCCTGTCTGACCTTCTTTGAGGCAGAGGTCAACCTGCAGGTGAGATTAAGGCCATGTTTTTATTACAAGGTCTAGTTAGGGGTCCAGACAGCTCTGCTGTTGTATTTGTATTGACTTTCTTTCTTCCTTATTATTTTTCTGACCTAAAAAAAATCCAGGTGTCAGAGACCATAAACACATTACTCTGTGTTTGTATAATTCGGGAACCGTATGAGCTTGTACCAACATTTATTTTTGCCAGAATCATTTTGTAATTTTTTTTTTGTATGTACTTTGTCCATATCACACAAAATTTGAAATGCACCATCATTTAGTAGGTACTGGCCAACAATTTTTTAGTCTATTCAGGCACTGTAATCAATCACAGACATTTCCATTGCACACTAGAAGGCAGTAGTGAACCAGAGGCGTTAAAATTAGTAAATCATCAATTAAATGCTCACAGTGGCACGGCAAAGCAACAATTCTATATATAATGAAAGTTCATCTGAGACCGTTTCACTGGTTTTTATGACCTCATAAAGACCAGAGTACTTTCAAAATATTTTAAGGATATTTGGGTCTTGAAAGTAAGCATTTCAACCATTCAGCCACTTGAGAACCTTCCGGTAATGGCTGCTGCGATCAGGATGGGCCAGAATTTACTGCTGCATCTTAAAGTTCACTCTCCAGAGCGGAGAAGGAAAGAAGAGGAGCTGCAAGGGGCTGGGGCTGGAGGACAGCTATGTAAAGAATGCAGCTGTAATTTCTGACTATTGCCCAGCGCCCATCAGGGTTCCACCGTCAGTCACTTCCAGTGATAATGAAGCTAGAGGAACAACTCCTGTAGGAGATGTTCAGTTGTCCCACATTGTGAGAGGAAAAACATTGAGCATCCACTTTTTTCCTGTGTTGATTTAAGCACAAAGTGGAAGTCCTGGAGTGCAAGGAACCAGTGCACCAGTGTCTTTGACTGAGATAATCTACTGTATTAGGGCAAGATTGGCAATAAGGGTCAAATTTTGGCCAAGCAGGTAGTAGCACACCTCCAGGCTCCTTAATCGCACAATTCCTTAATCGCAAAGGCTTCGCTTTCTAATCTGGCAAACCGATGCAACGTGGGGGGGCCGCCTCAGGCTGTTGAAGGCATGCTGATGCCTGTTTCTGATGTATCCATTTTCGGGGTAAATACCAGAGTATAGTCTCAAGCGTAAATTAGGTTATTCAAGTTCATCGATTGTTCGGCAGAAACAAGCCAATAAATTTTTGCCAATAGGCCCATATTGACTAATAGACCTGCACCCTCTGAATGTCCAAATAAGTTACACATGGACACCAGGTTGTTAGGAGAACACATGCCAAGTTTCACCCGTAGAGGGATGCTGTAACAAGGAGAATCTCGTAAAAACCATTGGAGTAAGGAAGTTAAAATTTGACACTCTTTTTCTTTGCTACAAGTGCTAATATACTGCAATATCAGTTGGACAGATGAACAAGAACGATTGCCGGTGGCCAATTAAATTTTATCAGCCATGTGTATTTCTTGCAGGCCTCACTATAGATCAATATAACATGCTTCAAACTTCTCAGCATCTTTTGAGGTAAACTGTTGGACAACAACTGGATCAACAGCATCTGTTCTGCCAGTTTGCAGTCTTATTCCAACTGCTTGGACCCTTTTTATTGTCACGTTTGCTTATATTTGTATTTGTTAGTGTTTGCCAGTCATCTACTTCTGCAGTCACAGAGCATGAAGTATAACTGTCATTAATTACACTACATCCTGCTTACCAGGTCTTACAGGACGCTGGAATGTAATGAGTATATCATCATATCATGTCTTTCTGATAGCACACATAGATTTCAATGAGCACAGCTGTGCGACCCTACTGTTAGCCAAAAGCACTTTTGGATTTTATTAGGAGCCAAGTGTAGAAGGTGTGTAGCCCCTGTTGTTTACAGTGGCATGTTGTTCTGCTTCCTCTGGCTGGGCGTCTATGGGAGCACATAGATTACAGTGTTTGTCCAACGCAGTGCAGTAATGTGGCACAGGTTTGGTTTAGTATCCAAAAGGTTGTAGGTTCAAATCCCACTTAAGGTCAGTTGTACCACTGTTGTCTTTTGGCTTTTGGCCTCATACTTACAGTTGTACTTTGCACTTCATTAGTTTTTTGTGTGTCATGTCAATAAACCTTGCCACGTTCATGCTTACTGTGCCTAAAAGATTTTTAATAAGATGATGGTGAGATTCTGAGCACAGTCATGATTGCATTAGTCAGGCTTCTCAATTCAAGTTCATTCCACTGTAGACAAATGCAACACTTCTGTTGTTTTCAAGGGGATGCCTTCAAAAGAGCGGTGAATGTGAAAGGAAATTGCCTCCACAGCTTTGAATCATTTAGAATGTCGCAACAGGCGCTTGTTCCTCAGAAAGCAGGTCAGATGGGAACCATCACTCTTGTAGAGACCACTGAATGACATTTGGCTTTTTTGAGAGATTAATTATCAGCCAGTTCCAAGTGTTACCAAAACACTCTAGAGAATTCAGGGCCTGAATGTCATTTTGGAAAATGGGGGGAATTCCTCCTTATCCTCCTCATGTAGTGATGTGACTCCATTTAGTGCAGCATGTTAAGAGAAACACTCATACTGTTTGTGAAATTACAGTCTGGCAGAAAGATTTTAAATTACTGATTGATCTGCTCATCCGTGGTGATTAATTTAACCATTCAACCTACATAGTGAATAAATGTTTGTGGGAATGTCCCGCATTATAAGCAGGAAAATTATTTGCAATAATTGCAATCCTGTGGTTGGGGTTTTTTTTTTTTTTTTTTTTTTTTTACCTGTGGAAATGATGTAATCATGATGAGAACCAATTCATCACATCCCGACATTCCACATCTATTGAGAGCAGCATCCTAGTACTGGCAATGTGGCATTTCGTGTAATTAACTTACTTCAGTATTCAGGATGTTGTGGCCATCATGAACCAAACGAAGCATTTCAATGCCTTGAGTCACATTAATTTATTAAGCAGGCCACTTACCGTTCAAATGCCTAGAAGGTTAATTCTGCAGATTCACTATGATTCAGTCCGTTTACCACAAGTATCTATATAGATGCCAGCATGCAGACTTGCTGTCAACTTCCTGTTGCTTTACTGGCGGAGTACAAACAAACCAACTCATGACAGGATAAAGAATGTGTAATTAAATAGTCAATAAAAGCAGGAATTCTTTGCCTTTAGAGGCTGGTGGTTCCAGAAGGTTACAAAACTGTTTGGCAGGAACTTTAGCACGTCATGTCTTTGAGCTTTGATGACCCCCAGCTGTCGGCTGGCGCTGTCCTCCTCTATGGAGTCGACTGTGTGTCCACTGTCTCTCTATTGCTTTCGGTCTCTCAGTTTCACAGTGAGACTGTTAATCTTCTTTATTTATATTACGTCCTTTACTACTGAGCCTTGTGGGAGATTAAGAGAGAAGGCCACCCATGAAGAGTACTTCACAGTGTCATCAGGCACATTAAGACTGAAGCATCGTTCTTAATCGCAGGCTCAGTGTCTTAAGGTCTCCAGAAAGGTCTTTTCAATTTGTCTGCTTTTGTCTCATCCTCACTGTTTTTCTATGATACACTTATCCAGAGGTTCGTAATGCAGGATGGCTTCTTTCACGTAATGATCATGATAGCCCATTATCTCATTATGCTGTATGTCTCCTGTGACGGTTTTGCTTACATCAGTTTTTTTTATTTTTTGGACTAGATTCTAGACAGCCTTTTGCCCCAGCTAGCTGCATCCAAATTCACATGCTATTTGTTTTAAACAGTATTCAGAATTAGAGATAATGAGTCCTAACTTGTAGTATGTTGAAGTGAGTATCCCAAAGATACCCAAGTGGTCTGCTATTTCCATTAGAAATTCGAAGTGTGGATCCATGCAAACTCTAAAAGCTAATATTATCCATTACGCTTTTGAGGAGGATTTGGGTCAGACCTACAAGCACAAATAAAAAGTGTTAAAAAATCTACACATAACTCTACAATAGTGTGGTTCATTAAAAATGCAATTATCACAAAAAGAGTACTCTGGGTCTATGTTTAGTACAATTAACCCTTTGCTAAGCCCTGCCTTACAAATGTCATTGACCAGTCCTGCTATAGCAACTGTTGCTGTCTGCCATTTTCTCGAACTTTCTTTAATGTTTATAGAGTAAATTTATTCAAAATGCAGATAGTTTACATGTATTTTAAAAGAAATTATTCAAAAATTCTGTCATTGTCGTCAGGTCACTTATAATAGTGACACAAGGTACCCAGAGAAAATACAAGTGATATATGTGTACACAGATGACAACATTGTCAAAACGATCCACATTCACACTAATACATAAAAATGACTAAAAACATTGTATTATGATTGTCAAGTAATTAAAACATTAAAAACGTGATGTATACGCATGATGCCACCGTTTTTCCAAATTTGCATTTTTGTAGTTTACACAGAGACGATAACGGTATCGCTTTCAAAAACTTTGAAAACAACTAATTTTTCAAAATGCTGTTGTCGTGTAAATGAACAGCCAAAACACCTAAAATGATTTCCATTTTTAGTTGTAAACAGAGTTGTGTAAATGCCCCCTGTGTTAGCAACAGTAACCAAAAGGAGTGGAGCTTAGCAATGGGTTAATCAGTTCTACATGCTGAAGGCATTTATGCGTTATGGTCAAGTATGCCGCACACGTCCTGAAAAGTGAAGCCAAAACATTTCGATCACCATCTGGTGTCTGGCTGCAGTATAGGTCATAAACCCCATCCCTCTCCATGCAAACGAATGGGCCATAAGCTAAATACATTTTTCCCAAAGATGGTTTCCATCATTTCAGGTAGTTTTTATCATGCGGATGAAAGTGCTTTTTCTAATAAGTTTGCTTTTAATTAGTTATTTGATGCTATAAAACGGAGTGTGGTGTATATGATTATGAGCTTGCGATTGGGTATGCGGGAGTTTGGGTGGGACTTTAATACCGCGGCTTCACCTCATGATAACTACTGGCTCCAAAGGATGTCATTGGGATGTTTTAGCTTCACTTTTCTATTGTAGAAGGAAGTGGGGACGCATCGTCAATCTTTTTTTACAGGCTATGGTTACGCTATGTCAGAAGACATCACAAATCCATTGATATCAATAAGGAATGGTACCCCCACAAGGAAGAAAAATGCAAGCATTTTCATATAAGCATTCTGAACTGTATGTGCAAGTCTTGGAGTAAAGTCATTGAAAGTGCAAAATTCTCTCCATTCCATTTCACACTATTTAATAGGCTTGTTTTTATATGTTCATTGTTTTTAACACATCTGCAGGGACCCAGCATTTCAGGTGTTGTGTACTTGCCTAAAGCTACACCATTAACCCACTTAATGTAAAAATCATGACACACTAAAAGATATTTTTCTTTTATCAGATTGGAAGAGGCAGCACTGGAATGTATTTTTCTTCATAATTGAACCAAATCCTCCCAATAAGGTTGAAATGTGTTTCTCATCTGTGGGGGTATTTTAATCCTGTGCTCCCACTGATAAGATGCGGTGGATCTTGTGGCATGTTTTCACTGTCTGAGCAAATCAAATGGGCTCCAGCGCAGGGGGTTAGACGGCAGAGTTTGAGAGGTGGGCATCGTTATGAGCTCGCAGGCCTGATGCAGACTCAAAGGAGACAATTAGAAGCAGATTGTGAGCAGTGGGACGTGACTCGGGCAAAACCTCTCCTCTCCTTCTCGGGCAAAAGTCTCTTTGTTGTCAAGTTCACCCAAAAATTAACATTTGCAGAAAATATATTAACCTTCAGGCCATCCAAGATGTAGATGAGTTTGTTTCTTCATCAGAACAGATAAGGAGAAAATTAGCATTACGTCACTTGCTCACCAATGGATCCTCTGCAGTGAATGGGTGCCGTCAGAATGAGTCCAAACAGCTGATAAAAAGATCACAGTAATCCACATGACTAAAGTGCATCAATTTATGTCTTGTGAAGTGAAAAGCTGTGTGTTTATTTGAAACAAATCCATCATTAAAGCGTTTTATCTTTAAACTGTTGCTTCTTGGCCAAAATGCTGGTCCGTAATCCATAATAACGCTTCTTCCAGTGAAAAGGTCCATCCCCTGTTGTCCTCCTACATCAAAGTCCACTGACATATTTGTTTAGAACTGTTTTTATCTGAATCAGGAGAGAAATATACACAGATCAAGCAAAGTTTACAGACAAAAGCAGTTCTAAACAAATATGTTGAATTTTGATGTGAGAGGACAACAGGGGATGGACAGGGGATCACTGGAGGAAGCGTCATTATGGATTATAATGATGATGGTCTGAAGTTAAAAGGTCTTTGTATTTGTTTCTTACAAACACGCAACTTTTCACTTCACAAGACATTAATTGATGGACTGGAGCTGTGTGGATTATTGTGGATTATTGTTATGTTATGTATTATGTTATTATTGGTACAATCAACATGCAGGAAAAACCTGCAAACCTTCAAGATTGTCAAGAGCAGTAGCTCTTTTAAAATAACAGGTAATTTGACTTTGTAAAATGTCCCCAAAAATGTATTAATGCTTTTCGCTTCATGATTACACCACTTAATATTTTGTTGTTTTATGTAATCTTGCTGAAAATGGTTTTCTAAACCAAATGAATCCCAAATGAATACAAAGAGTACATTTCTAACAACCCTTAAATTGATTTAATTTTGATATGTAGTTTGTGACCTATTACATTTTTGCCTAAATTTATAGTTTATCATTGACTTAATCCTCCTGTTGTCCCATAAACTCATGGGTTGTACATGGTGTAATTACTGTGATTTGTTTTTTCACTGATTGCATCTTTGGACGTGATTATTTGGGAAATTGAATTTTTCCAAAATACTCACATGGAGACAATTTACACACATTTAACTCATACACTAAAGTGGGACCTGTAATGTGAGCCTAAACGAGTTCAAATAGCATCTCAGCCCCTGGGACAAGACCCCTGCACAAAACAAACCCAAAACCCAGCCAATTTCCAAAAGCAAAATCTATAAATAGACCAGCACCTCAGTTTTATTCCAGGCTTCATAACAACCAGCATGGGTCACTCCTTTATTCATCATGCAAGTCTATCTTAATTTTCTCCATCCTTTGCGACACTAACTCTGTCAACGCGCTGCCACGCTTTCGTCTGATAGGTATGCAGGACCCCCTAACTTAATTTGCTCCTGTTATCGTTTTCTCTTGCTTGTTGAAAAAGGCAGCGCTGTTCGGCTGACCTCATGACCATTATTACATTTGGTGTATTGAAGTGCAGTGCTTTATTTAGTTTCTTTGAGGAAACCGGATCGAGCCTGAATACCGAGCGACAGTCACTTTATACAGACTAAGCTTGTCTACGTAAGCTCAGCTTTATCAGTAATTCTGAGAATATGTAATCGTGTGATCTTTATGCATTATTTTCTAGTGCTCTCTCAACTCCTCAACTCAGATATTTATCAGTGGTGAATAACAAAGAATTAAGAAACAGAGCCCTGCAATCCCCCATCAGACACTCTGTCCATCTCCGCTGAGGACACATTTTCAGTTGCTCTTTGCTGTTCTTTATCCACTGTCAGGCAGTAAACAACTCGCATGTGTGATATTGCTAAACTATATCATATAAATATATAAGATGACGTACAGGTCTGCATTTACTGCATTAATAATTTTGTGTTATTTTTTCCATAATTAATCGCACCTAATTAACATGTTAAATCGACAGCCTTAATATAAATGCATATATTGTTATGTTATAATATGGATTACTTTTTGATAAGGCAAAATGAATGCATTTAACCCAAAAACTGTGTAAATGTCAAACAGAAATATATTTAATATAACAATTTACACTGTACTTGAAAAATCTCAAACTCCTAATTTCAGAAGTCCACCACACATCCCTGTTGTTAGGGGTTTGTTATAAAGTCTAATAACAAACAAGCTGATTAGAGACTGTTTTAATTCAAAGACATCATGACTGAATCTGACCCAGATGTTGGTTCTTCCGGAATCACATCCAGGCTTTATCTCATATGATTGCACTGTACTTGTCCACCAACTTGAAGAGTACCTCAGCTGCATGGAATTTATTTATTCCAGACTTTTTAAATTATTTTTGCTTGTTTTCCGTTTCAGGGCTCAAAGACGCTGGAGGCAGATGGGGATGGAGCTGAGGATGTGGACGAGGAAGAGGAGGAGGATGGTTTGATCCAGCCAGCTCAAATCTTTGCACCCAAAAGTTTGATTCTCGTCTCCAGGCTGGATTACCCAGAAATATTTAGGGTAATTAAAAATTTGTCTGTCCATCTGTTTGTCCATTGCATTTTATGTAATCTCTCTGTGAAGCACCACCTCTTTACAAAAAAAATATTTTTCCTAATATATTGTAGTGATGCCAGGAAAGTGTAGTTAAAATAGCTTCATGATTTTCATTGAGTTAAAGACTGAAGATACAGAAGAAAGCAGTCAACTAGTGACTGAGCTATTCTTTAGCTTAGCATATGCAATATCACCCTTTTCCTAAGTGACCAGTAACGTTAGTTATTAAGCAAAATTTATGTGAATCACCCGTGCATAACTAGGAATTTTCATGCATGAGCTGTAGTTGGATTTAGGATAATTAAAACCATCACTGGGTTGAGAATGATATTGATCGTCAGCTTTTTAATCAGTAAAGTCAAAGATTTATGTCTGATGGTGGAATAAAAACAGGGATTACAGAGACAGGAGAGAGGAGTATCACAGCAGCTCAAAAGCAGGAAATCCTCTCATCCAAAGTTTTAAGCAGACTGCCTGTCTCAATTTTTTCTACTTTTGGCCTACATTCATGAATTTGACATAAGCTGTGCCTGGGAATAATTTAGTTAAGCTGTATTGCTTGATGAAAAAACAAATGTTTATGGTAACAGACCATATCCCTTAGTTTCTCATTATACCCATTTAAGAGGGCACTGTTATGCCCTGATAGATAGATAGATAGATAGATAGATAGATAGATAGATAGTTCTCCAGATTTATGCTTTAAAGAATAATTTAAAGCAAATATCATTGTTAACTGATGTTTGCTAAGGAAGTCATCATTATTACTATCACTCTTACTTGAGGTTAGAGACATAAATTTTTTGTACTATGAACATGATTGATACCTCAAATTGTGCATCTTATTAGTTAGACTTGTCAGACTTATGATTTTCACTTGAGCATACAATAAAAAAATTTTTAGACTTTCTTTGTAGGAGGGACCAGAATATTGGCAACACCATAGCAACTACTCATAACACTAGCAACACCCTAAAAACACTCAGAAAACCTTAAATCACCCAGAACGGTACAGCAACACCTGAGCAACCACCCACAACACTAGCAACACCCTAGAAACCACTCAGAAAACCCTAAATCACCCAGAGCATTATAGCAACACCCTAGCAACCACACATAACACTAGCAACACCCTAGAAACCACTCAGAAAATCCTAAATCACCCAGAACGGTACAGCAACACCTGAGCAACCACCCACAACACTAGCAACACCCCAGCAACCACACATAACACTAGCAACACCCTAGAAACCACTCAGAAAACCCTAAATCACCCAGAATATTATAGCAACACTTTAGAAACCACCCACAACACTTGCAACACCCCAGCAACCACACATAACACTAGCAACACCCTAGAAACCACTCAGAAAACCCTAAATCACCCAGAGCATTATAGCAACACCCTAGCAACCACACATAACACTAGCAACACCCTAGAAACCACTCAGAAAATCCTAAATCACCCAGAACGGTACAGCAACACCTGAGCAACCACCCACAACACTAGCAACACCCCAGCAACCACACATAACACTAGCAACACCCTAGAAACCACTCAGAAAACCCTAAATCACCCAGAATATTATAGCAACACTTTAGAAACCACCCACAACACTTGCAACGCCCCAGCAACCACACATAACACTAGCAACACCCTAGAAACCACTCAGAAAACCCTAAATCACCCAGAGCATTATAGCAACACCCTAGCAACCACACATAACACTAGCAACACCCTAGAAACCACACATAACACTAGCAACACCCTAGAAACCACTCAGAAAATCCTAAATCACCCAGAACGGTACAGCAACACTTTTGAAACCACCCACAACACTTGCAACACCCCAGCAACCACACATAACACTAGCAACACCCTAGAAACCACTCAGAAAACCCTAAATCACCCAGAGCTTTATAGCAACACCCTAGCAACCACACATAACATTAGCAACACCCTAAAAACCACTCAGAAAACCTTCAAATCACCCAGAGCCTTATAGCAACACCCTAGCAACCACACACAACACTACCAACACCCTAGAAACCACTCAGAAAACCCTAAATCACCCAGAACAGTACATCAACACCCTAACAACCACTAGCAACACAATAGCAACAACCCACAACACTAGCAACACCCTAGCAATCACACATAACACTAGCAACACCCTAGAAACCACTCAGAAAACCTTTAAATCACCCAGAGCATTATAGCAACACCCTAGCAACATCTCACAGCACTAGCAACACCCCAGCAACCACACATAACACTAGCAACACCCTAGAAACCACTCAGAAAACTCTAAATCACCAGAACAGTACAGCAACACCCTAGAAACCACCCACAACACTAGCAACACCACAGCAACCTAACATAACACTAGCAACACCCTAGAAACCACTCAGAAAACCCTAAATCACCCAGAATATTATAGCAACACTCTAGAAACTACCCACAACACTAGCAACACCATAGCAACCACACATAACACTAACAACACCCTAGCAACCACTCAGAATACTTTAAAATCACCCAGAGCATTAAAGCAACACCCTAGGAACCAGTCACAACACTAGCAACACCCTAGAAACCACTCAGAAAACCCTAAATCACCCTTAACAGTATAGCAACACCCTAGCAACCACCCACAACACTAGCAACACCATAGCAACCACACATAACACTAACAACACCCTAGCAACCACTCAGAATACTTTAAAATCACCCAGAGCATTAAAGCAACACCCTAGGAACCAGTCACAACACTAGCAACACCCTAGAAACCACTCAGAAAACCCTAAATCACCCTTAACAGTATAGCAACACCCTAGCAACCACCCACAACACTAGCGACACTGTAGCAGCCACACATAACTCTAGCAACACCCAAGAAACCACTCAGAAAACCTTAAAATCACCCAGAGCATTATAGCAACTCCCTAGCAACCACAAATAACACTAGCAACACGCTAGAAACCACTCAGAAAATCCTAAATCACCCAGAACGGTACAGCAACAATTTAAAGGTAAGACAAGTAACAGCTATACAATAAGAGCAAGAAAAAGTTTAGAAGATAAAAATATAAAATACAAAATACAATAATACAAAATAAACATTGTAAACATTAACTCTACATTTGTTCAGAATATGTAAAGTGGGGCAGTGCAAATGTTTACAGTTGAGACAAGTTATACATTCTGAACATAACATTGTGCAAGATGTGCAGCGAGGGGCCAGATAATATAACACTAGCAACACCCTAGAAACCACTCAGAAAACCTTAAAATCACCCAGAACACTGTAGCAACACCACAACATTCACCCAGAACATTCTAGCAACACCATATCAACCATTAAGAACAACTTTGCAACAGAAACAAATTGTTAGGTCAACACCAGTATTGTTGCACAACTCACATTGACTCGCAAAGTGTTTTTTACGTGTGTTTGTGTGTCAGGGACTAGATGAATGGGTTTTTTTTCTCCTAGGGCTGCTTGGGACTGATCTACACTGTGTACATCGACAGTCTGAGCTTCCCTCTGGAAGGGCTGGTGGCAAACCTCTTCACATGCTTGGTCCCAGTGGCTGGAGGTTCCCAGGTCAGACATTACTTAACCGAAGAATTCCTCATCTGTCTCAAACGCTGACCCCTGTGGATACTCGAGCACACAGAGGGTTAGCCATGGTTCATTTGTGTACCTGTGTACCTTTAGGAAAGCAGGGTGTCTCATATTGCATTTTGTTTTCACTGGAGACTCCCAAGAGGTAGAAAGGGCTTTAGGGGTCAGTGAGAGAAGCCCGTTGTTTTGTTTAGAGCTAAAATATTACTAAATGTTGCTCTCATGTTTTGGTTTGTCCACCACAGTTCTTCACTTTTGTGTCTCGTTTTTCTTTTTGGTGTCTGATTCTCCTAAAATATATGTTTTGTCTTTAAACACAGTTTCTAAATCCACTCTTTATTGTACACTGTGCTCATATAAATCAAGCTAAATGAATAAATCAGCAAATAGATATTGTTAAACAATCTAGAAATTGGTTTCAAGGGAAAAATATATATGCAGACTGCAGAGTTTTGAAGGCTCTCATTTTGAAATCATGTTGTTTTTGATGTAATTCACCAATACATTTAAAAATTTCTCCAGAAACCGTTATTTTTCCCAGATGGATTGTGGCATCATGGTGATCAAACAGGGTGTAAGTTATAAACAAACCTCAGGAGAGGTATATATTCATCTTTCAGTGTGAGTCTAACTCCATCTGCTTGGAATGTGTCATGAGACTCCAGCGTGCATCTGTTCATGAAACAGTCCATGTGCATCTTATTGGCTCTGTTTAATGCACGTCCGCTGTTTCTTACAATACAAGAGCCAAGATCTAAAGAAAAAAAGTAAACGTGCTAAAATCTAGAGAGCTTTCCACTGTTCTGTTTCTTCCAGTATGTATATACTGCATATCCTGAAAGCATATTATATAAAATATAAAATTATTAGATTTTGAACTTCCCAGTTCACCCAATTTTGGAAACTGAGCTGCAAGAACGGATTATTTAGAACTCATAACAGTTACCAGCAAATTAAGATTTGATTGCCCATATTTCACAAATCAGACTTTATTTAGTGTTCAGCAACTTACCGTTGTTGAGTAACATTTACTAAAGGGTCACACAGGTCATTTATATAGAGAGTGTTTAAAAATATATTTGTAGAAATAGTCACGCTTTCATTTGGGGACTAATTCTCACTATTAACTAACTATGAAGTACAACTTTTGCCTCAATAAACTCCTAATTTGCTGCTTATTAATGTATTAGTTCACTTCCAGAATAAAAATTTCCTGATGACTTACCCCTATGTTTTTGAGGAAATAAGGGTCTTATCTAGCAAAACAATTTGCCATTTTCTAAAAAAAATATGAAGTTGGAGGAGAAAATTTTTTTCACCCCTAAACAGTACACAGACGAAGAAATAACCATGCGTGGCTTTTTCATCGTGATTACGTAATGCGTGAAGACGCACATGCGCATCGCAGAGCAAGTGCAAGACAAGCATTTGTGGTTAAAAGTATATAAATTGTATTTTTTTTTTATTTTTTTTTTTACAAAATGACAAATCGTATTGGCTAGATAAGACCCTTATTCCTTGGCTGGGATCGTGTAGAGCCCTCTGAAGCTGCACTGAAACTGCAATTTAGACCCTCAATACATTGGCCACCATTGAAGTTCACTACACGGAGAAAAATCCTGGAATGTTTTCCTCAAAAACCTTAATTTCTTCTTTAATTTCTTTTTTGACTTATTCTGGAAGTGAACTAATCTTTTAATAGTTAGTATGGTAGCTGTTAGGTTAGGTTTGGGGTGGGATTAAGGGATCTGATATATGGTAATGCAGAATAAGGGATTAAAATGTGCTTTATAAGTACTAATAAACAGCCAATATGCTAGTAATATTCATGCTAATGAGCAACTAGTTAATAGTGAGAATTGGGCCTTAAAATAAAGTGTTACTGTAGAAACATCTGACCTTAATAAAATTTAATTGATTGTCAGTGAAACATGATCAAATTAATAATTAAAAATCTTTATTTTTTAATATGCTTCAGCCTGTATTGTACATTTTGTGTAGTTCTGAGCTATTATTTGCTATTCATTGTTAATGTATTTATTTTATGCATTTGTCCAGACCTGAATGTTTGTGTTGATGTTTTCAGAAGCTCTTTTCACTGGGAGCAGGGGACCGGCAGCTCATCCAGACTCCACTCAGTGACACTCTGCCAATCAGCGGCAAAAGTGTAGTGCTCCTCTTCCAGCAGTTAGGTGGGTATCTTTGACTTTTATTAGGGCTAGTACACTGTATACTGTGAATATTGTATAGTATACTTCTTCCATGTCAGCCTTTAACTAGACTCTGATGCATTTTTTTTTTAATCTTTTCCATATTTATGCAGACATCTCCTGTCCTTTATAGTTCCGCTTAATGTCCCTTCCTGTAAACATGTTTTTGCAGAGAGAAGTCGTATGAGAATAATAGAGGAGAAAAGGGGCAATTGTAACATTTTTTTGTAACATTTCTAGACAACTCAAATACAACTAAAAATCTGCCTAATGTTATATATTTGCTGTATACAGTAAATGTCCACATATCCACCAAACGGACATATTTGAGAATTTTGAGAAGAAAAGTCAGAATTGTGAGAAATGTTGCAATTACCTTTTTTATTTGTGTTTATTTTGTGGTGGAAAAAAACAGCATTGCGAGATGTAAACTTGAATTGTGTGATAGAATTGTAGAATTCTGAGCTTATATCTCAATTCTGAGGGGAAAAAAAAGACAGAATTACATCATAAAAGTCCCAATAGCCAATAATTTGCTCTTTTTTTTTTTTTTATTCTGTGGCCGAAACAGGCTCCATAAAACTACACTACAAAAACCTGATTTTCAGAATCTACTTTAAATCTGGAACTAAAGTTTTAGGATTCAGAAAAAATCCTAGATCACTAATCCAACAAGTAATTTTGTGACTTTGTTGGACTTTCAGATGTTTTGCTTCCATTAAAAAACAACCTGCTTTTTAGATCATTCTCAAATCATGCTGGAGAACATGATCACCAGCATTACACAAACGTGCAGTTAATTTCAGTCATAAAATCAAACGGGCGACATGCCAAATACTAAACAAAAAAAATAATAATCTGACATTCATTTTCCTTTTTCAGCTCAACTCTGTCATATATTGATATGCTGATAATATAATTGCTAATTGAAATATTTGTATTCAGTTTAAATAATGAAGCATGTGAAAACATGTTGATAGATTTGTTTTCTGTTCTTGTACGAAAAATGTCAGTTTTCCTTTGTGCATATTAATTGATGTAGCTCCACTCTGATTAAGTCACATTGGCTGCACCTTTCGTTCTGTATGCAGAAGTACACCAAAACAACTCTTTCCACAAAGCTTTCACAACCTATGAATGCACAGATGGTTTTGAAAGGCTGCAGTGATCAGTCAAATGTGTCAGATTTTGAAACACAAAGACAAAAAATAAGTTTCAAGACAGTTTTTATTTATTTATAATAATCAACTTATTTGAAAATAAGTTAATTATTATGAAAGAATGGTGTTGCATGGCAACCTTAAGTAGTAACCTGCAGAGGAATGTACTGATGGTGTGCATGCTGTCCCATGTTCAGCTGGAGCACAACACAAAGCATTTGGACAGATGTGCACACACCACTTTATTACAGATGCATTATGTCATACTACCGTCCAGCTGCAAATCAGTCTTGCGCTAATTAACACCACATTAATGTCCTTAAGGCCTATGTCAGCATGTAAGATTAGACTTTTCAAATTGAACAAACAGAGCACATGTTCTAAATCTGTCAAATAAAATCAGAGTATTTGATTCGGCACTATTTTCTTCACCTTGTGTTGTGCAACCGGTGAAAATAGTTTTACCCTTTTCCCTGTTTCAACAGTTTTGTGTCATATAATTTCATCTGTTTTGTAATTATACTGTGTACTATTTTTAAGATTGGTCATGATTTATTTTGGCCAAAATTTGACTTGAACTATTCAACTTAGATGTGGGCTAATGTGGAGTTTTTCATTACAGTTCACTGAGGTTTTTCATTTTTTACGGATTTATGTAGATCTCTGATTAATGACACTCTTACTAAACAGTCCCTTCAGAGTCTCTTTATAAACCTGATGACCCTTAAAGCAGCGTGGGCTTTTTACTTGATCGTGTGGCAGTCTCTCTGAGAGCTTTAATACATGCAACAGTCACCTTGTAATGTTAAAGGGTGAATCTCACTAAGCCTGTCAAGATCATATTTCACTCCAAAATCTGCCCCAAACAGGAAAAAGGAATTAGGGGAGGGGGGGGGGGATTAAGATCATATTTTGGACCTTTAAGATATTTTTACGTTGACATTTTTTTCATTTAAGAGATAATTAAGAAAAATTCCAGTCTATATGTGTGTGTATGTGTGTGTGTGTATATATATATATATATATATATATATATATATATATATATATATATATATATATATATATATATATATATATATATATATATATATATATATAAAACATACATATTATACATACACCCCCATTCAAACATTTGTGGTCGTTAAGATTTTCTTATGTTTTTGAAGAAGTCTGCATTTTTATACCAAAAATGCTGTAAAATAGGAATATTGTGAAATATTATTACTATTTAAAATAACTGTTTTCTATATTAATATATTTTAAAATCTAATTTATTCTTGTGATGGCAAAGTTTTCAGAATCATTACTCCAGTCTTCAGTGTCACATGATCCTTCAGAAATCAGTTCAATATGCTGATTTGCTGCTCAAGAAACATTTCCTATTATTATCAATGTTGATAACAGTTGTGCTGCTTAATATTTCTTAGACATTGTGATGCATTTTTTCAGGATTCTTCAATTAATAGAAAGTTCAAAAGAACAGCATTTGTTTGAAATAGAAATTTGAAAAGCATTATAAATGTCTTTACTGTCACTTTTTATCAATTTAATGTCTTTGCTAAATAAAAGTATTAATTTATTTAAAAAAAAAAAAATTAGCTTAAAGATCTCAAGCTTTTGAATGACAGTGCATGTTTAACATTTTAATATATATAATATTATATGTAATGACCAATTATTAGTTTTACTGGAAATTCAGCTTTTTCTCAGATTACGTTCAAGCAAAAAACATTATCTCTTGCTTTCCAAGATGTCTCAAGAGGTTCTGTGAGAAACAAACCGACCTTCCTGGATGCCTGTCAAGATCATTAGTACCTGCTCTTTGTCCTGCAACAGAAAGTTCACAAGTGGGTTTGTAAGACAGCCATAGTCTTTGACCCTACAGGGGAGAAAACACCATCCCAAATACCATTCTGTGTGCATGGTCTCTGATAAGAGCATCATGTCAATGTCTCATCCTCCCAGATACACGTTACTTCTGGGACTGATCTTAAGGTTACCCAAGCCTGTAATATCCCAGCAACATGCCGACCTACATGAGCTAATAAAAATGTCATCTTGAACTTCTTTGTGTAATTTACGGTCTACCTCCTCTCCATTGTTCTCCTCTGTGAATCAACAACAGATTTATCAACGATCAGGCCTATCTGGCTCAGAGCTTGTCCTTGGTTAGCTGTGTATTTTCAGATGGGTTAGTCAACATTAGTGACCTATAAAAAGCTGTGTTCTCAAATGCTGTTCTTGGCTGCCATTCATTTATGCTTTGCCATGGATTCATGCACTTGTTGCATCCATTATGTGGCAATAACATCTTGAACATCATGCTCAGCTTCAGGTGCTCTTCAGAAGTGTCAAAAGGAAAACGGGAACACTTGTCTGTCAACATATAGACGCCTGTTTCCTCTCAGGGGCTGTAAACGGACATCATCGCCAGTTACTTTATCCACATATCTCTTGTCTCAGAGTGAGGCCTGAAGAATGGCCTGTTTGGGTTGTCATCTGTGCAGTTTTAGGTTGTTTTAATCCATTTATTTATTAATTTTGTACCATTGGATAAAGTATAAAATAGTAATGATGAGTAAACAAATGAGCTTCTGGTTCAAGGCTGCAGTGGTTGATGGACATGGTATTTAAAGGGATACTTCACCCAAAAATGAAAATTCTGTCATTATTTACTCACTCTCAAGTTGTTGCAAAAAGAATGTTGGTAACCAAACTTGATGGCATAGACTTCCATAGTATGGGAAAAAATACTATGGAAGTCAATGGCTACCGTCAACTGTTTGATTACCAACATTCTTCAAAATATCTTCTTTTTTGTTCAACAGCTGGAAGAAATTCATACAGGTTTGGAACAAGGCTGAGTAAATGGTGAATTTTTGGGTGAACTATCCCTTTAAATACCATGTCTATTAAGCCAGATGCTCATTTCTCTACCTTTTAAGATCATTACTATTTTATACTTTATCCAATGACATTTGATTAAAAAAATAAATACAGACAGAATCACCACTGTGAATGTTTGCATTTTGCATCAACACAATGGTCTTTCGTTCTTGAATAATTCTGCGTTTTTTAACTAATCGCGTCAGTGATTTAGTGACCCTTTCCTAAAGTTCATTTGATTCATTCCAGAATGAGTCAGCCATTTTGAATGAATCGATTGAATTAATGAATCAGTGAATCAATGATTCACTCATTAGGACAATGGCTTGTTGCCACCTACTGGCGTTTTTAGTTTCATATGTAAAGTGTAATTTCATTTTTTCCAACATTTCATATTTTTGCACTGTACAAATGTTACCCAGTGTGTATTCAACATATTTTGTATATAAAAAATACTTTAGAACATTATATATGCAGTTGTTAACTGTCTGTAGAAATATGTCTAAATAACTTCTGAGCCAAGTTATGGAAAAGTTTGTCACTGCTCATAGGTTTGAGATTATTTTTCAGTTTTTTTCTCCTGCAAAGTGTCTTACATTTTGGTGTTACAGAAATGGCCACCCTACCTGTCTCTCACCATGAGAACTTGAGGAAAAAGAACATGTTTGCCATCATAAAGATCAGTGTTTATTGTTTGCAGCTTTTTCTGTCCCTTTCTGTGCATGGGTCAGAAATGTGTAGCCGTTCCAAAAGATAAGTAAATGTCACAAGGCCAGGAAGAGTTTTACTGGATGCCTCGCAAACTAGATTATGAAATGTGTTGTTGTATTTTTGGGGCAGAAGATGACACTGAGATTCCAAGGACCATTCAGGAGCAGCTTGTCATTACTGCAGGACCTTAGCAAACGCTAGAAACCACACATTCACAATGACTTATTGCATTTCTAAAACAGGTCGATTGGAATGACAAGTATGCAATTGACTTCATGTTCCTAAACATTTCATCCTCTCTTTGCTCATAGCTGGATTCAGGTATTTGGTCAACAGGACAGTCAGTGTGAATTTTCATATCTTGTTCCTGTTTATTGGTGCGTATCAGAGTTTGACACAGACATAATGGGAACGTTGACCCCGGCAGCGCTGCGGATACATCTGTTAATAGCTGGCTGTCTCTGTTTCTGCCGAGCGTGTGATTAATAGCCTCAGTGGTATGTTGATGACAAACAAAAACAGGAACTGTAAACTTTTATCTCTCACTCTCTTCTCTGACTCCCATTGAGGAGTTTGCTGTATAATTTATGTCCCCATTACATATTTGCCATTCTCCGGGCTTTTTTGCATCATCGTGATGTAAAGACAGATATGCAAATGAATTGCACCCGCTGATAGCGTTGTTTATTTGCATGCATTCTTGGTGTTGTTTTAGCACCAGATGCACTGATGGAATTACGTAAAAGAACGGAAACAAGCCCAGATTTTTCCAGATCTCAGTTTAAACACATTGATAATGACCAGTAGCTTGTACATTATCTATTTTATTTTACAGCTACTTACCAAATAAGAATGGTTTTATTATTTTACTTGTAGATTAGTTTATAAATCCTTCTAAAAAACACAGTCCATTATAGCAGTTAGCCAGAAAACAAGATGAAAAGTACAGCAATATAATAATAAGAAATTAGAAATTTATTAGAAATAAGAAATTTTAACAGTTGAAAAAAAATATTTTTAATTAATTAATTTATTTACTTATTTGGTTAAATGGTAACAATCAATATCTGTTACTTTTCGCTTAACCAACTCTGTTTTATACTCTCTATAAAATTAATCTTTAATTTTATTTAATAAAAATTATCGACTTTTGCTTGTCCTCAATATGTCAAATTTTTATTTCATTAAATATGTACTTTTATTACATTTAAACAGTAAAAAATCAGTTTTTTTTTAGACATTTAACAGTCAAGATTTTTATTATAAAATTAATCTTAAATTGTTTAGTAAAAAACATTTTTTTTTTTTTGCTTGAATGGATGTCAGTTTAAATAGTAGAAAAAAATAAGCAGTGACAGTCAAGATCTAATAATGTAAATATGATGGTTTGCAATATATCAGTGTTAGTGTATTGTGATAAATGTCTTATTGTGACGTTGCAAACAATACCTAGCCCTAGCTATAACCTGTCTCATGTTTTCAGAACAGGTGTTTGAACAAAAATTTGAACAAAATTTTGCTGAGCAAAAATTTCATTAGTAATTGTGCGTTTGTGTCATTTTTATATGTTCCAGGGATCCAGAATGTTCTTGGTCTCTTCTGTGCGGTTCTGACAGAGCACAAGGTTTTGTTCCACTCTTCCAGCTATCAGAGACTAGGAGAGGCCTGCCGTGCCTTAGAGTCCCTCATGTTTCCTCTTAAGTACAGGTGGGTCAACATCGACTGTTACTGATATACACAGTATAATTGACCTTCAGTTGCCTTGATAAGAGCATCTTATTTCATTAGCTACATTATTAGCAAATCTAGTTCAATCTAAGTGCACTGCATTAAAACCAGGACAACTCAAATGAGCCAAGAAAAGCTTGAATTAATGTGTCCTCTTCAGAAATGATAAGCGGGTAATTTTGCAAATCGTTCTATTTTTAGAGTCTTTTGCAACAGTATGTACTATTTTTGTGCTTGGTATGTAATGAGAACAGTCTGATGTTAACATCTGCTGATTACTTGATGTGATGATGGTGGTTGGCTAACTCTCATTTGGACCTCAGCTACCCCTACATTCCCGTCCTCCCATCTCGACTGCTAGAGGTGTTGAGCTCGCCTACGCCCTTTATCATCGGAGTGCACTCCATGTTCCAGAGCGAGATCCAAGAGCTGGTGAGCTCAAGGCCTTACAGAAAGACAATTTTCAACCTGCCTTAAAACAGGTGGTCAGATTCTGGTAACATCGCTCCGTGACTCATTCGGTAATTTCTGATTGGGTTTTGGTTTCTGTTTACAGCTCGATGTGATCATTGCTGACCTTGACGGAGGAACAATTAAAATACCGGAGTGTATACACCTCTCCCAGCTTCCCGAACCCCTGTTGCACAATACTCAAAAAGCACTGTCCATGGTAAAAAAAAAAAAAAATACACTTTGCACACACACATTATGGTGTCATGTAATTTATTTACTGTGCAACTTGGGTTGCATTTAAGTAGACATATGCATGCATGTTTTTTTTTTTTCCTTTTAACTTAGAAATTATATATAGTATTTTGAAATACATTTGAGGTAAGCCCTAGCCCTAAATATAAAAGCTTCACCTGTCCTACACCACTGTGCTTTGGACGTGAGTTATTCTTAAAGACATTGAGGAGGAAGGTTTTACGTTTTTTAAGATTATACAATATAAGACTTACATATAATTGCTGTCCAATGGAAAACACTCATCTCTACTTTTGGTAATGTTGACTTTTACCATAGATGGAATGCACAGTCTTTTTACTGTTTTAACTGTGCATCGAAATTCCATTAAAAGGATTTTTGATCAGGTTATCTATATAACTAATATCTCCTTTGGCCTTGAAAAGTGAGTGTCAAAACCATTTATGTTCTGGTTTCCTTAGCTGTCAGTCTGTCTAAACTATAGACTGTAGTTCATGCATTCATGCATCTCAAACTGATTTTGAGCTAAAATAGTAAGTGAAAGCTCGGATTGTATTCAAAAATAAACTCTCAAACAATCAATCGTTGAATTGAAATGTCTAACAGATGTGTAATGATAGAATTCTATTATGCCAAAAGCTGTTTATAAGAAAGAAAAAAAAACTTTTTTCCATGCTCTTGAGAAATGATTTTTATTTGGAGATATGTGTTTTTCTTCTGACAGCAATAATATGAAGATAAGATATGACTCAAGCCAGATCATAGATGCTTGGGACTGGGGGTTTTTTGATTTGGGGCAATGAACAAGCACTTAGAAACCATCCTGAACTCTAGTAAGCACATAGCAATGCCCTGGTAACCACCCACAACACCTTAACATCATGGTGGCCAGGTTTGCAGAGGAATTGCGATTTTAAATTTTATTGACACATACTAGCTGTTTCAATTTGATATCACTGGTTATGCAGAAATTCTTCACTCTTCACCTTTAAATCGTCATATTTCATAATCTTTCTTCAGTAGCTAATCTGCACTTTCAACATATACAAAACCTCTTGCGCCGTAACAAAGTGGCGTTTTTTACACAGGATTGAAAGATGATTCTGACTGGAGACATTCCAAAAGCTATATTTGCACCATTTGTCTCGTTCCCTCAGATAGCAGGATATTTCCTCACTGTAAATACCTTCTTTGTCTTCAGGTTTTGCACCCAGATCTGGAAGGAGCAGATAATGCCTTCCCACCCCCTCGTTCTGCTCCATCCAACCTCAAACTGCTGGTAAGAGCCTGGTTTGTCTATTTTCGCTTTTACAATCTCCCACATGTGAATTTTGCGGAATGTGTGGCTGACACTCATGTGGCCGACATGGGAGTCTCTTACTGGGTCTTCAGGGGGCTGAAAAATCTGTTCATTAAAGGAGTTTGAACTCCCATCGCGTACGCAGTTTATTTTGAGGCGAGAAAATTTTGATTATGACTCATTCCATCCTCGTACGTTTATCTGGAATGTCTCTCAGTCACTTCTATTCTGGCTTTCTTGTTTTTGACAGGATAAGGAGGTGAGGGCGGTCTTCCTGCGCTTATTTGCACAACTCTTCCAGGGCTACAGGTCCTGTCTGCAGCTCATTCGTATCCATTCCGAACCTGTGATTCACTTTCACAAGGTGAGAGCAGGGCGCTGATCTGCAGCTTTATGATGTTAAACCTCATTTGCAGAGTAATCAGGCCCATCAGCCCACAAGCGATTAGGAGCAATTACTGTCATCATGCCAGATCAGTCCAGTAAACTAAAGTGCTTGCATAATGACTGTTCGAGAAGAATCTACTTGCTAATTATGTCCAGAGGAGTCTGTAACAGTTCGGCAGGGGTCTGTGGACAGATATACAGTATGACAAATACAGCAAATATTTGTATGTGCAAATATTTTATGTATTTGAGAATGTATTTCTAAATGTGGGACATTAATGACCTGTGCTCTCAAAAATGCTAATTTAGTCATTTACTCACCCTCATGTTGTTTCAAGGCCTGTATGAATTTATTTCATGGAAGACAAAAGGAGATAAGTATTAGTCACTTGAATATGAATATGAACTAGCACTTCCAAGCTTACAGGGATGGAAAAACACCATGAAAAAAACAAAATGTATCATAAACATAGACCATACAATATATCTGCTATATTTCTTGTCTTATGAAGTTGTATGCTATGGCCAAAATTTAAAGCAAGACAAATCCAGTGTTTTTTTTTGTTTGTTTTTTTTTTTCCTCCACTGGTAAATTTTGAGATTTTGGCCTATTTTGCTTCAATAACTCGACATATTTTAGACAAACAGAAAGAAAACATCCAAAATACACATTTATGTGTTTATTTTATTACACGTTATCTATTTGTATTTGTAGATTTCAGTTACAATACGTATCAATACGTAAATAAATATACATAGATTTTTACAGGGGAGCTTATTCATATATCATTTGCAAAATTTCTGGCTGTTGACAGTATTTTCTGATTTAGCAAGTGATTAAAAAAAAAAAAAAGAGATATCCAAATCCCCCTGTAAAAACCTTTAAAAACTTTTAACAAAATGAAAATTTTAAACTTGGCTTTATCCAGTGTTCAGATTTCTTTTCTGGAAAATATGCAAATTAATTAGATCTTATTAATTAAATAAAATGTAATTTATAAATTTAATTAGATAATGCTTCATTTACATATTTTAACATGACATTTCATAAAACTTGTTAAACAAAACGCTTGTCTTAACGTACTGTGATCAAGTGGAGATCAACTTTAACCCTATTCACATTTAGTGTTTTAATTTAGTGTTCTTCTTCAACCAGAGTCTTGACCAGTTTTGAGAACCAGTTCTACTGATCTACTAAAATTTTAAACAACGATTTGTTTATGAATTGCATATCATTTCTTCTCTCATTCACATTCCTAGGAGATCCAGGGTGGATGTCAAAATTATGAGTGAATAACGACTTAGATTTTTTTCTGTTCCTTACACAAAGCTACCATATTTATTCAAAAGAATTGAAATGTAGTGTACAAGTCATATTAACTACTTTTATGACACTTTGCTGATACTTTTGGATCTTATGATACTTATATGGTTATTTTATTTTGCCTCATTTTTGAAGCTTTAAAGCTTCAGTCCCCATTATAAATTGCATGGAGACCAGAGATCTTCAGAACTTCTTTTGTGTTCCACGGAGGACAGATATATGTACCGTATAAATTCTAACAATTTTCACTTTGGGGGGAAATAATAACGTAACATTCTGAAAGTAAAACCGGTGCGTTCTGGTTGTGACAGAAATATGTATTAAGTATGATAGTATTGTACAAATATGATAAAATTTATGATTTAGTGAACAGCACCTTGGCAAACTGATCAAAAACAAAAATCAATAACACACCTGATGTGCATTGTTTGTTCATTTTGATGAATTATAGTTAAAACAAATTTGTAGAAAAGGTGCATCGTCATCTTGCTATGAACAAAATGATTCGAACACACCTGACATCATGATTACGACTACTCAACTCATAAATATGAACTTCACAGGAGGACTTAAACACACTGAATAAATATTAATCTGATGACATGTCATGTTGTATAGACTGCTAGACGGTACAAACAACTCTGACTGGTTTGAAATACAGCATTGTTTATCTTACCTTAACTCAAGGCAGCTTGCACTTGTACAAACACCTGCCTTTTCATAAACACCGTGGGTTTGGGTCAGAGCCAGAGCCAGAGAATGAAAGAATAATCTCAATGAACTCGCTAGATAAGCACTGGGCTTTGCCTCGTCCACGCTTTGCTTTGAAGTGCTTCGGTGCAAACGTAAGCGCTCATGCCGATGGTATCACGGTTAGCTTGTTTAAAACACTTTGGTCCGTCAGATTGTCCTCGCAATGAGCCGTATGAAAAGTATCAAACTTGTATTCACAAGTGTTATTTCACCCCCCCAACCTGTTTTTGTTTGTGTCGGCCGAAGTCTCTGTGGCAACGTCTCAATACGACCCTCATAAAGCACCCCACGTGGCTCAGATTATAGTACAAGAATGCTTCACATCTCTCAACTGAGCAACTTGTCCTGCCAAATGCTCCTTAATTTACTGGCTGATGCTGCAGGGGATCTGGTTAAAATATACATATGCCCATCTCATTTGATGTGTCTGGTGATGCAGATAACAGACGTCTGACTTTGTTTCTTCTGGAAGTTGTTTTGTTTAGAAAAATCTCTCTGCAACATTTGAATTACACTTGGCTGCTGGTTTAAAGTGGAATTTTAGCAGATGCCACAATTTTTCTTTGATCATTGACCTTCTTTTCCCTGATAGGCTGCCTTCCTGGGCCAGCGGGGCCTGATAGAAAATGATTTCCTGACCAAGGTGTTGGATGGCATGGCCTTTGCGGGATTCGTGTCTGAACGGGGACCTCCATACAGAGCCTGCGATCTGTTCGATGAGGTGCAGTACTTCTTCATCAGAGCCCACTAACAGGGGTGTAGAAATGGATAATTCATGGGCACCCTCCAAATGTGAGGGCTGTTTGTGAAGATAGGAAACTTTTGGCCATTTGCAGTAAAAAAGCCAATCCCAGAAAACACTACCAGTCAAAAGATTTTGAACAGTAAGATTTTTAATGCAGGCTGCTCACCAAGCCTGCATTTATTTGATCCAAAGTACAGCAAAAACAGTAAAATTGTGAAATATTTTTACTATTTAAAATAATTATTTTCTATTTGAATATATTTTAAAATGTCATTTATTCCTGTGATTTCAAAGCTTAATTTTTAGCATCATTACTCCAATCCTTCAGAAATCATTCTAATATTCTGTTTTGCTGCTCAAAAAAAAATTATTATTATTATGTTGGAAACAGAAAAAAATATATATACATTGACTCTCTTTTTATTTCAGATAAATGCTGATCTTTGGGTCTTTCTATTCATCAATGAATCCTGAAAAAATGTACTTAACTGTATTGATAATGATAATAATAATAAATGTTTCTTGAACTGCAAATCAGCATATTAAAATTATTTTCTGAAGGATTGTGTGACAGTGAAGACTGGGGTAATAATGCTCAAAATTTAGCTTTGATTACAGGAATAAATTACATTTTAAAATAAATTAAAAAACAAAAAAAACAGTTATTTTAAATAGTAAAAATATTTCAAAATATTACTTTGGATCAATTAAATGCAGGCTTGTTGAGTAGAAGAGACGACTTTAAAAAAAAAAAAAAAACATTAAAAATCTTACTGTTCAAAAACTTTTGACTGGTAGTGTACAATGCATCAAAAAACAGTCTGTCCAACATGGTGGAGAAAGCAGGAAAAAACACCAAACCTGAAAAATAATCCCAAACCTACAAGCAGTGACAGAAATTCTTTTCCATTAAAATAGAATATTTGGCCCCCTTAAATTGATTTCCAAATTAAACTGATTTTTTTATTATTTTTTTTTTTATTTACCTTTATAAGTTATAACTTCTAACTTTTGATGTTATACATTAATTTAAATTATTATATGTTCATTTCACCTTTTCCTTGAGTGGCCACACATCCGCATCCAGTATCCAAAGAATAATTGTCGTAACAATAACAAGAAAGGTAGCTATTTTTGGTTATGTCCCTGCGTTTTAACTCATCATTCTTCAAATAAGATCAAGTCCATAAAATGCTATATAAGACTTCTTATTACGGATATAATATACCATAAAAGAATATACTTAAGTGCAAAATGAAAATGTATTGTAGTATAAATGTATACATAAATCAATCAGTTGAACTTAAGAGTCTTTTTTTGATCCACTAAGGAGGTCTTAGATACTTCTTTATGTGTAATTTCATAATTATATTGTCTTTGAAATATGATTAAAGTTTACTGCCTAATGTACTGAGATGCATTTATGCAGTGCTACAAATTGTAGTCCGTTATTGATACCAAATTACATCACAAAAATTGTGGTTAGTAATGTAATCCATTACATTACACTTTTTAGGTAATATAAATTTTGTCAGATGTTATGACATTGTGTTAAATATAAAATATTGATGAATATAGAAACATGAAATGTTGGGGAAAATGCTTTAAATGAGAAACTTAAATACCAGTAGGTGGCGGCAAGTCATTATCTTACTTAGTGCATCATTGATTTGTTTATTCAACCATTTCGTTCAAAAGAAAATTTAAAAGGAGGACAAATGATTGTGCAGCTCAAGGCTGCGCTCGTAAGTTGACAAAGCATTTCAAAACCATACTGTCTGACCTAAAACTGGACAGATGGCCACCCTATTGAGTATTACAGTGTTAGCATAGCAACATGCTAACACCAAAAATAAGTTGTGTCCCAAATGACGCACTATATACTATGCATGTATTAATACGTAGGTTATTTTGGCATCCAACATTGGTGCCATTCCTCTCTACTACGTAAGTATCCAATATTACACACTTCACTAAATCTGGGTATTTGAAGTCTATTTATCTACAAAATGGCATAGAGTAGTACATGAGTAAGCAAAGTGTGATGCTTCTATAATCTTTAGTGATTCATGTCTCCTCTGCTCTTCATGTTGCTGACTGTATAGAGCGTTCCAAATCTGTCACTTATGATTCATTTCAGTTAGGATGCTGCCCATGTAGGCAGTAGACAGCAAGGAAACTTGCTAGGTGTTGAAACAGAGCCCATTTTGTGTGTCTTCAGAATATTTTTGAAAATAATTATGAATTGTACCAAAAAAATCTGATGGAATCAGAATGAAATTTGTGACTATTTCATCATGTACTGTATGGCACCATTCAGTAAACAACTGTAATCGGATCGAATCATTGTTAGAGCAAATATTTACTCTCCTACTAAGTAACATCATTCCACAAGAGGAAGATAATACATGCGTGACTCAGTGTAGCTGAGTGAAATTCCAGCTATTGTTCTGGGTAATGTTAAATCAATTACAGGTGGAAAAACTGATTTCTTGTGCACATTGTAACTACAGATTCATGGGTTCCTACATTGAACTGCTCTCTTTCTGTTCTGTAGCTGGTGGCCTTAGATGTAGACTGCTTTAAGGAGGAAGAGGAGAACCTGGTCAAATTCCAGAAGCGCTTGCGAGAGCTGTCCGAGCAACTTTACAAAAATGTAAGCACATGATAACATCTCTAATGTCAGTTCCTTCAGGTGCTTGAACTTCAGTGGCTGCTGCTTGATGCATGTTTTCTCTGTCTTTCTGGTTGGCCTTCTGTTTTTGCCAAGAGTTTGTCACATTTGACAAACTCTTTTTTTCCCTTGTCACATTTGATGGATTTTATTAAGAACTTAGCCTTCCTTAAAGGTGAACTCTGTAATTTTCCCCTCATTATTAAAAGTTTTACACTTAACGACTGAATAGTACTTTTGATGAATGTTTTGTAAGTGATGAACACTCACGTGAAAGCGGGTCACCTTTTTGGAGCACCTTTTTGGATCAGTTTATCCTGGGTATTGGAAATTTTCACTCACAGTATACGAAAGCTCAGTGAATGTCTGTGAAAAGCTAATTTTCACAGTGGAGGTTGTAGTATTCACACAGTTATGCTCTTGATGAGTGATGGTGAACTTTTTCCAATTTTTACAAGGAAAAACTTTAAGCTGCAGGTCTTGAATTCAGCTGAATTCAGACAGTTGTTTTGTCATGCATTCTGTAGGAGAACCCAAACGCCCACATGGCCTTCCAGAAAGTGCCTCGGCCCACCGAGGGCTCGCACCTGCGGGTGCATGTGGTGCCCTTTCCCTTGTTGGAGGAGGAGAGGGTGGATGAGTTGATACAGGAGTCCCTGGCCAAGCAGCACGCTGCCCCTATCAGTACCCGTCCAGAGAGGAAGTGTGTGGTGCCCGCTGGACCCCCTGTAGGTGAGTGCAAATAATATTATTATGTGACTTTATATTTTTTTTATATTAACTACTGGTGCATATACTACTTTGCAGTAATTAAGTTTTTTTTTTTTTTTGTTTGTTTTTGAAAGAAGCCTCTTATGCTTACTAATGCTGCATTTATTTGATAAAATATACAGTAAAACAGTAGTTTTGTGAAATTTTAGTAATTAATCTGTTTTCTTATTTTAATATATTTTGAAATGTCATTTATTTGAAAATATATTTAAAACATATGTGATGCAAAGCTAAATTTTCAGCAGCCATTACGCCAGTCTTCGGTGGTCTTCAGTCACATGATCCTTCACAAATCAGTCTCCTTCACAAATCAGTCTAATATGCTGATTTGGTGCTCAGTTATTAACAATTATTGGTGCTCAGTTATTAATAATGGTTCTTATTGTTATTTTTACTGCTTAATATTTTTGTGATACATTTTCTTTTTCAGGATTCTTTGATGAATAGAACGTTCGAAAGAACAGCATTTATTTGAAATAGAATTGAAATAGAAACAGTAAAAACATTGTAAATGTGTTTACTGATACTTTCGAGTATTTTACTGCATTCCTGCTAAATAAAAGTATTGATTTCTTTTGTTATTCTAAACTGTAATAATATTTCACAATATTACAGTTTTTTAAAAAACCAATAAAAAGCAGACTTTCAAAAACATGGAAAAAATTCTTAATATTTCAATCTTTTGACTGGCAATATGTGGGCAGTGCTAAAATGATTTTACTTTATTAAATATATCATTTTTTTAAACATAAGTTAATTATCATAATGTCACTTAACAAATGACTTTAATCTTATCAAAATGAATAAATAAGTTGTTCTAATTATTATCAGATAACAATGTAAAGACATTTTGAAATTCACTTTGACAGGGTGACATTGGAAAAGGTCAGCATGATACAGAAGTTAAGTTTAATTATGGTTAAGACAGAAAATTATTATAAAATATGGCAAAAAAAAGATTCTAAACCTCTGATTTACTTATTTGTTAAGTAATAAAAAAAATGTAGAGTTGTTGATCATTAATGCAGAATAAACCTTGACAAGGGTGATCAGGATCCTGGTGTGAAGCACAGGGGCCTTGTATCATCTTGAAGGGGGCTATTTGATTATTTTTTGAAAAGGGTTACTTATTGACTTACATTGGTCTCTTTTATTTTGCTTTTGAACAGTTATAATAGCAATAAGCCACTGAGATGGTGTGTAACAGGGATTTATATCACAGTACTCACTGTGTTAAGTCACTGTAATGCATTGTTAATGGTTCTTGTCTTTTATGCAGTGTCCATCATGGGCAAGCCCAGCTCGGTTTTTAACAGCGCTCGTAGACTGGAGGTGGTCCGGACGTGCATCGGTTTCATCTTTGACAACAAGACTCTGGAGACAGAGAAGGTGATGCAATCATTTCTGTGAGGACAGAAGGATTAAACCCACACATTGACTTGCACATCTGGAAAAAGACAGCATGCAGATTAGCAAGCATTAGTGATGGCATTCACAGCACGATAAGCAAAGCTCTCCAGCTGCAAGTCGTACAAACGTAGGAGGAAAAGGGTGAACAAATAGTCACACATATTCTTCTAATTTCCCTGCCCTTATCACTAATACTAATATTATTCTAACATTAACTGTGACTGGTGTTTGTCTTAAGCATCTTAACATTTTTTTAGGCTAAATAACTCCTGTAGCAAAGGAAATCTGCTCACAGAGGATGTTTGGAGCCTGCCATCATTTGTGATCTCTCCCCGGTGTGTTTGCATTGAAATGGTAGCCAGCTACCTGCACACATTTGAGTTTAAATTGTAGGTTATACAATGCAAGCTTGCATCCCTTTACAGTTGTAAAAATGTTGTGCTTGCAGCTTAATGGCTTCTCTGAGCCAGTAAAGACATCACCTCCACACAGCCTCTACTCCATCAGCCCGAGTAAACCTGAGCGGAGGGTGCTGCCTCCGTCTAGACATAAAATCTCATCAACAACAACCGTTCTGGAATTTTAACTATGGGTCAGAGGTCAACTGGCTGGATTTAGCTGGAGCGATTGCGCCCTTTGCATGTGTGTATACAAGCGAACCACTTCTGCATCCAGATGAGGACAGACCAGTCTAGTTTAGGTGGATGGTGAGCACGTAAAGCATATGTTTTAGTAATGTCTTGACACTGCTGTTTCTTTCAGACACTCCCTGCGGCTCTTCGGGCCCTGAAAGGCAAAGCAGCACGCCAGTGCCTGACTGAAGAGCTCAGCCACCACGTGCAGCAGAACCGTGCTATCCTGGACCACCAGCAGTTTGATCATATTGTTCGCATGATGAACTGCGCTCTACAGGTGGGCATCAGTATTACCAGAATTTATTACCACAGCGACCTAAAAGCAATAGCACCAGAGCAGTTAGTCATGTAATACGATTACTCCTGCCAGAGTTCCAGATCACAAAATATAGGAATGCTGCAACACTAAAAGCATTGGATTTTACTTTTTAGTGTTATTCAGTGGTTGCCATTGCAAAAAAAATATTTTCTTTAATATTTTAAATATTGTATATTTGCAAAGTATTATTTTTAAACTGTAGTATTTAGGAGAAATCCTAAAAAAAAAAAAATACGTTTTAAATACATACAAATACTAAATACACTTTAATTTTAAAAACATTTTAATTTATTTTAATAATTTTTATATATAAAAAAATATATATATTTCATTTAAAAATATTTATATAATTTTTAGCGTGTGTGTGTATATATATATATATATATATATATATATATATATATATATATATATATATATATATATATATATATATATATATGTGTGTGTGTATATATATATATATATATATATATATATTTATTACATTACATTACATTACATTACATTTACATTTACATTTAGTCATTTAGCAGACGCTTTTATCCAAAGCGACTTACAAATGAGGACAATAGAAGCAATCAAAACCAACAAAAGAGCAACAACATGCAAGCGATATGACAAGTCTCGGTTAGCCTAACGCAGTACACGTAGCAAGGTTTTTTTTTTTTGTTTTTTTTTTAAACAAGTAGATAGAATATAGAAAAGAAAGCTAGTGTTTTAGTTTTTTAAGAAAAGCTAGCAGTTAGAGAATAAATATGCAATTGATAGAGGGTCAAGTGTGTGTGCGTGTGTTATGTTTTGTTTTGTTTTGTTTTTTTAATAAAAAGAAAGGAGATAGATAAAATAAAATTAGAAAAGAGAATGCTAGAGTTAGAGGGTCAAATAAAGATGGAAGAGATGGGTTTTTAGCCGTTTCTTGAAGATGGCTGCTCGAATTGATGGCTGCTCGAATTCAGCTGCTCGAATTGAGTTGGGCAGGTCATTCCACCAGATGGGAACAGTTAATGAAAAAGTCAGAGAAAGTGATTTTGTGCCTCTTTGGGAAGGCACAATAATGCGGCGTTCACTTGCAGAACGCAAGCTTCTAGAGGGCACATAGGTCTGAAGTACTGAATTTAGGTAAAGGGGTGCAGAGCCAAAGGTGGTTTTGTATGCAAAATTAATGGCTTGAATTTTATGCGAGCCGCTATTGGTAGCCAGTGCAAATTGATGAACAGAGGTGTGACATGCGTTCTTTTCGGCTCACTAAAGATTAATCTTGCAGTGGCATTTTGGATTAAGTGTAGAGGTTTGATGGAATTGGCTGGAAGACCTGCCAAGAGAGCATTGCAATAGTCAAGTCTGGACAGAACAAGAGCTTGAACAAGGAGTTGTGTTGCATATTCCGAAAGAAAGGGCCTGATCTTCCTAATATTATATAAAGCAAATCAGCAGGACCGGGCAGTTTTAGCAATGTGGTCTGAGAAATTCAGCTTATCATCAATCACAACTCCAAGGTTTCTGGCTGTTTTTGAAGGAGTAATGGTTGATGAGCCTAACTGGAAGGTAAAATTGTGATGAAGTGATGGGTTTGCTGAAACTACAAGCAGGTTCTGTCTTAGCTAGGTTGAGTTGAAGGTGATGGTCCTTCATCCAGCAAGAAATGTCTGTTATACATGCTGAGATGCGAGCAGTTATCGTCGGATCATCAGGATGGAATGAGAGGTAGAGTTGAGTGTCATCAGCATAGTAGTGATATGAAAAGCCATGTTTCTGAATGACAGAACCTAATGATGCCATGTAGACAGAGAAGAGAAGTGGTCCAAGGACTGAGCCCTGAGGCACCCCAGTAGCTAGATGTTGCGACATGGATACTTCACCTCTCCAAGATACCTTGAAGGATCTATCTGAGAGGTAAGACTCAAACCACTGGAGAGCGGTTCCTGAGATGCCCTTTCTCAATAGGGTTGACAGGAGGATCTGGTGGTTGACTGTATCAAAAGCAGCGGACAGATCCAGCAAGATAAGTAATAAGACTTGGAAGCCGCTCTTGCAAGTCTTAGGGCTTCAACAACTGAGAGCAAGGCAGTTTCGGTCGAATGTCCACTTCTGAAGCCAGATTGGTTACGGTCCTGGAGGTTGTTCTGTGTGAGAAAGGCAGAGACTTGGTTGAACACAACTCGTTCAAGTGTTTTTGCAATGAAAGGTAGAAGGGAAACCGGTCTATAGTTCCCTAAAAGAGCTGGGTTAAGAGTGGGTTTCTTAAGAAGTGGGGTTATACGAGCCTGTTTAAATGCTGAGGGAAAAACTCCAGTGTGAAGGGATGTGTTAACGATGTGAGTGAGTGCAGGTACAGCTGCAGGAGAAATGGCTTGAAGGAGATGGGATGGAATAGGATCAAGCGGTATATATATATATATATATACAGGTGCATCTCAATAAATTAGAATGTCGTGGAAAAGTTCATTTATTTCAGTAATTCAACTGAAATTGTGAAACTCGTGTATTAAATAAATTCAATCCACACAGACTGAAGTAGTTTAAGTCTTTGGTTCTTTTAATTGTGATGATTTTGGCTCACATTTAACAAAAACCCACCAATTCACTATCTCAACAAATTAGAATATGGTGACATGCCAATCAGCTAATCAACTCAAAACACCTGCAAAGGTTTCCTGAGCCTTCAAAATGGTCTCTCAGTTTGGTTCACTAGGCTACACAATCATGGGGAAGACTGCTGATCTGACAGTTGTCCAGAAGACAATCATTGACACCCTTCACAAGGAGGGTAAGCCACAAACATTCATTGTCAAAGAAGCTGGCTGTATCCAAGCATGTTATGAGAAAGTTGAGTGGAAGGAAAAAGTGTGGAAGAAAAAGATGCACAACCAACCGAGAGAACTGCAGCCTTATGAGGATTGTCAAGCAAAATCGATTCAAGAATTTGGGTGAACTTCACAAGGAATGGACTAAGGCTGGGGTCAAGGCATCAAGAGCCACCACACACAGACGAGTCAAGGAATTGGCTACAGTTGTCGTATTCCTCTTGTTAAGCCACTCCTCAACCACAGACAACGTCAGAGGCGTCTTACCTGGGCTAAGGAGAAGAAGAACTGGACTGTTGCCCAGTGGTCCAAAGTCCTCTTTTCAGATGAGAGCAAGTTTTGTATTTCATTTGGAAACCAAGGTCCTAGAGTCTGGAGGAAGGGTGGAGAAGCTCATAGCACAAGTTGCTTGAAGTCCAGTGTTAAGTTTCCACAGTCTGTGATGATTTGGGGTGCAATGTCATCTGCTGGTGTAGGTCCATTGTGTTTTTTGAAAACCACAGTCACTGCACCCGTTTACCAAGAAATTTTGGAGCACTTCATGCTTCCTTCTGCTGACCAGCTTTTTAAAGATGCTGATTTCATTTTCCAGCAGGATTTGGCACCTGCCCACACTGCCAAAAGCACCAAAAGTTGGTTAAATGACCATGGTGTTGGTGTGCTAGACTGGCCAGCAAACTCACCAGACCTGAACCCCATAGAGAATCTATGAGGCATTAATTAAAGCCGAATTGAGGCATTAATTAAAGCAAAAGGAGCCCCTACCAAGTATTGAGTACATATACAGTAAATGAACATACTTTCCAGAAGGCCAATAATTCACTAAAAATGTTTTTTTTTATTTTTTTTTTTTTTATTGGTCTTATGAAGTATTCTAATTTGTTGAGATACTGAATTGGTGGGTTTTTGTTAAATGTGAGCCAAAATCATCACAATTAAAAGAACCAAAGACTTAAACTACTTCAGTCTGTGTGCATTGAATTTATTTAATACACGAGTTTCACGATTTGAGTTGAATTACTGAAATAAATGAAGTTTCCCACGACATTCTAATTTATTGAGATGCACCTGTATATATGCGCGCGCACACACACACACACACACATTTATTTGTTGTACATGTACAGAAAGCATATTAGTGCTAGATTAAAAGACATACTGAAAGAGTTGCAATTAAACATATCAAGCACTGTATAGATATAGTGCAGGTTAGTGGGGGATAAAGAATGTTGTTTATGCATGTCGTGGAAAGAGTCTCTTAAACGTATATTAAGGCTAAACCACAAATTGCCATTTAGGGAAAATCTGCAGCTCTTTGTTCTCCGTTTAAAATACAGCCGATGGGATCTCCTGATAGGATCCGTGACGTAAAGTAGGTTATTAATTAAACGCAAAACCTGGAGTCTTTTTAGAAAGGGAACAGCAGATTTAGTGTTAAACAAACATCTCTGACAAGGCAAATCGAAATGAACCTTTTAGTTTGAAAGTTCCAGATTTTTCCAGAATTTTTCAGCCAGCACTGAGCCTGCATAGAACCAGCATGACTTATTGCACTACTGATTTATTACACTATGGGATATAATACTGTTTTAATTCAGAAAAGCATTATTTATTGTGACAATTTGGTGCAGCTTACTGATCTATAAGTCTAGTGCTTCCTGTAAGAGGGGTGTTTGATGTATGTTAAGTTGTTTAGGTTTTGCGTAACTTTGCCTTTCTTGTCATAGCACTTCATGACTTATTTTGTGTTAGTCCATCACATTCCTTTATAAACAGTCACATTGCCATTAATCTCAGAGTAGGGTCCCACTGGTAGTTCCTCGTGTTTTACAACTTCATGTCCGTGTGGCTGGGGGGATTTTAATGATGCTGTGCAGTTTAAACAGCTAGCGACTTTTATAGAGTCACTGGACATTCCGAACATACTTCAGCAAAATAATACAGACCAGCTTGGCCATGGATGTCAACATCTGCAGCAGAGCAGAGCAGGGTTGATAGACCAGAAAGTTTTGAAAACAAAATTTAAAGAAAAATCTACATTTATATATAAAATTCAAAACCAATGCAGATGAAATGGTTTCATATAGTTGTATCATCTGATAGCTGAGCTATATGTAGGTCTGTAATGTATTGTTTTCCTTTGGGAGATGAGATACATATGTGGAGCAGCTTTCAAAAGATGAAATGCACGTGCTATCAGTTATCAGAGTCTGTTAATCAAAATGAGAGGCAGAAACAAGCCCGAGCAAGAGTGATTTCATGAAGATCTCCAGAGACTGTGTCAAGGACAAAGGTTTTCTGGCACAAAAAGGCAACAAAATGGCATAGAACAGGGATGAAGATGACAAGCTATATGAAGAGCATATGGATAGTCATTTATTATTTTTTAAACCTAATAGAAAACACAGCGCTGACCTAAATATACCAATAACAATAAATACAATATTAAAAATCATTCTAAATTTAACATTCATGTTGTAATCCTCATATTTTTTATCCTGAAAGCACACAGGGTATAACAAAAAAATATATATATTTTTTATTTCCTTACCTTTTGACACTTTCCCAGTCAGAAATGACTGGCCTACAAAAAATTGTTTATAAATTTCTTGTTATGCTATGTTATTACCAAATATTGGATGCAGTTTTTTTTTTTTAATCAGCTTGTTTTATTTCAACGCAGGTTATTACAAGTTTTGTATTTCTTTTTGAAACTGATTATTCATAGGCTTGATCTGAGCTCAAAAACTGAGATGCATAAGCTCAGATCATCGAGGCCTATGGCCAAATGATTACAAAAAGTAATACAATACCTGTGCTAACTGAAAGAAAAAAATAGGTTGACAAAAGGATTGAAACCAAGATTTGAAGATAATATAGCATATTGAGAGATTTACAAAACATTTTTAAAAGGCCAGTCATGTTTGATTGGGAACACCAAATAAGGATTTTCAGAACAGAACAAGGGTTAAATAGATAGCAGAGACTACAACTATAACTATCACAGCACAGAGGAATGACATTGTGGGAATCACTTCCATAATGTTTTTTTTTTTTTTTTTCGCTCAGCTGATTAAAACGACATCCAATCAAAATCCATCCTGCTTTAAAGAGCTTGAGCATTTAAAGCGGCAGTGACGTAACAGTGGCGCATGCTTATAATAAAGTGACATGTGACATAAGTGACATGTGACATGTGGCCAAGTATGGTGACCCATACTCGGAATTTGTGCTCTGCAATTAACCCATCCAAAGTGCACACACACAGCAGTGAACACACACACACCGTGAAGCCATTTTTATGCTGCGGCGCCCGGGGAGCAGTTGGGGGTTCGGTGCCTTGCTCAAGGGCACCTCAGTCGTGGTATTGAGGGTATCAGTCGTGGTATTGAGGGTGGAGAGAGCACTGTACACTCACTCCCCCCACCTACAATTCCTGCCGGCCCAAGACTCGAACCCGCAACCTTTAGGTTACGAGTCCGACTCTCTAACCATTAGGCCACGACTTCCCCCATAAAGAGAATGTTATCATCTATTGGCGTGGTCACTAATATAGTCATCATTAAAGTTGTTTTTATAGTTATAGTTCTTGTAGTGAACATGCCTTTACAACAGTTTTTAGAAGGAATATTCTCCTCCTCATTGGATGCAACAGAGATCATCACATCAGACTGACGCTGTTACTACCACACCTGTCGGAAACTTTTTTTTTGTTTTGTTTTATGTAGGACATAAATCTTCCACCTCAGATATGGCTGCAGAGCTGTACTACTTCTTCATTTTCACTGACGTTTAGGTGACGTCAGTGGAAAGATTAATTCTCTTTGGAGCATTTGGTATTTGAGATTTGCCGGGGAGCTCACATATATTTTAGGTTCCTGACAGGTATGCGCTGTTTTCGAAGAACAAAAGTCCAGTTTCAGAGCAAATAATCTGGGTTTATAGCCGAAATATTTGATCGTCTTGCACACAAGATCAGGGAAAGCATCGCAAGAATTTTTTAATCATTTTCCTGTGGTAATGTAGAACTGCTATATTGTGCAAAGACAACAAGCGTTATAAAAGCTCTTCACATTTTCGGGATAGTTTGTCATGACTTGGTCTCGTGTGGCGCCGAGGTCAATGGATTTGAGCTGTTAGACAAACAAAAATAGCAGATTGCCTGGACACCCTAATTGCTTTCATATTACTTTGCGGGTGCTCTCATCACCTTCAACGAAGAGCTACGACAGACAGCAGAGACGCCAGTGATTACTCAAGTTATGATTTTTGTTATTACATCTGCACTAAGAATAGCTGAAGATGTAATTGCACAGACACAGACATCTTGTTTTTGATTTATGTAAACTGCAACTGATGCAACAAACTAGAATGTTCCCTTTATGAACTAAATGTTCTACACTGCAAAGGGAACACAGCAATAATAAAGCTGTCTAGTCATTAGCCACATTATGCAACTTAGTTTAATCTAGTTTTTTCACGTCATGTTACTTTCTTACGATGTAGATGTGGTGTAAAATGTATATTTAATTACATTTAATCAGGGCTGTTATTGTCCTTGTGACAAGGGGGTTTCACTAAGGTCCTTCATTTTCAACCTTTCTTACAATTTTTATGTAAACTGCGAGTGCCAAGGGGTTCATGGAAAAGTTCTTAGAAAATCAGTGTTAAAAATTTAAAAATAATAAAAATATGATTAAATTGAATAAAGATTTGATTAAAAAAAGTGATTAAAATAAGTATGTGAGTAAATAAATACATAACAGTACAATACTATAAAAAGTAGAAAATTAATGTAATAATGTAACTTTATTCATATTAGTTAACGTAATACTTTCTAAATATTTTCAAAATTATATTTTAGATATTTATAATATAATTTTTTCACAAATATTTATTTGGTAAATTAATCAGAATAATTCACAAAAAGGTGCTAATAAAGAAGTATTTTTTTTTTTATTAATCATGAAGAAGAGCATCAGGATAAGCAAATATTTATTTGTTAAATGAGTCAGATTAAGTCACAAAAGGAAAGGAAGGATCAAGATACAGTATGAAAATACTTAAACCTGTATGCATTCCATTTGTATTTCTAATAGCAGCAAGCGTCATAGGAATATATCATGCACACTGACGCTGACAAACATTTGTGACATCCATTCCTGCTTCCCTGAATCATCACATTGCTTTTGTTTAAAAGCTAGATGATATTTATTGTTTTTCCCAAGTGTTTGTTATAATATGTAGACAATAGAATTGTCATCCAAACATGCGCATGACCTCAGGCGTCTGGACTCTGGCTCCATCTGTTTGAGGTCGGCAGCTTTGCATACTGCAGTGTGCAACAGATGTGGAAGAAGACGGAACCATGGTACCACATCCCTCCTTCGCAAAGCTGGCGATCCCAGCGGAGCTAGCCTGATTTCACGCAACTTCTCGGAAAATCTCGGAAAAGCTGTTAACACGTATTTGTTGTGCATTCTTCGGGTGTTTGCTGTTGATGACCGTTAACATAAAGGACACCTCCCCGTTTGATTTCAGACGTAAGAATGGAGCCTGAGTCAGTGCTCTTGAACTGTACTTATCTCGCCGGACAATAAATACAATAGACCTTATCGTTTTTAAAACAAGCTCATAACAAGCCCATTAATAAGGCTCATTTACAGCATCTTGTTTTCTTCTGCTGTGCTTTTCGTCCAGCTGCGGCGGGTTCTGGAGCTGAATGTTGTGCAAGTCCAGCATAGGTCTGGCATGCGATGAAGTGGAGATGCACTATGGCATCCCAGTCATTTCCTGTCCCGCAGGGTTATGAGCCAGCTCTGGCCTGCTTTATCGGCAGGGGGCCCTTGCAAACACTTACTCAGCCTGTCAGTCACACGCACATTTGTTTCATGCTTTGCTGGGGGTGAAGGGAATTGGATCATAGCTTTGCATGTCCAGTCTGCAGACTGCAGGAACAATACAGTACACAGGGGTCGCAAAATTTCAAAATCCCTGGTAGCCCTTTCGGGCAGGTACT